>JAUCRC010000008.1:1200000-1800000 GCA_032399595.1 Tetragonula carbonaria
GATTCAGCGCCGAAGTTGCGTTAACATATCATTTGTAATTCTTTTTTTTTCGATTAATTTATATTATCTGGTTATATTCTTTTTTTTTTTAATATTGAGATGCAAGGAAATTTGAGAGATTTGCTTAATATTTTATGTCTTCACCTATAGTTTATAGGAATTGAAATATTGTTTTATTAAAATAAATTTGGTTCTTGATGAGTTAAGTGGACCAAATAACTAAAAATAATAATCTTTTTACAATTTGAACAATTTTTTGACAAAAGTTCCACTGTATAAAAAATTTTGTACTATTTCGTACGATTCAATTTTTCGAATCATCGGTATGAATCAAATCAATTTCAGGAGTTTTTACAACTATAGATTTCAAAAGTGACGAAGACGACTTAATTACTAAAGACTTTGATTGATTTTTTGAGTTTTCGTAAACGTAAGCCAGACATAATTGATCACTGAGAGAACCGAAAGTATGCATTAAAAGTAAATGATCTACGAATAAAAAAATTATTAGGCATAACTATGGACTGTAGTGACGTATTAAAAATTGTTAATAAAAAGATTTATACACCTACGTAGCTTCCAATTAAAGAAAGAATTACAATATTATATATTTGTTACATTGTACAATTTTTGTCGTGTAAATATGATATATTTATTTCTATTTTAACTAAATAGATCAGCTTCAGGGTCAATTTTGTGCAATTAATTCACAGCTGGTAATTAATTTTTCTAAAATCAACGATTTGATTTTCATCGCGAAATTTTGTATACTGAAATTTTTCAATTACTTTCACTTTCTCTGGATTAAAATTCCAGTTAATTTTCACTTTCAATGGTGCAACGATCCTCGAGAATGAACGTCAAAGTAAACCCGACGATGTAGCAAATTGAAGATCAAAAGCGCGCGATGAGAGAGAGAGAGAGAGAGAGAGAGAGCGGACGAACCATTGTGCGGATAGTTTGCCGAGGCGACACTTTTCAATTGCGCGTTATGGTGTGTTTCATTAAGGGGAGAGACAGGCGCCTCCCCGTGAAAAACAAAGAGCTTGTACTTTTCCGAATTAGGCCATCGCCAATTACACCTCTTCGTGGCGATTAGGCCTTTGTATAGGCTTCAGAGTTGCCTACAAACTCGCCAGACGTTTCTTATTCCCTTTGCAATTTTTTTTGGAATTTAGCGATTCGAGCGAACGTTGGACTTTCGATATTTGAGAATTTGGGGATCTGAGAGTGCGGGGAAATTTGGAAATTTGAGAATACGAAGATTCGAGGAATTCGGAAATATGAGAATTTGGGAATTTGGAAACTTAGGAACTAAATTTTGGAATTTAAAGACTCGAGAATTTAGGAATAAGACAGATTCAAGAATTTCGAAATTTAGGAATTCAGGAATCTAGCAATTCAAGAATCTAGAAATTTAGGAACTTAAGAATTTAGAAATCTATGAATAGTAAAAACTTAAAAATCAAAATAATCGAGAATTTTAAAATCTAGACATTTAGGAATCTAGGAATTTAGCAACGTAGAAATCTAAAAATTCCAGAAATGCAGAAACATAGGAATCTAGAAATCTGTGAATATATCAACTTAAGACTTTTAAAAAGTCTAAATAATCTAAATTTAAAGAAATATGAAATCTAAAATCTGAAGAATTTGAACATTTAGGACGTTTAAGGATCTAAAAATTCCAAAAATACAGAAACGTAAGAGTCTAGAAATCTACGAATTTAGTAACTCAAAAATTTAAGAAGAAAAAAATCAGGAATTTAAAGATTCGGGAAATTAAAAGTTCGAGAGCTTAACAAGACTCGAGACTCGAGAAATCGAGGAACAAAAGGAAGGCTGAAAAATAACTTTTAGGGTTTCAGAGGGTGTATGAACGATGGCGGCAGGCGTTAAAAAAGTGGTGCGTGCAAATGAACATTTTTATTCCGAATCACGTTCCCGTTACCACGAGGAACAGTGGCAGGATCGTTTGTGATCACGTTTCTCTTACAACGCGAAGCAATTGCGGCGTTGTTGAATAATCCTGTCACGTGGGCAACCGGAACCTCTGGAAACCTGCACGCCACACGCATTATTATTTCTTTGTTACGTAAGTTATCCATACTCTCGCCTCGCCATCGGTTTGAGAGCTTTAAGTGGCGATAGATGATTTCGTTAATCTGAATTTAACATTTTCTCGATTGTCTAACGATTTCTTTGAGACAGAGAAAAAAAATTTCGTGCTCCTTAAATTGCAACGCAGCAAATTTTACAACGCAATAGCAGATAATTTTGAAAAATGGAATTTCTCTGAAAGTTATAACAATCAATGGGTTATTGTCTTAACAAATTTAACTTGCTTGTCTTCTTCGCAAATAAACAGTGGATTATGACTATCAAATGAATTTATCATTCTGATAAATTTGATAGCAAATCTTATGCCATGTCTCGTGAAGTTGTTTCTTGAATTTCCTTCAAGGTAGTATATATTTTTTGTTTTTTTATTATCAATTCTCGAATTTATCTATTCAAGAATTTATTTATTCATTCTTGATATTTATTGTGTTACATTATTTTCCCCTTGATTTTTTATTTTATTCATTTTTTATGCTTTATTATAATTCAATTTTTAGTATGATCTATATTCAATCTGTTATATTATTCCTCCTCTTTTTATTTCTTATTTTAAGTAAAGTTCTTATAGTAAAGTTTATTTTATCACAACTCCATCAGATCGTATTAAATATTTATTTCATTGCAACTCCATTTTTAGATCCATTCTCTCTCTTTATTTTTTATTTTATTAGTATCAAAATTGATTTTATTATATTACAATTTTACTTTTACTTTTAATTTTCACAGTGAAATAAAATTTCGGAGATATTTCATTATTCACTACGCCGTCTTTTAGTCAAAATTCAATCTTTTATAAATTCGCCTTCAAACAAACTTCAAAAATTCTTTTAGTTTTTCTACTCGAGAGAAGGGAGTATTAAAAAATTCGTCCGATTTTTCCCATTAAATAAAACGAAGGGAAAATGTTTCTCATTTGTTCGTTACACCTCACATAAAAGACTTAACCGAGATCGTTTTAATTTTTCTCCTATCTGAAGTTGTTCACTCTTCGCGAGAATATAACCCCTGTAACATTTCGTACAGAGTATTCCTTACGGAGTTGCCGAAATCTTTTCTAGATTGTTCGATCTCTCGCCCTCGATCAATCCCGAGGACAATACGTATCGTGACGTCGCGATTCCGCTCGGCTTTTCATGTCGATTTAACGGCCATTCTCTTTGAAGAAATCGTTCCCTCGTTATCAACCCTCGTCCCCGTGGTTGGCTATCGCCGGCCATTCCAGCTAGCTTTCCCAATTTTTCCTTTCTGTTCTTTTCTCCACGGTTTCATACCACGTTTCTCGATCACAATTTCACGTGAACGGGACCAGAGACGCGTTGCCAATCATACGAAATGAGTCAGAAAAAAGGGAAAGAAGGAGAGAGAGAGAGGAAGAATGAAATGGGAATAAGAGTGGAAATTGAAACGAAGGATTGAAGATAGGAAAACAACACTGAGCGATTTTTTTTTCTCTGGTGTCATTTCTAAGGGCAAAATTGTTTTAATTCTTTTTATCTCGGTTGTTCATTAATTTAGGGATTTTTCAATTTTTTATCTTGTTGCTTTGAGGATTTATTAATTTTCTATTTCTATGGAAGGTTATTTTTGTTTTTTATCTTTTTTGTTTATCAGTTTAAGATTTTAAATAAACCACAACTATAATCATTTTTACTCCGAAATTACCAATTAGTAAATTGTAAAAAAATTATTACCAGTTATAACTCGCATCACAAGTATGAAATGTATAATATATAATATAAAATATATTTTATAAAATATACAACATAATATACAGTAAAAAGTAAAATATAGTATAACAAGTAAAGTATAGTATAAAAAGTAAAATATAGTATAACAAGAGAAAAAATTTTTCTCCGTTTCCCGAATGAGACGCTTTGAATCTAATTCACATTTAAATAAAGCCTAAATAACACGAATCTAAATAAATAAAAGAATTTATAAAAATTCCCGAATTGATCATTCCGATCTCTCTGGTATTTTCAGCGATAAAACTGCCGGGAAATTTACGAGCGTTTCTTTTTTCTTTTTTTTTTTCCTCCGGACGATCCTCGTTTTCTTCAAGTTTATTTAACCCGAATTTCGACGGGGCCTGTTCGGACGGCGAGTGGGGAAGGGAATTTCGTTCAGGAATATTCTTCTTCGGGATACGATGGGATGCCATGAATTCTGAATAACCAGAGCTCGGTGCTGTCGAGAGTTGAAACAAAGCAACGCATCCGCGAGATGAATGTGGTGGTAGTAAAGCACAATCATCGGCGAGTTATGGTGTTCCACCCGGTGCTTACCGTTCGATATTTTGCTCGTCGAAGAAATATGGATCAATGTTCGTTTAGAGACATCGACTGATACTATTTTCTTTCCTTTTTTGAAAAAAAAAAAAAAATAAGAAAGAGACGGACGCGAATTCCAAAGTTCTCTGAAAAATGAAAAACTTCGAAACGATGTCAACTATGATCAGAGTAGAATTTCGTTTATTCGTAAGAGAAAAATGAAAGTTGTTAGTTATTTTAAAATGTTTATGAACATAGTAGATAGGAAAATGGAGCGTAAGCGGAAAATTGTTTTCATTGCATAATAAACACTCCATTTTAGATATTTTATTTTTGCATTTTTCTTCGAATATCCTACAAATGCATGAAAAATCCAGTCTAATCATTAGTAAGATGAAATTTCAGAGTGACATTTTTAATAGTGATTTGGATATACGATATAGAGCTACACATAATATAGTTTATAAAATAGATATTTAATTCTTTGCCTTATGATCATCTTAAATCAACGATCTATAATTTTTATTATTTAGATAATTAAATTTTTCAAATTAATTCAAAGGATTGAAACTTAAAACTTCGGAATCAAATTATGTATATATACGATTGTACTTGCTTTTTCTTTCGTTGAAGTTATAGTTTGTACGACTAGAAGTAGAATGATGCTAGAGAGGAAGTAAATAATGAAAGAACCAAATACTTGATCATTAATAATTGATAAAGCAGCTAAATGATACGCAACAGATATAACAAATGTAGATATCACATTTGCATTTATATGGACGTTCTACGTACATTTTTTCCTATTCTATTTTATTCTAAACTGAAATTAAACGCATGAGTACATTGACAGAATAATACGAACAGAAGTCCAGAAGAAACAAATGAACGTCGGAACAAAAAGTTTTGTGAAAACGTTTCGTTAGAACGGAGAAATTTGCACGATGTATTGTAAAAAAAAAATCACGATGTCGCAGTACCATGAAGTTATGAAGCCAGAAGCTCGAGAAGCTTGGAAACAGAGATTCATAAAATTAAAATGACAACGGACTACGTGGCACGAATGGACAAAAAAATCAACACACCGGTTACAGTACGTAAAGAGAGGAGCGGAGACGTAAGGAAACCAGCGAGCAATTGAGAAGTGAATCAAGAAGGAAGAAACAGCTCTTTCGCTGCGAACAAAGTCTGGCTCGGAACAGGGACCGGAACTGAGGGAAAGCCTGGAGAAGGAAGATAAGGAAGACGATAAACACAAAGCACTAAACGCCAAACAGCAACCAGAAACGGGGAAAGAGAAGACTAGACGAAGAGAGAATAATAATGGAATGCACGAAATTATGAGAATTTTTATTTTTCCTTCGTTCTCTCTCTCTCTCTCTCTTTTGTAAGAGTAGAAAAATAGAGAAAAAGAGAAGGAGAAGACAGAGAGAGAGAGAGAGAGAGAGAGAGAGAGAGAACTGGCATCCGTTCGAAAGAGCGTCAGGTCAACGCGAACCATGACATTTCCGAGCGAAAACGGGCTTATTTGTAGAACACGAAGTAGAAACACATCCGCAGGTAATTTCATATCGGCGACGCTGTTTCGTCATATGGAAATAAATTCTAATGTCTCCTCGTGTGTATTATTAACGAGACTGGACTGAGGCAACGGGTAAGGGGAATAACGGGTAAGGTAAAGAGATAATTCACGGTGTTCGAGCGTGAATTATGAGAAAAATCACGAAAAATAGGACGCGCATACCTAGCATACGAGCTGTCTCTACTTTTTCCGCCACGCAACTTTCCCATCCTAAATTGCTATGAATGAAAATAAAAGGAAAAAAAAATGTCGCGTGAACATGTGCCCAACGATTCTTCGTTATATTATTCTAATATAAATAAATATAAATAAAATATATAATATAAAATTTGTAACGATCGTAACGATCGAACCAGTTCGAATCGAAGTTCAAATAAAGAAAGTATGCCGCAATTTGTAATTTTCGTGGAAGCTCTCATTCGATAAATTCGTCAAATTATAATTTTCGCGGTTAACTGAAATTCAGGAGGCAATCTCTAATTTTTTTCTCCCTTCGTGCAGCTTTAAAAGGCATTAAAGCAGATATAATACCATCTCTCGTGGTCGCCAATGCCCGTAAATTTCATCGGTCAAAACTATTTCATTCTGCAAGCGGGGAAAATATCGGTAAAAAGAAAATCTATAAATTTCCCTTAGAACTCTCGGGGAGTCGCAAACTTCTAAATATACTTAGAGTGTCGCGCAATAAGAAACGCTTGAACTTCTACTTTTTCGTTCGTGTTATCAGCCCGGGAAATGGCAACTGCTCGCAAACACAGTAACTTATATACTTTCGCAGTCAAACCTAACCTACAATAAAAGAATCCAAACTTTCTGGTATGTACATAGTTCAAAGTTATCTTGATAAAATGAGATGTTGGTTGTCAGTTAATGACAGTTGATCTTTGGAAATTTATTTCCAATACCGAACATTGTAAACAAATTTATAATGCTTTCATTGTGTTACGTGCTTTTGAATATTGCATAGATTTAGTAAACGCATTTTTTTTACATCCTGAAATTTCCCACAAGTGCACAAAAATCCGCAACATAGTTATCAGTCATTTATTTTCAATGACTCAACATCAAGAAACAATTTTAACCTGCAATTTGTTTTATAAAAATAATATTTTATTTGATTATTATATCATTTACTTTGTAATTTCAGTTTTTTACTCGGTAGAGGTAATGATTTTTTACAATTGATGATTTTTCTTCAAATAATCTTACACGTTGTTAGCGTATCATTTAGCTTCTAAGAAATTAAATAAATAACATACTTTTTATATTTCCAATCACATCGATATTTGTGAAAAAAGTAACTTTCACAATAATTATTCTAAAAGAAATCCTTCTAAACTCCAACATCGAAATAGTTTATTCATGGAATCTTCAGTTGAATCAATATATTATCCCGATAGAATTCAATTCCCCTAACAAAGCTATTAAATTGTTAAATCTACAATATTTTAAAAAGTGAATAAATAACACTTTGACCGCAATGAAATTTTTCAAAAGTATTACTCTCCTTCTCAGTCGATCGATCTTCATAATAATCTCTCGCTAGAAGATCCAAACGTTAAATTCTCGATTCCGATTAGTTCAAATAATTCATCACCAAACAACCCCGCAGTTGAATCAATATACGCTGTTATCTCAATACAATTTGACATCTTAACGAAGCTATAGACATAAATATGTTAGGAAGATAGCAGATGATTCTCATTAATTGCTTTGCGAGATGTTTGTTTCGCCAATTAGATTCCGGGGTGAATGCACAGTATTTTCATCAAAAGGCATCGTTCTCTTCCACTTTGTGACCAGTTCCTTAACTATTTCGCTGTTTAGTCCAAATCAGTCAAAAACAAAAAACTCCAAATTCCAATGTACAAATATTGTTTCTATGGTTAAATCAACAGCGCGTTGTTAATCATCTACGCGCACGATCTCACCGTAGTCTCAACACGACTCGACTAGATTCCATGTCGCGATTCAAGGCTGTCGTACTCCTGGACGCTACGTGAACACGTGTTTTGTATACCACGCGCTTCTCTGAAGCTAATGGCACGGTACCAAAGGGAACCAGTAGCACGGACATACGTAGAGAACGAGAGATAGAGATAGAGAGAGAAAGAGAGAGAGAGAGAGAGAGAAATTCAGAGAAACGAATTTATGGTAGCGAGAAGTAGATTCTCCTACGCGTGTGCACGTGCGGTGTCCCCGTGATCCTTCCGGGGGCGTATTTAATAAATTACGAGCCTCCGTTGAAAAAAGCGGGCATTAGCTCTCGCCCACGCACGTATCTCGCGACTTTCATATAGCCGCAATTGTTCCAACCGATGAAATTAGCAAGAAAGTGGATTTCGTATGCTGTGACACGCACGTTTATAACCAGGGGTCGAAATTAACAGGATCGTTTTGTTTTCTTTAAAAAAAAAAAAAAGAAAAAAGAATTCTCCCTTCGAACTCTGACGGAACTCCTACATACAGGGTGTTCACGGATTTACAAAAAATGAAAGAGGGACAAAGCTGTACTGTTTTTTGTCTATAATGTAATAAGAATTTTGTCTAGCCGTACTGTCTTTTGAGAATTTCAATAGTTAAAATGAAATGTTATATTTGTTTTTCTTTTTTTTTATATATTATATGAAAGTTAAATGAGGATAAATTCAACGATGTTTCAATCAATGATATTCCTTCATACTACACAAGGCCACGAAGTTTGAGTGCTATGTATCGGTATTTCGTATAAAAATATATATCTGTTTTTCGTGGAACTTTTATGAAAAAAGGAGCGTTCCACTTAGGAACACATTTTCGAATGGTGTTCTAGTGGAACATGAATTTGCTCCTCATCAATCTTCTTGAAACTGTCGAAACGAAATATTCACTTATCGTAATTAGTCCAAGACATTTGGAACGATTTCTCCAATTCTATCGATTACCAGTTAATCTTCTTTTCTCGAGTTTCCGTTGATCAGCCAGAGGAAACGGATAGCGACATAATTAACTGCAGACAGACAGAGAGAGAGAGAGAGAGAGAGAGAGAGCAGGAAACAGATCCACGAGACATTAGATACGAGAATAACGAGCAAACGCGAATACTAGGCAACGGGATCGATCGCGAGATCAGACTGGCAACAGACGAAACAGTTCTACAGAATTCACGGAATTTCACGATCGACTAATTTTCCGTATAATTAACAGCGTGAGTTTCAGTCTCGGCCGGCACGTTACGGCTTATTTCGCCACCAGTTCGATTCTGTTCGCGACAGGAATTCATCAATCCCTTGGTGGAAAGCTGAGGATCTGTCGTTTCTGACGCGAATCAGTCAGAAATTGAATATGGACGATAGGGTACTTGGAAAATGATTTCTCTGGAAAGGACAAAATACGGAAGAAATTTCTCTGAAAGAAAAATACAGAGAAAAAGAATTATGGAGAATATCACTCGGAAGTTATCGTGGATTTACATATACTCTCCCGCTTGAAAGCCTTAGGAAAGCTGTTCATTTTGAATGTTCGATGTTTAGAATTATTGGAATTGTTAGAATTAGAATCGTTAGAACTGCAGATGATAGAAATATTAGAACTATATTTAACTGACGTTAAATTTGTTTTATTATACAGGGTACAGCCGAGTAGGGGGTGATTCTATGTGAAGTCGAAAACAAGGAGCAAAATTTTTTCACTAAAGTCCTCGTTTTCGAGGAAATCAAGTTTGAAAATTTAACACATGAATTCAACTAATTCTCGACGTAACAGAAAAGAATAATTAACAGGAGTGTAAAAACAAGTCGAAAATGGGGAATAAAATTTTTTTGCAAGATGCCTTATTTTCGAGAAAATTGAATTCGAAAATTTATACACCGAGACAATTTTTAACGACATGTTTAGAGTCCATTTTCTTGAAAATGACGCCATTAACGAACAAATTTTTGAAAAAATAAATATTTTTGAATAATGTAGAATCATCACTTGGCAAATTCACAGATTTTTTTTGTTGTATATCTCAGTTTTCCAGCTTTGAAACGAATATGTCCTGAAATTTTTATTATATTATATATTATAATATAATTAATATATATGATTATATTAATATGTATGATTATCTTTAGAAATTTTTTTGTTACTGCCGTCGTTCATAATACAGTAATTTGTATTCACCAATTAAATATTAATAAGTACATATACGTAATTAATTATTTAAATACTAATTGTTAAATATCGATAAATATTGATATAAACAGTTAATGATTAAATGGTAATAAACATACATAAATTACTGTATTGTAAATGATAAATAACAATCTAAAGATACGCCAATAAATTTTCACAAATTCAGCAATTATTTATTACCAATTATTTATTATTAATTTATATAATACTTAGTGTAATTATTTATACTGTTAATATTATTAATTTGTTAATAACGATATCGATCATAATTATTTAAATCACCCTTATTAAATTTATTGACGTCAAATTTATCTTCAGAAAATTTTGTTGTTGGTATCATTTGCAGCAAGTTACGTGATATCCAATTATATCAAAATTGCTATTAACAGCGTCAATAATTAAATAACCACCAACTCTCTCCACTTCCTGTAGTAATAATATCAACTGAAAATTCAAGTCTAAAATTATCTGATGAATCCTTATGAATTCAATAATCACTCATAATTTTACGTAAATTCATAATTTCACATCATTCATAATGATCATTCACAATCGTTTGTAAGTCAATTTTTGTGAATTTTGTTCGATTTGTTCTTTTCAATTATCAGATCCTCCAGTACTTTAGTAACAACTTTAAATGCTTAAAATTATAATCCAAATTATCTGAACTTAAATTTGAAACCAGCAAACAATTCTTACAAATCTTATCATCTTTTTTCATTCGACTCTTCATTTTTTTTTTTTGATTATCAAACCATCAATATTCGTCAATATTATTTTATTACTAATAGTATCAACTTAAACTTCAAATCCACAATTATCCAAACTGAAAACTGATAATGAATTTTTATAAATTCAATAATTTCTGTTTCGTTTGATGTCTTATATTTTTAATTATCAAACCATTGGCATCGATTTAAAATTATAATTCAATTGATCCAAACTTGAATTTAAAGCCAACAGAGAATCCTCGCAAATTCAATTATCTCTTTTTATCCGATTCTTTATTTTTCAATTATTAAGTCGTCAACATCCTCCAGTCCATTGTTAATAACAATATCAATTCAAAGTTACTCTCAAACTTCAACTTTAAATCCTTCATTCCTTTAGTAATAACAGTGTCAATTCAAAATTTCCAAAATATCGCTAAAAACCAGAATTTCAAAACTTTCCAAAAATCTACAACTTTAAATTCAACAAAGGATTCCCATAAATCCAATAACGCTTGTTTTATTCGATTCATTGCTCGTTCGTCTTTCTCTTCTCTTACTCTACTCATTCGAAGATTCTTTGCACTCGCAACGGCGTGAAACTGATCTTCATAATAATGAATTTGAGATTCTCTCCTTTTAAAACAACGACATCAGCTACGCATGCGAACGTGAACGCGAAACGTGGGCGGAATGGCTGAAAATCATACGGAACTACCGTTCGCCGGTTTCTAATTTACGAGACTGCCGAGACGAGAATCCAGGAGAAAGGGTTTACAGTACGTGTCCTTTTGATCTGCCCTGCCTTTCGTCTCTGGTTCCTTGTCTATTTCCTCTCTAATTTCCGTTTCCTTGTTTGTCGTTCTTCGATGACATTCGATAAATATTTTACGTGTTGTCGATACCGACGCGAGCGCCGATTGTTTCCCAGACTGCGTTGTCGCTCTTCGAGCGTCTCTAAAGGAGCACATGTTCCTCCAAGCATAAACGGAGTCCCGTATTTTCTGCTTTCCGTATTCCTTTCGATTTTATTTTACGCGTACAGAGTTTGTGATTTTTTTTTTATTTTATTTCTTTAAAAGTGTTGTTTCTTTATCTCTATTTATTTTGATTTACGCGATTGTTGGAAATTTAAGAATCGAAGAATTTGATAATGGAAAGGTCGAAATTTAAGATCTTCGAAATTTTGAAGTCGAAGAATTTGGGAATTTGAGGATTTAGAAGCATTAGATAGATCTCAGAATTTAGAAATTTAACCGTTTCGGAATTTAGAAATTTGAGAATTTAGAAATCCAAGAATCTAGGCATTTCGAAATCTTCTAATCTAGAAATCTAGGAATTTATGAGACTATTTATGAGTCTATGGATTTATGAGACGTCTAGGAATTCACACGTCCAAGAATTCAAATTTATATATTTACGAAAATATAAGGGATATTTAAAAGCCTGAAACATTCAGAACGTTACGCTCAAATCACACTCCCGCTAATCCCAATTGCTAAGGAGAAAAAAAATGATTTTCCCTTTCATAAACGGCTTCCTTAGAAAACGACCATTTACATCGAGTCTCCCAGAGATCTCCCTACAGGTCAAAATTAATTCGTCCCAGATAAAAGCCACTTCTCCCCTCGTCCCGGGGAGAGTTTCTTCTTTCACCACCCTTTGGTACACGGAATAGCAAACGAAGCTTTCTCCAGTAATTCCCCGAATTTTCCATCCACGGCAACCTTAACGTTCGCCGAAGAAAATCGACCGACTCGCTTTTAATCCAATTTCATCGTTCGCTGATGTCTCTCGGAAGATAAATCCTGTCGGTGTTGCGTGGAAATTTCATCTGAAGAAAACCCCACCTTGGAGGGGGGAGAGGGGTATCACAACCGTGATCTTCGATACTGGGGAGCAGGGTCTCTATTCGAGTGTAATATCGTGCGAGCCAGCGAAACGCAAGAAGGGTGTTTGGGGATCGAGGGTGCTTAGCACGCGACTTTGCAAGGCCGGGAGTCGTCGGAGGCCATTTTATAACCAATTAGTTTCCCTCTTTAAGAAACTGCCTACGGAGGTGGCACTCCAGCGTCCTTCGGCTCGTGGTCGAAGTGGCTGACCAGAATAGAAAATCATTGTCCCGCGATGACTTGGTTAGTCATGGATAGTCACGAAGAGTCCGGCACCGGAGGGTTGTGTGACGTTTATCGCTGTTGATTATCGATGACTCGATGTGGAACTCGCTGGACTTAATTCATTTTCGTTTAAATTTGGCTCTGTGGTTGTTCTCGTTTCATTGTTTTTCAATTGCTGGAACAGGTTGACGATGGTGACTTTTTTACTCGTTCGTTCTAAGACAGTAAATTGGAGCACTGTTTGCACTTTTTTATCCGAGTCAAATGTATCTACAAGTCAATTTGACTTTACATATGTATATTATATAAACATTGTTGTATAATTTTTTATTGTATATTTATTATATTATCATATATACATATACTTCGTTTTCCAAAAATTTCTGAACCTGAACGTTGCTTTTACGTTTACAAATTAATTGTTCAAGAGGTCAATGATTATCACATGTTAATACAATTTAATTTTATTTGTTTTCCATTTTTGTAACTCAAATATTCCAATTACAAACTACAGCATAGTAAATAGATAGTATGTAGATTTAACTATAAAAACATAAATGTAACACGTTCTTCTTTATCTCTTCTCATTTACTTTTATTACCATTATACATTACATTATATCATTATTTTTTATTATATTCCATTAATATAATGTAATATTACCTTAATTTATAATATTATATATTATATATTATATATTACGTTACAGCATTATTGTTTATTATATTTCAATATTTGTTTAGTAATAAGTTTTAAAGCTTAAAATATATTATAATAATAAATATATTAATAAATAAAATTTGTAATCTATGTTTATTATATTCAATATCTGAATATTTAGAATAATTAAATGAACTATACCTGATTGCGCTGTATTTAATTTTTCAACGACCGATGCACACTTTTGTATTTGAAAGGACTAATACAGCGAGAGTTCGAAGTCGGATCATTGCGTGTGCGGATCATTCGCAAAAACTGACAACATCGTTTTCGATAAGGAAAAATTGACAGAAAGAACACAAGAAACGAAATGATAGCACATTTTGTCTACGTTTGTTTACAACAAACGAATACTTCTTGGAATTTCGACTGGCGCGGACAGGAATTTACCGCGTGCGATCATTCGAGACCAAGGCGCGGAAGGATAACTGAAATCTGACATAAGCCAAATTCTCGAGTTGAAGAGCGAAAATTTATTTCTAAAGCTATTAAAGGAAGCCGAAAAGTGATTTACAGTTTATTGAGGCGTGTTGTCTGGTTACGGTTAAAAAAAAGGGTAGTGGAAAATCACCGTTACGTGCGAAACGAAATATTTTACGAATTATTTGCATTTTCACTTGCACGTCACCCGCAACGAGGCAAATCACGTAAGAAGCTGGTGTTAATACTATCCGGTAATAAACATCCGGTGTACGTCGTGTTCTTCAATCATTACGCATCAATATTCAGAGACTGAAGATAAAAAGGAAACCGGCAGCAAACTTCGCGATAAGAAGGAAGAGTAAAGAGAAAAGTGGCGTGTAGTAGTGTTTTCTGACTTCTAGGAGGGGGGGGGGATTTATTATTTTCACGACATTCACACGTGAACAAAAATTATCGACAATAGTAGTTATTACGGTGAAGAAAGTTCACCAACGACAGAATGAACAGCGAGAATTAGGTTTTACAATTGAAAAAACGAATTGACAAATATATTACCTATATCCGGCAATAATTTCATACTGCAAGAAGCCGTATACATCTCAAAATTCATATATTTTACGAAACAAGTAGAAAATAATATCTGCTTTATGGTGGTTACATTCGGTCGACATCAATATCATTGAAAATTGTTGAAGTATGCTTTCCCATGCAGTCTATAAAAATGGGAAGCATGGTATGAAAGCATAGAAGAATTAAAAAAAAACGCTATTAAATTGGAATGGATCATACACAAGCGAAGAAAAAATTCAAGAAAATCTCTGTGTAAATCTCTACCAAGAAAATTACTGAAAATCAGGTAAGATTTGACATTTCGTCGTTAGGTAAGCATTATCAATGTCTGTACGTTAATAAAACAAATGAAACAAATGGTTAGTACTTTGTAAATGTGTCACCATTTCAACTCTTACCTTTATCACTTGCTCCTAACTTTGTGACATTTTAAAGTGGCTTTTTAAGAATTATCTATACATTCTAAGCTCGTACTCTCACCGTATTACTCCTTACAAATACAAAAATGTACAGTGTTGTCAATTGTTGAGAAATATAGCAACTGTACTAATTGGGTACAGTTTAGGTTGATTGTTTCGAGAAATACGATATTTTAAAAAATTATGAAAACTGAGATATGTTTTAATATATAGTTTAACTACAAAATGTTAAATATAATAAAGAATAATGATGTAACGTAATATATATATATATATATGTATATATATTTATATATTTATAACAGACGTAAACAAGAGAGATAAAGAAGAACGCATATTAAATTTATATTTCTACTATATTATAGTTTGTAATTGGAATACTATACAATGGGTTGCGAAAATTAAAACAGAGTCAAATGGAATATTAAATTGTATGCTTGAAAGAAATGCAAGAACAATTTATGAATAACTTTAATAGACTTGCGAGTTTACATATAAAATTACATATAAAATATAAACGAAGATCTGGAATTTGTAAAATGAATTATTACATTTGAGCGTGATCTAAATAAAGTAACACACTCGATTACAACAAATAACGTGGAAGCAAATGAGGAAACAATTTACGAGCAATTCTGATGCAATTCTGAATTTACAATTAAAATTAGACAGACGGGAATTTGGAATCCGTAGAACGAAGGATCACCTTCGAATATGAGGATTTCGATCGAGCAACGATCGACGGAAGATATCGTAAAATTGAATTCGAATTTAACCAGATCTGTTAACTTTCTTCCAGATTCCTGACCGCAGGAGAAAATCAAATGCCGGCAGTGTCGCCCGATCGCCGCGGGATTATCCTCCGCTGTTGTTCCAGGGATCCGATTTTAATGAAAGCGTTCCTCGGTAAGTCCCTTCACGAATCACGAATTTGCCGATGATCTCGGTTGAGCGAAAACAGAGAACGTCACGTATTGATTAAATATAAGGGGTTCGCGTTTCTAACGTTTGATAAAGAGAAGAAATTAGTATTGAAAGGCGTACGTATTGAAAAATAATTGAAAATTAATAATGTGCATTGGAAAATATTAATCGGACGTGTTGAGAATAATGTAATTACAGAAAACAATTAAAGTAAAGTAATTATAGAAAATAATTAAAATATTAATTGGACGTATTGAAAAATGTGACAATTTAAGTTTAATTATAATTATAATTGAATTGAACGACAATTAAAGTTAATGTAATATTTATATATTACACTGTTGCCACTTACATTGAATATTTTGAAATTCGGAACAACAATTTAGCACGATTGACAGGAAGTGTTCGGTTCATGAACTTCAAATTTCATTTTGCACAAATTTCAAAAATTTAGAAATAACAACTTCTAATATTTCATGAATAATATTATTTTCTTACGTTACTGAAATTTTAATTAATTACACTTCACGATAAAAATTATAATTCTGATATTCTTGTTTCTGAATAAAATATACGAGAAGGTTTGTTTCGTCAAAAAAATAAAGGGGATTTCGAACTTTTGATAGCGAGAATAAATTGTGTAAATTTTTCAGTTTTATCAGGCAAGAGCACAATTACATTTAGTGTCTCAAGAAATTGTAGAACTAAAAAAATAATTAAAATTTAATAAGACACTTGTATAAATTATATAAATGATTCTAATTATATATATTTCAACTAGAAAAATTATTCTTTTCCTCAAGTGCTCTAAATACTTTGTCACATTTCTTTATTCTTCTTCAACTTGCCAATATAACTTCTAAACAATTCACATGCAGAAAGAAAGAAGGTTTCTATCGTTGTAACTATACTCGTAACTATAAGTAGAATATTTTGACAATCTCAAGTTTGAATCCTCCTCACATCAACAATTATTTTAATCAATTTTTTGCACGTTCCATCCGTACTCATTTTTACATACTCCAATTGAAAATATTTTCTCAAAATTAAAAAAAAAATAAAGAGGAAACACTCTACAAGAAATAAAAAAAAAGAGGAAACACTCTACAAGAAAAAGAAAATATCAACTTAGAATCTGATCTCCTCAAAGTTCAACTACGAGTTAAAAGAAAAGCAATCTGCAAACGAATTAAGAGAAAAAATCCCGTGGAAATAGATCCTCAATAGAAAGACTCAAATCTTCGAGTGAGAGTGTTAAGAAAAAAAGAGAAGAAAATAGAAAAGAGAAGGGATACTTTTTATTGTTTCTTGCATGTGCATACGCGATCAAGAATGCGAAGAATTCTACTTTCCCTGGATTCGAGTCGAATGACCTCAAAATGTCCTCGTTTCCAGCGTCTTTAGAGCTTTTATACAAAGCAAAAAAAAAACATGCGCGGAATGTTGTTTCGTTGTTTCGTCTCTGAGCTAGGGAACTCTTTGCGGCTTATGATGAATGCGAGAGCTCTAAACTGCGACCACAATACGGAAGGGAAACCGACGGTTAGTTGCGTGAGTTTTCTGTAACATGAAGGGGAGACAGAATTCCGTGCTGGAGAGTATATTTTCCTATTCAACGAGAAAGAGAGGGAGAGAGAGAGTGGATGAGTGGATGAGTGGTATTCGAGAAAGAAAATGAGACTCCTTTCACGAGGCATATTATTCTCCATCTCTCCTCTCATTTCTCTGTCCTTGTGTTCTGTAATGCGATTACGGTTTTATCAGAAATGATTCGCCGCCGCGCCTGATCAATGCCCGACTCGTATCACTTAATCCCACTGTAATGGCCGCTAGAATGTCCCGCGCATTATGTAAAACGAGGAATAATTTATTTATTCGTGACGATCTGCTTGCGTTGCATTAGGTTTGTCGTTGGTAGATAGCAACGGTGAATTAATTGACAAAGTTTGGATTAGGGATTTGTCCGTGGATGATTTGATTCGGGGACAGTTTTAAATTAGCAGTGGATTAAGAACTATCGTTCGTATTGGATCGCAGTTGTTTTCTGAATCGTTTAAACAAAGTGACTTTTGTTTCGTAACATGCTTTGGGTGTAAAATGGCTTCGAAGGATTTGTTTTCTTTTTTTCTTTCTTTCGTTGGTAATTTTTTCGCATAGAGTCCGTATAAAACTTGTACTAATATTGTGACGAACCAGTGCCTGATCTTTATAATAGGCAATTAATTTAATTTAATTTAATCAGGCAATCATTAATCACATCTTGGTTTCGAACTTTTTGTGTACGTAGTTTTAGATTTTAGTACTTTAATGCAATTTGATAATGTTTAGAATATATTGGAGAAACAAACAGATGAACAAATAGACCAGATATAATAGCTTTAAATTCTGATATGTTTTCAATTCATGATATATGTTTTCATGTCATCATATATGTATTCAATTAGTCATAAAACTAGACTATGAGCTTCTTTTGAAAAAATAATCACATTAAGGAATATACATTAAAAATTTTGATTTCAAGAGTATATAATCAACGTCAATAAAATAGCAGTACACAATATTAATTATATACATGTTATTTCGATATTTCAAAAACGTACAATAGATATAATATAATTAATCGTGTCGTGAATTTTTCACCAAACTTCCACTTTCAAATGGGATAAATCCTCTGGGTCTCTGTACATCGTGTTAAAACGCCGAGCAATCAAAAAATCAACAAAATCTCCTTCGTTTAAAATCCAGATCGTCGAACGACGCGATGAAATTTCTCTCTGTTGGAGTGTCTCGTCTAAACGATTGAGGATCCTTTTCACGGTGATCGAGCAGCAGCGAAGGGAAATCTCGAAGGAAAATCGGTGCTGCACGGGTTAGGAACCGTTGAAACGGCGGCGTTAGAAAAACAGTCGGCTATTACGGGTCGACGAGTCGAAACAATGGCCGAGGTAGCTAGTGGAAACGGTCGGTACGTGTTCGGACGGATCCAGGCCAGGTACTGATAATCCGAAAAGGGATCTCCCGGCGATTCGTCCTAGTCTTTCGATCCTCTCTTGTCTTTCTCTGTTTTGTCTTTGTCGCTCCGTTTCTCTATTTCCTTACCCAATTCTCTCTTTCTCTGTCTACTGCACACTTTCTGTGTTCACGGCGTTGCCGATAGCGGTAACGAATCGCTTGTCATTGCTGTCGACGCGCACGTAACGTAGGAGGCATAATTTACGGTGTTCTAGCGTGACAGTCGCTCGAACAATCGAATTAATTCGATCGTCCGAGGGCATGATTGTTTCGAAACAACCGTCTGCTTTCGAATATGGTTCGCTTCGCCAGGTAATTTCCTGTTTTTAATCCGATTCTGCTTTAGTATAATTCCGCGGATCGACGACGCGCTCGAGCGACGGGAAGTTTTCAATTTCATCGAAGAAAGATTATTTTCAATTCTGTAAAAGTGATATGTATCTCCGTTGCTTTCAAATTGTAACACGTTGTTATTGTGTAATACTCTGATGTCGCATCTCTGGTATTGTATAATGTGTAATATCATTGGATTGATTTTTACGTATTTATAGGAAATTTTAAAACGCACAATTGGATAAAACGTACGTCGTATGAAAAAATATAGCGCTTTCTTATAACATTTAACACATAAAGCAATTCTCTACTTCTCGAAAATATAAATATAAATTTCTATAAAGAATTTCATTCTGATAATTATTTTTGGACAAATACATTTTAATTCATTTCCTTCGAAATTTTATATACTATGCAATACTTTAATAATGTATAGTATGTAACTATCTTATTCTGCGTTAACTGAAAAATTGGAATGCAATGGTGCAATTTCACGAGGATTGGATAATCACGTTTTGTCAGCATTTCGAGCAGTTTTTATTCAAAAAGATAATCCAAACAACAAACGCTCAACGCAAACAGAAGTGGCTCTGCATCATTAATTTTATTTCACGCGCAGGGAAGGTAACAGAAACGAGCTGCCTTTGTATATAATCAAATTTAAAAAAAGATTTCTCTCTCTTTCTCTCAGTTAAAAAAAAATTTTTCGTAAATTAGTTTCAATCGAATTCAATCAACTTTTCCATTATATAAATTTAATACATCGACTGCCGTGGTTGTAAATATTTTCAAATAACTAAAATAAGGTGAATAACGTTGTCGAGAGAACTTTTTAAATAACACGAATAGGTTAAGTTAGATTTAGATTTAGTATCTTGTATACGAGCAATTGTGTGTGTGTGTGTGTGTGTGTGTGTGTGTGTGTGTGTATGTATATATATAAATGTTATAGGCAGTTTATTTAATAATTATAATTCTTGAACACAATAGTTTGCAGAGTATTGTAATTCAAATTGTGATCCTGTCCAATTATGATCCAGTTGTGTTAAATTTAGAAATGTTCCACGATAATAATATCGTAGCGAGTTCCTTTCAGAAGATCGTTCGATCCACTTTTGGTATTCGGTGACGGGTCGCGATAAAAATTTCGTAAGGAACGCGAGGACGATAATCTCGCCTTTGGGACGTATTAACCTCGCGAAACACCGACGAAAGTCGCTAGAACAGACTTTGTATATCTGCGTGGAGATCCCCTTGAAAAGTTTGCCGCGCCGATGGCGACGTGACAACTTCCGGGTGTAATCTGGATCAAGACACTTAGGCCAACTAACTTCTGACTCGTGTCACCTCTCGAAACGGGAATTATCCGCGAAATCCTGCGGATTGTCAAATCAGGACGATACAGTTTGATTTATCGTTGTTACGTGTAGAGTATCGTTTCCTCCGGACGACATTATTCCACGGCGTCAATTCGGATTCAGGGCGCAACGTTCTGTTGTAAGACAGATACATTCTACTCATTAGACGTATTCACGGAGCTTTCGAACGGAAAGAGAATTTATTCCTCGATATACAAAAGGTATTTGATAAGGTCTGACGCGATAAATTATTAGATAAAATTAAATAATTAATTATTAGATACAATTGTTAGTCTTTATTATCACGTACAGTTTTGTCTCTTTACTTCGTTCGTGCGAGCCGCTTATTCGTCAAATCAATCAACTTCGACTTTGAATGTTTTTTTAAATTTTAACGTTAAAGTACCTGACCAACTCGTAACTTTTTATATTTAAAATAAATTTCTTTAATAATCAGGTTTAACATCACTAAATTTCACCAAGTTAATAATTTACTTCAGAAGCTAATTTGATCAACTTCATCATCTAATGCAAATCGTTGCAATAATGTTATTCGAACATTTGTAAGAATTTAGTTGGTTAGTAGCAATAGTATGTATTACATAATAATAATGGCAAACTGAATTCTTTATCGAGAATTGAATATTAATTCTGTACTCATGTAAATGAAATTCAGGAATTAGAAACTGGAGTTTTGACTTTTGACGTTTCAATTATTGAAGAACTTATTGAAGACCAGGCAATAATTTTTACGTATGTCATTCCAAACACTTCAATTTCTCAAAATTTCATAAAATAGCCAAATCTAAGTGAAAGACATAGCGATGAAAAAATGTGGAATTGCCTTTCACAGAGACTCAATATTAAAAAAATAAATTTAGTATAAATTGAAAGAGTTAATTTTCGATTCTGATTTTTAAATAAACCTTAAATAGATCTTAAAAATAAATCGAAAGATATTATCTTACACTGCAATTTTCATTAAAAAAAGAAATAAAAAAAAATAGGAATAAATTCTCTAACGGTATTAAAAACGCGAAAAACTTCGAGTCTAGGAAATATATTTCGGGAGCTCTGGGCACTCGAGATGGCCGAGTGACTTCAAGGGGATTTTTGAGAGGCGACGTGTTCTCGCGATCCTAAGATGGAACAATAGACTTCTCGAGGAACGTCTTCTGTATTCGACCGGTTGCGTTGGCCGCTTTTATACTGGAAACAATGGACACTGAAAGGAGACCTGCTTCGTTGTGTTCCAACGCTTCGTTCGCTCTTTTCATGTGCATCACACGTCACGTGAAAATTATTTTTCCCTCGAGTTAATTCGACTCTTATCGAACAGTCAAGACACTCGTGGTTGATCGTGGATTTCACGTGGAATTTTCTTAAATTCGAATGTGAATTATGTGGCTTGTATTAGTGAAAATATTAGGAAAGTGGAATTGACTCGAGTCATTCTATTTAATTTTTTATATATTTAATTTCAACTAGTAATTCTAAATTGAAGTACAAAGTAATTCTTCGCCTATAATGTGTCGTAGTTGTCAAACTAAAATGTCAAAAATTAGATTCAAAGACACGAATTCAGTAATTTATCTCTTAAATTTTTCAAGTTCAAGTAAAGAAAAAAGATTTTTTTTTTCATTTATTTATAATTCAGTATAGGTGAAAGAAAAGGCACAATTCTTGTGAATGCAATTAATAATTGTATTAGGTCGTAACAAAGTGTTACGGATAATTTCGAATCGACGACCACGTCTTCGACAAATTCATCCGGACAGTGTGGGTAATTAGCTTGATGACAAAACACGGCAGGCGCCGGCCCATGACAAACAGATGAAAGATTCGATCAGTCGGGCGCGTTATTTCCGACGAATTATGCCATTTGATCGTAGTCTGGATACGTTTCTCGAAGCCTTGCCCGCTTCGTTTATTTTACGATTCACCCTCTGCCCATCTCCATCCGGTGATTACAGATTCGCGGTTCAAGATCAACTAATCGAAACGCGAGCCGTGTCGTCCAATTTCTATCAAAGAACATCGCGTTCCCATGCTCGCCGAAAGTTCTTTTTTGTTCTTCGTTCTTCACCAGCTATCCACTGCGATTTTCTCCGCAGATATAACATTGCTCGCGAGAATGCTCAAATATTTTGATATTTCACGAACACTACAGAGAGAGATCCAATCAGATCGCGATCATACTGTAAAATATATCAATTAATCAATAACAAATATATTTCAAAGTTTGACAGCAACCCAAAATTTTGACATTTTTTCAACGCCAACTAAATTTTATTAGAGGTCATCGGAAATTCTGAAAATTTCAATATTATGTTATCCCGAAATTGCGTTAGTCCTCACGATTCTATATTGTCTGTCATCAATCGATTGTTTTCAATCACACAAATTCTAATAATGTTAAGAATTAAAATTAAAGTTTTAATTAATAATTAAAAGTAAAATCTTAAAAATTCTGCATTGCTTTCGCCACTTTATCATAAAATTTGCACGATACAATTTCTTTTAAATTTCTGTAAATATTATTAATATAAAAATTTTGTTCTTATAAATATTCTAGAGTGATCGAAATAAAATAAATATCGTCGCCAAAAAGATTCGGGATAAATAACTTTCCTAATACTGCACCCTCGTAACGCAACGTAATACTTTGCAAAAGAAGGAAATCACAAATTACATTCAATTTACTACGAAATTTACTCGAGGTACAACGCGATGTCGCGATAGAATCACAGAGAAACATCTCATCCGGAGTATTAACACGAATAGGGAATATTAACTACATTCTCTGGCATAAAATCTCATTATCACCTAATCCTCCATCACCTAATCTTCCATCGACATTCATTATACCTTGTTTCACGTTGTTCCACGCGCATTTCCAAAGTTACTCTTCAAATTCAACTTAAATTCAATTTAATTTGCTAGTTGGATTTACTTACATTTATTTTAACTTAATTACCCTTCGTTCGCGATTAATTTGTAATTCGACTTCTATATAAACTTCAAAACTGACGTCTAATTTCCCTAAACTTTCTAAAAACCATCTCCTCCGCCACGAAATTCCTCCACCTTCGTCGGATGTCCCCTTTAATGACAAGTGAATCAAGTTTCTTCTCTTAATATTGTGAAAATTGGACTTTCGCAAGTCCTATTTTCATTTATTTATGTTAATTTTGAATCTTAATTTTGCAACAAAATTAAAAATAGAATGTAATTATAAAGAACAATATAATGGCGTTAACTTGAAAGCGAAGCTACATTTCCTTCAATGGTAAACTAATTGTAACAATCAGGTGCAATTATTTGTTTGCGGGGAGATTAGAAAAACTCTTGTTTTTCATATCAATATGAAACGAGATACGCCAGTTAAATTGATAAAAATGAAACGAATATAACTAGTAGTTCATAAACAAACGAATATAACTAGTAGTTCATAACAACTGTTCACAAACTTTTGGATTGAAGCGTTACTCGTGGAAGGGCCCAAACGAAAAAGAACAGTTCGTCTCCTACTTTGACCAAAATTTTCCCTGCATTCGTATCGTTGTGTCCACGTTGTTGGACGAGTGTTGGTATAATAAATGAGCGCGAGTTCGTTGGAGCGGGTGGCGAACGAAACGCACCAGAAGACATGCACTCCGAATTTTCCAATTTTACACTCCAGAACGCCGTGTCACAACCGGCCGCGAGTCTCATTGGAAGAATTTATGCCAAACAACCGAGTTGCACCAATGAAATTCAGCTCGATTCCCCGGTTCACTTTTGATCGATGATCCGTACTTATTACTTCCGGCTGCCAATTCCGTCCCTGCCCTGTTACTAATCGGGGGTTTCACCCTCCCCCTCTCCACCCCCCCGAGAAGAACGTAACAACATACGATGGCTGACGATGCAGTTGCCCGGCGATCGCTTTGTTGCTGTTTATTGAAGGTTGGTTTAACGTCGCCGAGCGAATTGCCACGTGATTTTTCCGCTCGTGGTGGCCGCGTGCATTATGTCCGCCACTGGATAACGAAGCGTAATGGCCGCTACTGGATCTGATTAACTCTCGCTGAGCTTTAACTGACCGATCTGGGAAATTTATTCGCGCGCGTCATCGCCCTGATGAAAATTCAACCCCCACGGGTTATAATAGAATTCTATCTTCTATCCGAGGGAAAAAAGACTGAAAATGTGAGTTTCCGAAATTTTGCAAATATTATGTTTGTCGCGATTCCAATAAGAATTCCAATCGTAGTATTTCAATGATCAGGGTAAAATCGCTGTAAATATAATTCCATTCTTCGAAAGATAAATTAGTGTCGCTAAATCTCTTTGAAATAAATGGCTGATCAACAGAATTGCAAACGAATGTGAAATTCGTCGAAGGAAAGTTCGACGTGAAAATTCTTCATATTACTTTATTGATAACTGAGAGTTCAGACAGGCAAGTAGAAACAGACACTGGAAGCCAGACATCGAAATTCTCCAACAGACACAAATCTGAATTAACAATTCTCTGTAAATATATCAATTATGAAACGTGACAATTAACACATCGTTTATTAAATAAAACAATCGAACGTGTCAGTTGTTAACTATAAATACAATTCGATATATCGGTCGATATGAAGGAGATACGAACAACAATAGAAAAATTCATTCTCACTTACACGTACATGTATGTGTACGAGTAACACAATGATAATCACGCTGCGTATGAATTATCGTTCGTACGCAACAGAGAACACGTTAATATACAAACTCTCTAACAACCAGCTATATTCGAACAATAATCATGCACACTCTGTGGAAACCAAATTCAACCGAATTTCACACTCGGCACTGAATCTCACGAGACAGTTCGACGTCGCAAAACAGAACAGAGAACACCGATGCACACAGAGCAGACCAGTATATACAATTCGCTTGTTCTTACAATGGGACAGAGGAATCGCCTGGACAATCGCTAATTAAACCGCTCTGCTTTCTCTCTTTGTCCCGCTTCTCTCGTCGCGATCGTGAACGCGTGATCGCCGACAGAAACGAATGGACAGAGAGGAACAGAGCGGATCGGGGAACCCAAAGCGAGAGCTGAATGCCAATGAGGCTTATTAAAGTTAATATATCGAATGTGCAGACTGCGTTTACCGCGTGCTCGAACGTGTTAACGCGGACACGTGTACCGAATCCGCGAGAAAAAGGAACCGCGACGTTTTTGTTAATTAAGTGGGAAACATTTGCACGGCCGCAGCTTAGTCTACGTGGAATTTTCCAGAATTTTCGTTGTTCATCGCGTGCCCGTTTCTCTCGTTATTTTTTCCTTGTACTCTTTGTATTTTTTTTCCTTTTCTTTTTTTCTTTTCTCTGCATCCACTGGCCGAGTTTGTTGGACGAGTGTAATCTAAAAATCCCCTACTGCACGCACGTTATTTGCGGGAAATTTTTTTCTTTAATGTTAGAGAAGGACATTATGACGTGATAATTTTGACTATTCGATTTGTTTTTCTATTTAATAGTTTTTAATTTTTCTTCCTTTTTTTTTTTTTTTTTTTTGGAGGATAATCTTTTATTGGAAACAGTTTTGAAATGTTCAGATTATTTGGGATTTTTTTATTTGAAGGGCTTCGGAAAAGGGAGACTTTTGCTGTGATTTTCAGGAATTTTTGAAAGTGGAAACGTGACAGCGCGCGTCAAAGGATTTCAAAATGTTTGCAGGGCCTTCTGTAATGAACGTGAAAAGAGAAATTTGTATTCAGGATCTTTTGTTCGAAATATTTTTGAAGTGATTGAATAATTTGAATGATTCGAAGTAATTTCCTGATCTAGAGAAATAAATTTGAAATGAAAGTAAAGAGCAAGGACACGAAAAATTTGTAATGAAATGAAAATGTTTATAAAAAATAGTAAATCTCGATGGAATACCATTAATTAATTAATTGGAATTAATTTTTATTGAAATTTCGAAATAATTAATTGAGTAAAGTGCTTTTAAATCAATTCGTCTCTTGATTCAGAGCAATTGATTGTACAACCTTTTGAAAGTAAAACCGAAGCACACAGATTAGATTCAAAGAGTTTATAATTCTTCTCCGACAATAAGAGCGCAGTTAAAACACGGGATTCGTAAAAGAAAAAAATCACTTAAAATTTTGTTTTATATTAACGTCACCTGTTTTGTTTTTTCATGACAAGCCGGAAGTCATCGCCCTGTGGCGCTGTACGTCGAGCAACCGCCGAGTCGCCATTCTCGAAACTTCGTTCCGCTAACTTCATTTTTCATTCTTCGCTGCCTTTTTCTTCGCTTCTGCGCCAAGAACTCGTGGTACCAACCGACGTGTAACTTTCAACGCCCCCAATATCCGTTCCCTTTCTTTTTTTCTTTGTCCACGTTTTCTCTTAAAATTTCCGTTTCCTCTCGCGTGATACTCACCGTACGTGATATAGACTCGCGAGAATTCCACGAAATTTAATTAACGTAATCGGCCGACGAAATTAATTAAATTAAAGGTTGATTAAATTGATCGAACTCGGTCTTCCACTCACTCATCTTCTTGCTTTTTATTTATTTATTCATTTCTTGCGGATATGCATCAATTAGAAAATTGGAGGGATGAATTTTTTTCAGCGCTACAACTATCAAAGTCGTCCAATTTATAATTTTTCCATAGAAATTTTGTATATTCGTAACAGCGTTTTTAGACACTCGCATGATTTTTTGAGTAAAACGTATAAACAGAGACTTGTGTAACTTTTTTATTGCATTTATCGTAATTTTTTCTTCTTCTCTGTGTATATTATAATTTCTCTGCCTTTTGTATCTTGTACAAATTTTATACTTTAGTCATCGGTGATTGTTAAAGTTACGAGGAGAACCTTTGGTTCTTTGTGAATTCTTTTACATATAGATCGAATTTTCGTTATTCGAGAGGAAATTTTCTTCCGGTTTTATGCAAACTTTCTCAAGGATCGTATCCCGTAAGATGATAAAATATCATAACACTCGTATCAAAAATTGTTTTACAGATAACGCGTTGCGGGTGAATTCGTTGAAAAATTCCTCCTGAAAAAAATCTCTTTAAAAATTCGTTCCGTTCAGTTGTGTCTTATATTTGAAGATGCGTCTACTCGTACTGAGCAAAGCGATAGAATTAAATATTGTAATATTTATACTTAAAACATTACATTCTATTCATCCGTTCAATCTTGGTGTTTGAATCAGACCTCATTGTTTTCCTCGTGCTTCCATAAATTTAAAATAATAAAATCCAGATAAGAGGTATTGTAGAATATGTTGAAAAGTATCAATCGAATCTTTGGAGCCTGTTTTCGTGGTTTTAATATCAAGCAAATAGAACCATATTGGAAACAATTTTCAAATAAAATTCTTCTTGTCGACGACTCGACAGAACACATTTAACCGCGATTTATTCAAATTCTCATGTATTCGAAATAGCATGTGCGTCGAATCATTGTCGGCAAAACGTTCGACAAATTCGCGCGGCGATTAAAAAGCAACACGGGACGTCGGAGGATCGCGTGATCTGACAACAGCTGGCAAATCTCTCCCTGACGACCCAGGGGGCCGAAAAGTAACAGATTCGAACGATAAACGTGAACGCTGCTGCGTTCGGGACAATTTGCGGATTGTTCCGGGTGCGTTTTCCAACGGCGTCCAGCTACCGGCGTGCTGCAATTCAATTAATCCAATTGACTCGAGATAGCTGGTACGTGGGTCCTAACACGGGACGTCGCTCGAATGTCAATATTTGTCAATGGCCAAACGGCAATAGGCGGGCCGTGATTGCGTGCACGCGTTCCTCCTACGTGCATCGCCATAATTACACGTTCACGCGCTACCCTGCCGGAAGTGATCCCCTTTAACGATCCTTCAACGCACCATTTCGTTGCTTCGTTCCCTAACCTTGTTCGTGCACCAACGTTTGATTCCAACGTTTGCGGAAACTTTGCGAACAACGATGTTCAAACGAGACCCCCCCCCCCGTCTGTTCCCTTTCTTCTTGTTTGCGGATTTACTGTCTTCAATCGGTTTGTTATTCTTATTATTGGAAATTTTTGTTCAATTGTTGGACGAAGTATCGTTAGAATTTTTTACTACGGAAAATCACGACTTACTCTGTTGTATTATTTGCGGATTATTGGAGGGCGGATTAATTTTATGCACTCGTGGGAGACGTAAAGGTGCAAGAATTCGTAATGCTAAACAGGTGAAACGAATCTCAGCTTGGTTTCTATCTGTTTAATAAACAGTTGCAATTAAAAAATTTTCGTCTCTCTATTTTTTTTTACCTTTCGTCGAAGAGCAACGAAATTGTTCATTGATTTCATCGTTAAACTTTACTCCAGTGAAATCAGAATTTGAGTTGCAAGATTTTCTTTTTTTTTTTTAACAACTTCTATCCTGGCTATTGTTGGTTTGGAATATAAATTCACTGTGGGAACTTTCTTGGATACCGAAAATTGAATAACGAGCTTCGAATGAAAGTCGATATAAAATTTTAGACACTACTGTTCCGTTCCGTTGTTTCGTTAATTAATTTCGCAATGTTAATGGCCAAAGTTGTAATTACAACGAGGTCGCGTTACATCGGATATAAAAAAAAAAATAATTGATGGATCACTATATGTCGATATAGTGAAATCAGAAATTATTTGAAAAGTTAATTCGATAGTTTAATAAAACGATACGTAGAAAAATTACACACTTAGTTAGTCAAGTAAATTAATTTACACGTGAGTGCGTAAGTTCAAAACGATATTTATTTAACATTTCGTTCAAACAATCGAATCATTTCGAGTCATCTCGGGAAACGGAAGTATTTTATTGGAAACGGTATTGGTATTGAAATTCGAATTCGAAATACGAGAATTCGATAATAAAACGATAAAACGATAATAAAACGATTCACGTTGAACTGACGTTTAAACATTGACAGCTTTGTCTACTCAAATAAATTCATACGTATGCGCGTAACAAGATGATAAATATTTATTTTCGAAAGCAAAACGTGGAAACAAGTGGAATAAAATATTCGAAGCTGCAAGAATGCGTGAAACGCAAATATGTAAAATACCCGTAATGTTCGATTATTTAATGTATTACTTGTCGGATTGTTTAACAAGCAAAACACTCAAATTTATTATCAAGAAAAAAAAACAGAAATTCTCGAACTAGGTGCCATCTTTTAAATCTATCCAACATTAGCAAACATCCTTCGTCTACTCGAATTATAAATTAATACACACACGCACAACAGGAGGACTTGCAAATCATCCAACTACTTACCAGATATCTCATTCGAACAACGTCCAAGTCCACAAAATACAATTTTCACGCGACTGCAGTCTCCTGGTGGCCATTCTTCCCGAAACTTGGCAAATTCGTGGTCTCGTGGAATGAAACAAACGCCATTATTAAGGATAAGTATATACTTGTAGTTGGTGTTGCAAAGATTGTGTGTGTATGTGTTTGAGAAAGAGAGAGAGAGAGAGAGAGAGAGAGAGAGAGGGAAAGAGATTGAAATCTCGGAGTCTGTGCCGGCGAACTTCTCCGCAGACGTTCCGTAGCTAATAATATCTTGTTAAGTGGTTGGCCTTGTTCGGTGCACTTAAGTCATGCATACTGTATGCGAGAGCGTGCAATATACAGGCCCGAAATTACCACCTTGATTTACGTCAATATTATCATCCACGCCCGCGTGGAAACGCGGGGGCCTCGATGAAAGTTGCGCCCCTCCCCCATCTCTCCTCCGATAGAGAATATAAATCGGACCGAATGAAATCCCTCTCTGCGTTTGTGTGTAGCGTTCAAAGGGATGTCCTGTTTTTTCTTTCCTTTTTTTTCGGAAAGTTTTGTGTTTTCTTTTTTTTTTCAGTGAAAATGAAATTCAAGCGTGAAAGTCAATCAGTCACAAAAGTTTATACAGATTCATTGAACTGTTACGATTTTTTTATATTTGTCTTCTGAGGAAGTTATCATATATATATATATATATATATATATATATATATATAGTGAAAATATTAATTAGCTTGAATGCTTAGAAACTAAAATTTCTTACATTTAAACGAATATGTAAATGAAATTAATAATATGACAGAAATTCATATATAATCACCGTAAGAATATTCTTTCTTTGCTAAAAATATAAAAAATTCCAATTTTTCCAAGTGCTAGAAATTATTCACAACGTAAGTCAGTTTTTGAGAAATAATGAAATTCGTGTTTTAAAAACAAAAATCCCTTATTCGTTGGAATTTATTTATTTTTTTTTTTATTACTACCGTCAATTATTTAAAATTCACTTCCTCTGTCGAATAATTTCAATTATTCTCTTTATATACGTTCAACGGTGTAGTCACAATGAATTCATCCGCCGCCCGCATACCATCTACGCCAGTATCCTTTTCTTCCATCGAATTTTCCACCCGTTTGCTTCATCGAAGGAAATTGCATTCTTAAAGCCGCCCAGAAGAGGAAGAGAAAGAAGCGCACGTAGGTGCTCGCGCTGCGTCTTTTGTTTTCGGCTGCTTGTCTTTAATCGTCTTGCAATCGTCTTGAATTATTCCACGCTGGCAGATCGTCGTGCGACGTTTCTTTCCGCGTTGAACGTCGTAAAGCACAACGAGTTCTTTTCGACCACTCGAGAATCCTGAAGGAATACTTTGCTTTTCGCTCTCTCACGAAAAGGGGAAATCCTCTCGAGAGTCAAATATTTGGACGATACGATTGAAAGGACAAGATCGGAATAGTGTAAACGTGTGACGTCGGAGGGCGGATAAAAGTTAAAGAAACACGGCGCGAAGAGTTATTCGGGTTGAAATTTAGGGTAACATTCTCTTACAATAATTTCAATAATTTTATTTAGAAAATTCGATTTAGGTCGAAATTAAATTTGTATATCTAATTTATTCTGATTATATAATATTATGTAACGTTTAATCTTAATTACAATTTTATACAACAATGTTAATATAATATAATATAATGATATTTACTCTAATTATGATATTATGTAATAAGATTAGAATAAATTAGATATGTAAATAGCATGGTTTTAGAAAATTATTATTATATATTATAAATAATAATAATTATTATTAATAATAATTATTATAATATTATTAAATAATAATATTTTCTTTTATGTAATGATTTTATTGTAATAATTTATCTTTGTTATATACTCTATTTTATTAACTACGTCATTTTAGTTTAAAAATGTGTCGAGACGTATATTCGAGATACGCTCGATTTTTATTTTTCGTCAAAACGTACTTCTATCTCTCCTTTGGATTAGGAATGTTAATTTTATCTTCGAAGCATACTTATCTTCTCATAAAAAATATTTAATTTTCTCTTTCCTTCTCATTAAAGACACTGAAAGATGTCGTAAAAAATACGAACGAGAGAAATTCTTACTCCTCTCCCGTAGTTTCTTTCCCTACGTTCACTCTTTTGTCGTCCGCGTTTATCCAAAGTTCCTACTAATTTCAAAATAGAGAAATATTGTTCGAAACATCGCAAGCAATGACTCTGTTGAGTCATTTATAAATCTCCATAATGATTTACGTTTTTCGAAGATCGTCCCCTCTATGTTTCTTGCTTTCTCTTTGCAATTATCAACCCATCGAATGAATCGAAATGAAGTTTCCAAACTTCAGAATAATCGAACATTTCCAAGGAGACGTTGAATTTGCAAAAAAAAAAAAATTGCAGTTCAACTGACCCTCGGGAGACTTCAAGTTCACAAAATTTGAACAAAATTTCACAAACTTTACAAACGAAAGGATTCGAATGAACTATATTTACTTTTTGGCTGGCTCAGGGTGACTCACTCCCTTCCCTTAATTTAATCGGTTAACAAGTTGCGATGCAACTAGGCAGCCAGAATTTATTCAGGCATCGATCAATCAGAAGCGACTTCCGAAGAAATGAAACTTCGCGGAGAAAGGGCCACTGTGTGTCGGTTTAAGCCTTCGGGGTAATAGCTAACACGCTGTCTGAATCAAACAAGCTTCAGTAATTTCGGTTTCATTAGACGACTATCCTCTCACACACACACACACACACACACACACACACACACACACGCGCGCGCGCGCGCTTTCTCTGTATCTCCGTGTTTAGAGACGAGGGACCACGAGTATTACATCTGCAGCCATGTCGAGCTACGAATACGAAGTTCACGAAGTCAATCGTGTATACCTGTTTTGGCGATGATGGCGACACATTTCCGGTGAATGTATGGGATCGAGACAAGGGTGTAATTGCGCGGCAGTGGTTTCTTTATAGAAAACTAGACGCTCTTAATCGTGTCATCTTGAACCTGTTAAAGATCGGACAACGATTTATTTATCACGATGCTGTCCTCTTGGTATCGAGTTTTGTATAAATGTGAAATTCGCAAAACAATGGGTGGAATTTTTTTCATGGCCGTAACGTTAAGAAGTAGAATCGAACAATACAATGTTGATTGCAATGTAAATTATAATTATACATTCGACGGATGTATAACTTGTTTTATAATGAAGAATGTCTTTTCATAGTGACATTCTTCTTTGAGAAATTTAAAATTTTCAATGTTTGCGAATCTGCTCTTCGGATCATCACGGAGAAACTAAAAGAAACCCTCGAGAAACCTTCAAATCGATTATCCTCCGATTAATGTTAATCAACTTCTTTCGGTTTATACGGAAATCTTACGGAGGAACTTGTTTCTAATAAAAGAAAAACTCCAAAAAAGAGAGAAATTAATAAGAATGCTATAATCTAAAAAATTTAACCTATTTACTGTAATTTAAAAAGAAACCAAAAAAAAAGAGAAATTGTCGACACCAAAAATTCTGATTGCAAACAAGCTCAATGTTACCAAAAAATCGTCAAAGATTCCTCGAATTACCAAATGAAGAAACTCAGGAGGCCTTTATCTTGAAACCAATCATCCTCCAATTAACTTTAATTAACTCAGTTTTCTTCGAGGAAGACTTATTGGTGGAATTTGAGCAACGATGGAATAAAATCTACGCGATCCCTCAGCGAAAGGAACTAGCAATAACTGGCCAGTTTAATCGTTGCTGATTAATAAAAGCCGAGCTTTTGCAACTTCATTGTGCCGCTCGTTCAATCGCCATTGTATTCGTCGACCCTATTATGACGGCTTGCAAAGATCAACCGCAATTCCTTCCTGCTTGGAAACCTCGATCGCTCAGTTTCGAACGAAATCGTGCAATTATTTAGCTGAATGAATGTTGGTTAATCAATGCTTTTTCGAAGTGGTGGATTTGCGATGCTTCCAGAAGCACAGCGGTTTGAATCCACGGAGATTGTTAAATGACAGACGAGATTCTAAAGAAAGGGTTTAATGTCGATTCTTTTATTTTTCAATATATATATTTTTTTATAAGAATATTTGTATTTTTTTCTAATGAGATTTTCTAATGAGATTTGGAGGAAGAGAAATTTTTGACTCACTTTTGTGAATTTATTTCAAGAAGCGAATGGTAGAAATTGACTCGTTTTGACTTTCGAATATTACAAGGAAGCTTTCTAAAAGAGAAATTTTTAATATTCGTGAATTTTAAAATGGAAGTTGACGTATATTTTTCTTTATTTCGGAAAAGGGAAGAACTATTCGAAATTCGAATTCTCGAAATTCAGGGTGAACCTTTACAAAAGGCGACCGGCGAACGAGGAGTAGCATTTTGAAGGTAGAAAGAGTACAAAGCTTTTAATTTCGTTTCCTTCCACCCTTAAATTGTCGGGAACTTTCGAAGATAAAAGAATCAAGACGGGGAGAGGCAAGAATGACAGAGAAAGAAAATGGAAGTAGTTGAATAAACCGCACGCAAACACACGCAGAATAACGAACGATTAATAACGAAGAGTGTGAAATTCAGTAGTGTGAAGAGGAGAAATATGAACATACAAATCACAAGAGAGAGAGAGAGAGAGAAAAGTAAATTTTATACAATAAGACAAAGAAAAGGACGAAGAGAAGTTAAACGAAAGGAAAGATTCCATCGACGTAGCTTGTTCAAACCTTCTTCAGAAACCTAAAGAAACAGCACCAAATTAAACAAAAATCCGTGTAAAGCATTTTGTAAATTGGCACATCGTCTTTTTTCTTTCCCTCCTCGTCAACTCGAAACACATTTGCAAAACTTGGACAACACCGTTCGTAAGAAAAAGAAAAGAAAAGAATGAAAGTTAGAAAGAATGAGACTAGAAGAGTAAGATAAAAGTGGGAGAAATATCTTAAGAGGTCTTTAAATATGAGCTGAGTCAATGGGAACATAAATTAGCGGCCTTTCATTATTCTCGCAGAAAGCATCCACAGTTGGAAAACCGTTCGAACGGGTAACGATTAGCTTCGGGCGGGAGTTTCTGAAAATTCTTCGCCTCAAAGAGGATACGAAATTCACGTTCATAGCACGAAATAAATGCTTGATAACGTTCCTTTAAATCACCGCCGTTTCTTCTTCGAATGAAATGAAAAAAAAAAGAAAAGAAACGTGAAAAAACGTGAAAAATGTGAGACAAGATTTATTTAATAACGTCTCCTCTGTTCTACCTTTCCTTAATAATCTCTCCTCTGTTCTACCTTTCTTTCGTTATTCCGTGGAATTCTGAAATCGATACTCCTTCGGAGTGAAATTCTGAAATCGATACTCCGTTTGCTTGATCCTTCGAGCTTTTAGTTTGTACCAGAGCATCGTAGAACTATAGATTTTGAGACGCGTGAAATAATTTTCAAAGAAGGTAACGCGTTACGATACGATCGAATAAATAAAAAATAAATATAATATTAATATAACATAAATTAATGTTTCTCGTTTGCTAGATCATTTTAACAAGCAGTCAGAAGAATGAATGATTTCAATAAATATTTGTTATATCTATTCGTATTGGTTAGGATGCTTGATGTAATTAATTGAAAAATTAACTTTATTTTTTTCTCTTTTATTCTTTTTTTTAAATTTCGTTTCTTTATTTTTTTTATATTTAAAAATTCAGAGAGAGGATGAAAGAAAGTTTGATTTGAGAAATAATAATAATATTCACTGTTCTTTTCTTTCTGGAATTTAAAAGATTGGAAGACTTCGAATGCAGATTGAATGGAAATTCTTAACATTTTTGTTAAAGTTAATTAAAGAACCTTTACGGATCTTCGAACCGTATGTTACTTTTATTGTGAAAGCAAAATTTATTCATCTTCGAAGGGTTAATTTCGGTAAAGAAAAGAGTATTATATATCCCACGATATTAAATCAAACATTCCCCATTTCTGAAATAAAGTAAACAAAATCAACTTTTGTAACAGAATCACATCACTTTCGAGCTACTAGAAATTCTCCAATTTTAATTCTAAAAATTTTCATTTTTCTCTGAATTTCATTCGAACCGAAACTCATGCTTTCAAGCCTGTAATCTTTCGAAAATTAATAATCCTTCTTTTTTATTATGAAAAGAAATTAATTGTATAACAATCTTCAAATAATCTTCGACAATCTTTCAAATTATCTCAAATTACCCAATAACCATTTAAATTACAAAAAGAAATAAACGATGAGTGTTATTTATTCGACGATATTAAATAGAGAAATTTTTCCAACTCCTCGAAACCGACTTTTATGGAAGGGTTAACAGACTATTCGAGTCACTGTTCATCCCTGAACTATCGTCGAAGGAGGAAACAGCGACGTGACCGATATTTTGACGTTTACGAACGTGTAGGGTTGCGTAGGACGAGCCTGGGGAAGTTGCGGGGGAGTTGCAACACACGGTGCCCAGAAGTCGGGGGTGGAAAAAGGATTGGAGGCGGAGGTGCTTTGGGGAACGACGACAAAGCTGGGAATATAGGAAATGGAGATGGAAATGAAAGTTAGAGGGGGAAATAAATAGATAGATTGTACATAGTAATGGTGAAATTGTTAGAAAGAGTAAACATTGAAAAATTTGAGGAAAAAGTCAGTGGAGATTTATCCTTGATAATTAAGACAATTTTCTTTCTCTTGAAAATAATAAATATTTTATATTTAATATAAAATGAAATCAGATAAATACGAAATATAATAAATATTTATAATATAAATATAATATTTAATATTTAATAATATTTTTAAATATATTTAATATTTAATAGTTAATAATATTTTTAAATATATTTAATATTTATAATATAAATATAATATAATATAATTATATTATATTCTTTTATTTATATAAATATAAAATGAAATTTTTTATTTTGATTTGAATGGAAAATTTGAAAAGGCAGAAATTAATGGAAGCTGATTTTTGATAATTAAAATAAATAAGTGTTGGAAGCTGTCTTCCGTTTTTCAATATTAGATTTTTTTAATACATTAGATGTAGTTAATTTGAATAATTTTTAGAAAAATTCTTAGTAGACTGCGGATTTTTATGCAAATTCACATTTTTCTGAATAAAATTTAGGAAAAAGAAACTAGATAGAAAATTGTTATACAGAGTACATTGCACTTTGAATATTTTGTATTCTTTTTTTTTTTGCATATTACATGCATTCTCTGCGTTTTTGCACTCTTAGATTTCTTACAAATGCATAAAAATCCACAATCAGCGAGTATACATATTAACGAATGGGATTAGAGTTATTTTTTGTCTATAACATGTTCTTTTTACATTTAGAGGAATAAAACGACGAAGTATAATAATAATAACAACAAATCAGTGAAATTATTAACATTGGTAGACGATATGCCTCGAACTTGGAGAACACGGAGAATCTGTGGTATTTTAATCTGATAAAAAGCTATTCGATTCGAAGTTCAGGAAGCAAGAAATCGTCTACGTACAAACACCTCGAATGTCTCCTGGACCCTCGTAAACTCTCGTTCCAAGCATACCTTCTTCCGCGCAGTCGGCATTCTCAAGACACCACGTGCCATCACCATCATTCCAATTCCAGCCTTCGAACCCACTATCCCACTCGATATATAGGCACGTGCAAAATTTGAATCGTAAGAAGGTGATCGGGAAAGGTGATCGTTCTCTTTCACACTTGATAAGTTCTCTCAAGATCTTTTTTATGTTCTCGCAGCATACAAAAATGTAGCGTTACATCGATACGAGTAAATGCACAGTCGTGAAAATTGCATAAAGAAAAGAAGAAATAAAAATCGAATCCTTCCAAGAAAGTTTCAGCCTTGTTCAAACTTTTCTTCGTGCAGCAAATCTTCTTGACACTGTCAATATTAACTCCTGCAGTCCTAGCGAAACTAAATAAACACGAACTATGCGAGTACTCGCAACAGGCTCTTGTCAAATTTAATTCCTTCGCCTTTTAGTCAATTTTTTTACCGTCGTCAGTATTAATTTTGAAATTTGTATATTACATAAATGCGAGGTATCTCATTTTTTCTCAGTGCCTTGAAATTTTTTATCTCATTTTCGTGGTACTGTTTATGAAAATACGGGGAGTTTAAGTCATCGTTTCACTGTTATCGAAATCGTCTAAAAATCATGGTACTTCAAAATTATGCGATTCGTATTCATTACACAAGCAAATTAACGATATCGAAAAAGACACGGAAATAAACTCAAACGAAGTGATAGAACAAGCATTGCTTTAGTTTTACCCAAACAATAATGTTTGCATGTTAAAATAACACCACTTTTAATTCGAACATCCCACGAAACTCAGTATCTCAAGATTGACAGCACTTCAATATTTCACTCTAATTATATCCAAAAAGAACAAAAAGAAAAACGTGCAAGACACGTGCAAGACAAATGGTAAAACGATCTTTTTTTTTTAATTACCTAAACAACAACGTTCGCAAGTTAAGATAACGACCGTTTCAATTCGAATAGCTCCCGACGAAACTGCATCACAAGATCGACAGCTCTTTAATAATTCATTCTAACGATATTCAAAAAGAAAAGAAAAAAGAAAAAGAAAAAGAAAAAAAAGAAGAAAAACGCGTACGAGACACCGAAAGAGAATTCAAATAAGGCGTAAAGCTAGGAGGGTGGGAGAGGATTCGGCGAACGAAGGAAAGGACAGAAGGAGTAGCAGCCGGTGGGGGTGGAAACGAGAGGGAGAGAGGATGCGAATTCCGGTGACGAGGCGCGCATGCGGCGCCGTGTTCCCGGATCCTCAGTGCGTTCCTCGCCCGCGACGCGTCTAGGACGATTCACTCGGCTCTCCCGGGAGTCCCGAGGGACTCCGGGCATCCTCACGATCGCGACTCCCTCCTCGAACGCTTTGTCAAACAACCGCGCGCGAAATCCACGCCTTTCGCGAGCACCACGAAAAATCGACAAACTCCACCAACCAAAGGTTCTCCACGCGATTTGTTTCTTCGTTTATCCGGCGACTCGATATTCAATTTATCCGGCGACGAAGAAGCAGAACATGTGCGATTCGACGAAGATCGCGGATGAATTTCACGGTGAGCGACGCGACACATTTGTGAACGATGATCGCTGTACTCCGTATACAGGTATGCGTAAGTGGATCGCACGCTGTATCATTGCGTCCTGTATTTACTTGCTTGGTTTGAATCTGAAGTTACGTAAGTGTTACATACTACAGGTGATAATGTTCACGGTGATTCACGCGCGAGTGTATGATTGTTTGTTCATTGGAACTGAGAATTGTACGAGAGTTCGCCATGTAGGGGTATATGAATGTTTATTCGGTCTGTTTGTTTGATTCAAATTCGAAGTTAAGTGCTTGAGAAGTTACTGATACCGCTGTATAGATGTGGATATCGTGTAATCATTCGTATTCCCTTATTTTCACTCGAGTGTTAAAGAGTTACGTAAGAGTAGAACGACTGACTGCATCGTTTACTCTATCCACTTGTTGTATATCGTGCAATGTAAAGTGCCGAGAGTAGAATTTTAACTGACGTGTAACAGAGTAACTTTACTGTCACACTTCTGTCTAGCTAAAATTTCATGTTACACGATTGAAGTGATTGTAGCATTCATTTATATGTTACATGTTCTACGTACTACTGACAGAAATGAATATGCTGTATAGTTACAGTGTATTAATTACTATTACTCCACTTGCAATATACTTCATATAAATACAAGTATGTTCTATTTGAGTGTTAGACCGCGAATTTTTATGCACTCGTAGGAAATTTAAAAGTGCCACGTCAACGAAATATCGAATGTAGAACACTAGAAGAAAAAGCTTTAATATTTAATCATTTACTTGTCAATTCATAGAAAAATAAATTTGCATAAAAAAATTCGCAATGTAAAATTACGCCAGCGGTGGCTCTATTAGTTATCGTATAACTTTCTTCGCTTACATTATACAAATACATATACTTTATAATTGTAATATCTCATAGAAGTGAAATCAACGATTCAGATCGTTCAAGTGGGTTGCTCGAATTTCCTTGCCACGTGTAACGAGTTTTTTTTTTTTTAACGACATTTGTCAAATAGAACCCTGGCACTGGGAATCGCGGATGTGAAATTTGGTTTGCTCCGAGTTTCATTTCGAAACAGATAGATTTTATGAATAGCAACAGGAATGGGCACAAGTAAAGTGGGACTATATTCTATTTCTTTTTCTGAAGAGGATGTGGTAGGCTTTCATCTAAAAAACTGGTTAACGAGATCTTTTGGAAGAACACAGGCGGGCAAAGTTTTGTGCTTTCTCTCTCTCTCTCTCTCTCTCTCTTTTCTTACCGAGAGTTTAGCGTAGAGTTAATTTCATTCAGTGAGTGAAGATTTTCTGAGGATCATCTTTAGTAATTAAGCACTTGTTAGAAAACGGCTTCGCAGTTTTCATTGGTTTTATTTTAAAACCGACCGATTTCACGGACGATGGATTTTGAAGAACTGCAGATTTTTACGCATTTGTAAGAAGTTTGTAAAAAAAATATAATGCGAAAAGAATATATAAAATATATGTATGAAATAAGCATGTTTTCTATCAATTTTGGTAAGTATTGTTTTATTACTTTCTCAAAAATATGAATTTGCATGAAAATTCATACGGTAACAGTAATATAATAATAATATAATGTGTAAAACATAAAATATTCAATATACATAAAATAATTTTCTACAATGAGTTCATCTTGCATTGACAAGAATGTTATATTGAAATTATATTTTCAAAAACATAAAGTCGCATAAAAATCTGCAGCCTAGTAACAAACAAAATTATATTTTCTTGTATACGAAGATTCCTAACGTTTTTCATTCTTATCGTAATTCGGATTTCACACATTTATGGCGGAAATGCATGTATACACAAGGCATACAATATACAAAAAAATATCTGTACACGAAAGATTTCATTTTAGCTTCTGCTTCTTTAGCGATGTTCATAAAAATTTTGAAACGTATTTGTTTATCGGTATTAAAAGAACGAGAGGATATTAAACAACATAAACGTCAGATTTAATCTTTTCGCTCGTTTGTTTCGTTGAGAATCGTAATAAATATAACGATTAAATTAAACCGGATTACGAATTTAAATTCTCTAACCTTCTGTTAGTAAAATACAGTAACAAATGTCTGTATACAAAGAGGATTTGACGTTAATCTTAACTAGATTGTCAGCTTAAACTCTTATTCATCAAGAGTAATACTTATATGATTGTAATTAATTTGAATTGAACTGTCCGCTTAAAAGTTTTATATTTCTTTTATTGACAGGTTGTAATAAATAACAACTGAGTGTCATGCAGCTTGTACAGTGAAAGTAAAGCAAGGGATGATCCCTTATGAAAAAAATAAGCCGAAAATTTGGAATGAAATTCTTTCATTCAAGGCTCCGTTTCCGAGAAAATTTAGTTTGAAGATTTGAAGATCAACTGTACTTCAATTTGACTAATTTCAAACATGTCAGAAAACAGTGATATATAAATAATTCAACATTAAATCTTTTTTACTTTTGTCGATGTAATTGGAGTTCTCGAAACGTTGGGATTCCAAATTGCAAATTGCAAATTTCAAATTTCAAATTCCAGTCATGCGTCTTGTCTCCACGTCGACATCTTTGAGATTAATTAACACCTCCGCAGGTGTAGTTGACTTTCCCTTTAGATCCTCGAAGGAAACGAGCATCGAAGAAGCGTTGCATTTTAATTAATAAAGCGTTTTTAGCTTTAATTAGCAAAGTGATTGAAAGCGTTTTCAAGAAGATTGATTGTCTGGAAAATTGTCGATTGAAGAACTATTATATTATATAAAATTCCATGGCAGAATCTTTATCTTTGTCAATATAATTGGAGTTCTCGAAGCATTGAAATTCCAAATTGCTAAATTCAAATACACATGATGAGTTCTTCATAGTTGATCTTCTCAAAAACGAAGCTTAAAATCGAAAAGTTTTCTTCTATATTTTTTTTTTTTTTGTGAGGAATCACTCCCTATAGAATATCACGATAGCATTAAAAGCAAAATCTTTATCTGTTTTAATATATTTGGGGTTCTCGAAATTCCAAATTTCAAATTTTACATTGCTAAATTCAAATATACTTGATGAATCTTTATGATGAATTGATCTTCTCAGAAACGGAGCTTTAGAACGAAAGGTTTTGTTTTTTTCTTATTTTTTTTTTGTAAGGAAAATGTCCTCCCCTGTCCGCTTGTACATGCTATTCCTGTAGAATGTCATGACAATATGAAAAGCAGAATCTTTATCTTTGTCAACTGGAGTTTTTGAAAATGCAGATTTCAAATTTTAAATTCCAAATTGTTACTGTCGTTTTCACTGTGCCACATTTGCGTATATAAATAGCCACTCGCGTAGAATTAGCTAATTTCAAATATACTTGATGAATCTTCATACTCGATTTTCTCGAAAATGAAGCTTTAAAGTTTTCTATATTCTATATTTTTATTTTTAAGTCTTATTCTTTTTGTATATGTCATTCCGACTTTGTAAAATGTCATCCTAATGACACTAGAATACCAAACACTAGAACTACCAAAGTGATCAAATGATCAATCTATAATTTACTATGGGAATTTTATATATTTATAACGGTGTATTTTTAGATCGAGTAATTTTTAATAAAATATGCTAATAAAAATTTGTATTCTTCATTGTATAATTGTCTTGAACTTTGCACTTCAATTTCTTTGCTGGAAATGTTATACTTTAGTCGTCGGTAGTTCTAGCGTTAAAGGCAGAATCTTCGTCAAAATATAAATCGGGTTCTCGAAATTGCAAATTGCAAATTGCAAATTTTTTTATTTCAAATTGCCCGTCGTCGTTCTCGTTGGGAGTATTACGACGTATTGTGTTCGTCGCGTGTACACAGTCACTCATGTATCTTGTCTTCTCGAGTCGAGATTAATTAGCAGTATACTCCGCGAGTGTAATTGATCTTGTCTTTAGATCCGCGGAGGAAACGTCAACGGAAGAAGAAGCGTTGCGTTTTAATTAACGAAACGTAATTGAAAGCAGTTCTCTCGTGTCGTGCTAGAAATTCGCGACATTTTCTTACGTCCATTCATCGCGAAAGGCGAAATTGCTCGCTTCTGGTGGTAGCGTGACCTTCTCGTGTCCACGCCTCCGTTATCGTTCGTCAAGCCGTGCCTCGATTCAGTTTCTTTTTTCTTCTTTTTTTTTTTTTCTGGAACACGCGCGTTTCGTACTCGATTCGCGCCGAACGTTTGATCGTTCCTCTTATTTTTGCGTCACTTTCCCGATGTTCCTTTTAATTAACCGCACAGCGATAGTTCCTTCTGTTCTTTAAATTCATTGTCGAAGAAATTCAATGAACTCTCACGGTTTTAATTAAAACAAGTAGCGAAGTAAATGTAAAAAAAAAGTCAAACGGAATTGTCGACCGACGAATTTCGCATTTTCACGCTGTTAGGTATTAACAATCCGAGTTTTCGCTGATTTTTACGCATATTGACGGATGATTTACATTTGTATTTTTCGATTATTATTTTACAATTCGTAAAAAACGTTTTCTACGTGACAAATTGTATGTAAAATGTCCAATGTGTACAGTGCTTTTGTACGTCAAACAATTTTCCACCAGGGATTCATTTTTTAATTATTTATATTTAAAAAAATATATCAATTTGTGTAAAAATCCAGAATTTGAAATCAGTCGTTCCCACAAACTCGATTTTTTTAATCACGATATTCGCCATTTTTATTAAACAAAAAAACAAAAAAAAAAAGAAAAAATTCCTGAAATGAAACGTCAAAAAATGTCAAATTCCACGCTTCAGTGTCACAAACAAAGTTCCAGCTCAAACCGAGCCGTAGTTGCACCGGAATCAGAAGAAATCCCGATCATTGCGTGAAAATAAAAAATGAACATAGAGAAAGAGTAATTGAAAAAAGAAAGGTTCGTCAATGGTCCATAGCTTTTATCTTTGACAGTTTTCCGATGGTTTCCTTCTCTCTCTCGAAAAAACAAAAAAAAAGAAATGAAAACGAAAGATCGTTAGCCGTGAATCACCAAATTCTTGAATTTCGTTCGTCGAACGAACTTAAGCCCTTTTGTCGTGGGAATAATTGCACGAACGTGATTTTCGCAGATAGAAAAAGGGGAAAGGCCGCGTGATTCGCGGCCATTAGTGTTTCCGTTCGATCGAGGCTACACACAAAGTTATTGTTATTTTCTTTCTACTCGAATGAGTATCGTATCCGACGATCGCTAGTCGTTGATCCAAATTTCACAATTGCGAATCTATGGTAATTAAAGTCAGCGATTGGCAGTTGAATGGCCACGACGTTAGACTCACTGCCACCTTTTCTCGTTGAATTATTCATTCTGCAAATATTTTCCTTCCTATGTCGACAGATACTGACTGCCTCTTGCTTCGTGTCTTTTTCCCATGTTTCTTCCTTCGTTCGACACGAGAAATTTGACGTTTGAACCAGAGATTGAAAAAGTTCAGGAACTTTCGAACAGGATTGTGGGAATTTTTTGAAAAATATTCTTACGTTTACGAGTCCCAATGAGAACAGGTAAATGCAGGGAGCAGGATGGAATCTACGAAATTTAAGAATAAAAATTTTTCTATTATCGGATTTGATCGTTAACATTAGGAAAATTAATCTCGATATTTACAGTAAATATTGAAAATGAATACTGTTCAATGACAGTAAAAATGGATTTTTAATTAAATGTTCTAAAATAACCCGTTTCCGCGAAACTTTTATTACACAGAATCTAAAATATTTGTCCTGTGAGAACATTATATAAAAATTTTCTCAAGTGTAATGATTCTTTCTATAAAAATTCCACGAAAACAGATATTTTTTTAATATCAAAATAAATTTCTTTTTATACTAAAATATTTTTTATGTCAAGTTTTGGTTCGATCCCTGGTTAGAATGAAATATATTTTCATTCATAGGGTTGAAGAAAATTATATTGAATTTTGTGATAATTGAGATGATTTAGAATCGGGAAATTGGTAGATTGATAGATTGGGAGATAGAGAATAACAAACAGAGCAAAATTCTCTGTGTCTAGAATTCATTTTTTTTAATTACGCTACACTGATTTAAATCATGTGATATTACCAGTTAATAAAGTTTATAATTAATAAGTTTATAATTAATACATTACATTATAGTTACTATTTTATTTCAAGTATATTGTACGTATTATATTACAATTAATTAATATTACAATATAATTATGTTAAAATTATAATAAGATAACTACTTCTCTGATACTATTTTAAATTGTACGTATTCAAACAGAGAAAATTTATCTTAGCTTGTTTCGATATTTGAGGATGCCACATTGTTTCCTACTGCTCAATTACCCAACTTCTTCAATATACGCAATTGTATATTCCTTTTGTGCTTCAGATTAGTCTTGTTAAAATAAGCTTTGAGCATGCAGCTTGGAAAACTCGAGCCACGGTTCCAGTTAAATCTCAAAGGTTTAAGCGCCGAGTTACAAAAAACTGAACTCGAATCCTTGAATTCGGACAGTTTAAATTGTTTAAATTCTACACAACTGTATACGATTGCGAATAATATGGTAGACCGTTAAACGTCACATGCGTTTATTAAAGGTTTATTAAAGCTTTAGTCTTGAGCTTCGTATAACATTGATCAAAGTTTGGAATCTTGGAGCTTCGAAGACTCGAGCTTTCAGTCATCTATTTCAGGTTATCTAAATAGACTAGACTGCGGATTTTTATTCGTCAATGCGAAATTGAGAAATTCAGTAATGCATCGCCAATGCCCAGAAACGTATGAAACGTAAATATCCAATAACTGAGAGGCAAATCTCCAAAAATCACTTAAGCTGTAAATTTCTTCAATGCCGTTCGTAGAAATAAAATAAAATAAAATAAAAATTGCTAAATATTACTCGCGATGATCGAGGCAATTTGTTACGTGTCGATAAAACGTTGGCTAATATTGGCCAATTCGACGAACTTTACACGCGCACGGTCAGCTAATTGAAATTAAACATTCGTTTGTAACATGTATCATGTAACATGTATATCAGTGCAAGGGGTGAGCATTGTTCGATGATTATAATGTTTCAAATGATTAATTAACGGGGAACGTGTAAACAATCACGACATGTTACGCAATTCACGGGGGAACGATCACACGTATTTTCGCTTTTAAACATTTGGAAATGAAATTTCGCGTAGAATGTTTCGTGATTCGTAATGTCTGATATAACGAATGGATAGCAAAGTGTAAATAATCACGGAATATCGAGAAATTCCGGGGCATGTTATGTATGGTCACTTAATTACAATTAGACTGTTACTGCGCGATATTTGGAAATGAAATTTTCTAAGAGAGAAAGAGAATGATTGTTCATTGATACAAAATATAGGATGATAAAGGAATATCAGTTTTCTGGAGGAAAAGCAGAGGATTATTTTCTTTTTTCTTTTCTTTTCAAACTCTTCAATTCTACATATGGAACAATGTCATTTCGAAATTCTGACATGGTGATTCCAGAGATCACAGAATATTTTTTTCCAGATCATTTTAGTTGTGACACAACCGTTAAATATGCTATAAAAATGTCATTTTTATGAATTCTTATCAGCTCGAAGTACAGTATCGTTTCAATTTATTAATTCACTCGGGAAATCGTAAAAGGAAAAAATAGGAATCTAAAAATGGAGTGCTAATAACTACAGAACAATTTTGAGAGAGAAAAAAATAACAGCTAAACAGTCAATTGAAAAAATCGAAAGAAATATATATGACCATTTTAGAGAAGGAAACTTCATATGCATATTATATAAAAATTTCAAAAAAAAAAAGAAGAAGAAGAAGAAAATAACAGCGAACAGGTTAAAAAATTTTGAAAGAACAACCTAATTGTAGCAGAGTCTACAATGAGAGATTCAAACACAGAACACTGATTTTCTTTGGCAAACGTTATTTGCCGCCCATCACCGGGTTGATAATGTGGATTTATTAGCGGAATAATTTCCGACCTTCGAGGGCAGAGTATTATCATAGTAACCCGTAGCCTGTAACCTTTCGAAATATTCTATAACGCGGAACGTATCGAGCATCCAGGTATCGAATCGCACGGTCGGACGTTCTGACAATTAATTTTCGCAGTAACTGCGAACCGGCGCAAAAATAATCCAGGCGCGAACAATTCGAGGCGCGAGCCAATGGGCGAACACGTGGGCGCGCGTAATATCCCCCAAAAAATGGAACTCTCCGGGTTTGGGGAAAAAAGGATGGGAAATCGAGCTTGGCTTAATTAGCCGCTTTACGATCGCGATGAAATTGCACGAGGCGTGTTAATTAAAAAACGATCGTTCGCCCTTCTTTTCCTTTTTCTCATTCCTTTTTTCTTTCTCTTTTCATTTTACTTTCATTCTTCCTCGCTCTTGTCCGCCGGTTGCTCGTAATATTTGTAACGTAACTGGCGTAAGACGTAATTGGACATTTTCGTGATTAAAATCGACGAGGATTGAATTATTAATTAAACTTGTTGGAGCGATTGCTTCCTGCTAAGGAGAAGATGCCCGGATCATTTTTGATGAACTTTTCTTTGGGATGATGAAGCATCGACGATATTCTAGTTGATTATGAGACGCATTTGTATTTGCAAGCGAAACAGTGAATGAACCAGGTTATCTGGCAAACAATCGGCTAGACCGGCATTTCTATTTTCATCATCTCGTTTGCAAAATCGAGCTTGAATTTTTCAGCGACTCGTTTAATGGTCGAACGTTAATTGCATTTTTGGCGTAGCCAAAAAAATTAGTTTCATGCGTTAATTCGGCCGTTTCTCGGCTGTCGTTCGATGTTTGAATTAATGATGTGCCTCCTTCCTAATTATCACAGACTTAACAGATAAAACCACTCGTCGATTTAATTCTTATAACGAGCACACGAGAACAATGTTACATGCTGATTGGACGACGATTCGCGTTGGCAGAGATTAAAATTTGACGCGTTTGTTAGTTGAAGATGGCAGAGAATAATTTAGACGAACTCCTAAATAATATTCCATTTAGATTTCTATAAAATAATATTAAGATTTATCTTAAATAATATTTTGAAAGATTTGTTTATTCACACGTATTGAAATATTTCATGTGTCGATCCTTCAGGCACGAACGCTAGCGTTGTTGATTTATATCTTTTGATCATTTGCATAGGTTTAAATTTATTGTTAGCGATAATAAATAGGTATAATACAATATATAAGTATATAATAATATAAGTCAATAATTTTCGAATGATGATTTCACATGTTAATTTATGAAATTTAGTACTGTTGAAATAACTTCTGGGCCCACAGCTATAATTCCCGAAGTTTTACTTTACTTGGCAAAATTTGAATTCTATAGTTCTTTCAACCAAACCATCCAATAATTACACAAAATTATTTAAATTCTAAATCCGTGAATATGTAATTTAAACAATATTTGAATACTGCACAACACTTCAATATTTAAACATTTAAACATTCTACGCGTCTGCAGAAACTCTCTGGTACCTGAAATTTGAACTCTACAACCTCTATAACCGTAGTGAAACGTCTATAACCTCTTGCTCCTAAAATTCCTAATAATCACGCGAACCCCGAAATTATTTAAACTTGCACCGAGGCTCAAATTTCTCAAGTGATTGGCGCGTGATACCACGCTAATTAGATTTGGATCAAGGAGAGCCCGCTGAAAATTCAGTCTGACATCGATCGAGTGTCGCATTCGTTAAACAAAAGCTGCTTGTTCGAACGCGTGATTAACGGCGTATTCTTTCTCGGCTTGAGCGATCCAGGATCACGGTGTAATCGCGATCACGATCAGGTCGTAGAAAATAACCCTTAACCTAGTACCAGGGGACAATGATATCGGCCAGTTGTATCAGCACTTTCTTTATCTGGGTGTACCCTCGACGTAGGCTGAATATAATATACGGACATATTGTTTTATTCGATGACCTCGCGTTCGAAATAGGAACATTGAACTCATTCTGATGGGATCGAATCGGATTATTTTCGTTCGAAGATCGGATAACATTTTCCGGCACTATTCTTTCTTCGTCGTTTCAAGCATCGAGCGTTAAATTGTTCTATTCGTTAACTTGATTTCGAATATTAAAATATCTAGAATGGAATATTTATGAAACAACATTTATGGAATATTTAAAAGATTTTTGATGAAGTTCGCATTTATACAGTCGAATCAATTTATTGAAAACCGGGATGACAATTTTTCAGTCTGTCTTCTGGCGTTGTTTTTTTTTCTTCCTTCATTGCTTTGAGCATTGAATATTAATTTTTTTCATTTTCTCCTATTGAATTTTTATGTTTTTTTTTTAAACGCTGATTTACAATTTTGAATATTGAAATATTTCTAGATTTTTAGAAAAAAATTTGCGATTGTGGAACCGAATCTGACTATTTTTGAAAATTATCCCTGAAGAACAGGTGATATCTTACGCTTTGTTAATTTGAACTTTGAATTAATTTGAAATTTGAAGTTCGAGTTAATTTGACGAGCATTAAATTGAACGTGCAGAAGAATTCATAGAAATTCATATAAACAGAAATTAAGACAAACGTTCATTTCGAGCACGAAATATTCCAATTGGCAATATAATATAGATACTTCGTATTACATATTCTGTGCGTTTAAACATTTTTCAAATTGACTATTGATTCGTTCGTATATCGAATCGCTAATGGATCTTGATGAAAATATTCACAGACATATCCAAATTCGTTAATTTATTAGCAGCGCTTCGAAATTGTTCACCAATATTTCAATTTAACACCGATATTACTAAACGTCTCCAATTCTCGTTAGAGAAAGTTTCTCAAATTTCAGACCTGTTCCAAGCGGAAAATCGCAAATTACGCTCGTAGATATGCTACGAAACTACGAAACAGCCAATTCCATCGGTATATCGAGTCTGCGTCGGAGGCATAAAAAAAAGAAAAAAAAAGAAAAAAAAAGAGGCAAAAAGACAGAACGATCGTATTCGTATTCCTTCCGCCGACATCGTTTACTCAGGCAATCCCCGTAGAGTTTCCCATGGAATGTAAAATATTTGCCGCGTAATATGCCGGGGGATCACGCCGGTAAATAAAATGGAAAACGTAAGATCGAATGCGAATCGGACGAGAGAGATCGCGCTCGAGTACGAAATGTTTTTCCACCGAGCTAGATTGCCATCGTAGTGGATTCGTGAACATACGTGTTAGTATACCGATCGACTACATCGGGAGGTGTTTGGGAGATTCTGGGGAACGGCTGGAAAAATGTTTGCCCAAATTGAAATTGCAGGCAGCTGTCGAACGTGCCAATTACAAGGGACAATTTCTCTTCGCCGCTTCATGGAAACAAGTCTTTTAATTCGTGATATTAACTCCATCACGGTACCAATCAATCTTTGGGATTAGTTTTGTATACTTGGAAATTTTTTGCTCTTTTTAAGATACCCAAATTTTCGGGGATTAGCTTCGATTCGAAATTCTGCGAATGGAACAGTTCGACGTTTGAAAAGTTTATAATTGGTTATATAAATATTAATATTGACGTTAAATTTGAACGTTGATCCGAAATTCCAAGCACTGTTTGTTAATTAATAATTAATTAATTAATTCGACCGTTTTGAGATTTGATAGTTGTTGAGTGTGTGGATTGAAATTCTGGAAATTTGAGTCAGTTTCTTGAATATTCAAGATTCGAATTGTTTTATTATTTCACGCTCCACAAATTACTAAATTTGAAACATTTTAATAAAATTATGTCTTTATATTCCACATCATTATGTCTGTATCACACGACCTAAACAAGAATGTTTCATTCGCTCAATGCCTAATCTATTCAAGATCTGTTCAATTTTAGTATAAATCTTCTGCACGCTCAAAATTATTAAAAGTATTTCAATTTTCAAATCATGAACTGAATGAGACGCTATAGGCAAGAATTTCACGAGTGTGTTTTATATTCCTTGACGCGATATACAAATCGTTATGTGCAAAAAAGCTATTATTATATAAATTATATATATTATTATTGAACTGTTGTTATATAAATCATTATTTTAATACATATTTATTTTCTGCATTTTATATTACTATTTGGACAGAGTTGCAACAAGTGTCACTTGACAGACATTTTACAAATCGATACAATATAATGCATTTCTAACACGTAATCGTTCCGTTCGAAGAAATCGTTTTGTTTGAGATAATCCGGGCGACGAGTTAATTCGTCTAGCCCAGTTAACAGATTAAACGATCGACGCTTGAAATCCTTAAGCTCCGCTTAAACTTGTCGAAATACACGGCGAACACCGGAACGAACAAGTTTCCATTAATCCGGCCATCAATTTCAAATTTCCCGCCTATCCGGGGACGAGTTTATCCTTCGTGACTTCGCACGGATAATCGCTCATGTCGTTACCTTGAGAAATGAACGAGGATCCGGATGAAAAAGAAAGAGAAGAGACATGATGGAGAGTGAGAAATGAAAAAGAAAAGAAAAAAAACGGTGAGAAAAGAAATAGAATCGAGAGAGAGAGAGAGAGAGAGAGAGAGAGAGAGAGAGAAGGAAAAAGGAGAAGAGAAGCGAGGAGAGGGAGAAAGGGAAAAGAGAAGTCGACTCGATCTCGAGCGAGAACTCCGGCGCGTTCCCTCTGCCCGAGAAAACTTGGTTAACTTAGTTTGCCTGACGACTAGATTAGTAGATGGCCTCGGTCCCCGGAAGTCTTTCGGTCTCCCCAGGCACGCGTACGATCTTCCGGTTGTTTGCTGAAAATCCCACGGGTCTCTCTTGCTTTTCTATTTTTCGCCGCGAGGAAACTTTTCATTCTTTTCCCGCCCCTCCCGCTGTTTAACGTTTATTTCATTACACCTTCGTGCGAATTGTTTTCGATCCACGAGACAACAACGTTTTTGCCTTCTTCCGTTCCTCTTTTTTTTTCTATCATTTTGTCTCGCGATTATGTGATATCTGGAGTTGGAACGGACGTGGATGTGAATTTTCATTTAGGTTTTTCACTGTTACGCGGGGAGATTTTCTGTGGACTATTTTTTTGAAGAATTTTTTGATCAGAGAAATTTATGGAGGAATTTGGTGATTGTGAATTTCTAATTCATGCAGAAGAATAGGTTGTTGAAATTTCTATTAAATAAAGTCTGGTAAATTTTTGATAAACGCGTGTAATAAATTATTTTGTAATGTTAAAGACAAACATCTTTCCGACCAATTGTTTTTTAATACACTTTTTTATAGGGAACAATAAAAGGGCTACATTGATTGATGTATTTAACATTACTTGAACAATTGCTAATTACGTATCATCTGTAGTATGATTAATTCAAGTAATTATTCAGGTCATATTAAAAATATAATAAACTGTCGCGACTATAGTATAAATAAAATATAGTATAAAATAATAGTTTAAACTATAGTATAAATAAAATGTATAAAATAAACAACGATTTTCTATTTTTTTAAATAAAAGAGCAAAATTCAAGGAAAATATAGAACAAGGTCTTTATTATTAAGGCACAAGTCTTGAAGAATATTCGCATACTTTTACAAATTAACTAGACTACAATTCTTTTGATATCATCAAAGTTGCGTCAAGAAAATTACGGTTCTCAGTCATTTTAAAGAAAGAAAAAGAAGACGACAAATTTTTCGTAAGAAATAAATTTCAAACTTGAGATAATCCTGCCCTTATATTAGTCATTTGAAAACTATTTTGTCCAGCATTGCAAGCTTTGTCAATTTCATTTAAAATATTTTATTTAAAAATAGCGAGTTGGCCATTTGATTGCGTGTAGAAGTTGTTAATTTTCATCGCCAAACGAGGCCATTGTGTTGCGATTAATTATCGACGCGAGATCCAATGGTTTTATCGGTTTCATCGGTTCCGTCTCGATCGACGGAAAGGATGAAGCTAGAAGCCAGTTTCATCTGGTCGTTCACTTATTTACGTCGCTCGTAAAAATCTAGGGAACTGTTGCCCCACGAGGCAGAGTGAGAGAACGTTCGCGATAAATGTTACAATTTGTTAAACGCTGAGTCTGGTGTTGCGCTATTATTACCGAGCCGTTGCGAGATCCTGGTTCGATTTTTTTAGAAACGACGAGAGAAAGAAACGGAAGACTGATGGTATAAGAGAAGTAGGGAAAGTGAATTGAATAATAATGGATTTATCTGAAATGCAAACTTTCGAAAGAAGATATGAAAATATTTTTTGGATATATTGCACATTTTTTTGTATTAACTGAATGTTATGTATTCGCAGTAAATCAAACTATGTATAAAATTCCAAAAAATATTCGTTTGTTAAACTATCGCTTGTAAAAAAACGAACGTTTAAAAAAAAAGTTGAAAAGTTAAGAAGCACGTTTTTTGTATATCTGATTTCCAATACACGAGTCTTTTATTTTATGCAATTATAAAATTCTGCTAGATATAGAATCTATTAAATTTATTAGTGATATTAAATTCTTCTATTGATATTAAATCTATTAAATTTATCAGTGATATTAAATTCTAAATAACGTCATTTTAAAGCTTCCTTGATTGACAGAAATACCGTAATTTCGCATAAATTCATTAATTTGGTTATTTAGAGTTAGTTAGGAATTTTCTACAAATTAATCGATGTGACTTGAAAGAGTCACTGGAATTTACTCAGATATTAACTGAGACAATTGATCGAGCAATCGAGCCAATCATTTAACGACAATAAAAATTTGATAAATGTTTTCGTAGCGTGATTTAATCCTCCACGAACGACACGTTTACGCTCAAAGTTTCACTCGTGCACTTTTACTGTTCCTGAAAAATCTTTTGAGAATCTAACTTGAACATTGATCGCACAACGTAGAAAAGACATCATTGAGTAATCAAGATTATTATCTCACATTTTTTGAAAGCGTAGAACAGTAAAAGAATTAGGCGTGAATGGTACACACGGAAGGAATAAAATATTAAAAAAAAAAGAATGTCGTTTTTTCATGTCACACAGAATTATCTCCTGATCGCGATTTCAAACACTACTTCACAAATCACTGACTGAGACTACTCTTGAGGAGCGATTAAAGAAACGTTCTCTGTGCTCCTTTTCTTCGTCGCCTTAACAGGCTTAAAATTAACAGAATTACCAAGATCCGATCAAAACGATAGTTTTCTACGATTCAAAAGAAAGATTCACGCGACAACGGACCAGCATCAATGAGCGTAGCCTCGAACCATCGCTCAGAGATACGATATAACGAGCTATCCGAGTTCACCCGCCTACGCCTCTGTCTCTCCTCACCTGTCTCGCCATCCATTTTAAGAAAGTCGAACAAACGATTCCGAACGAGGCGAACGGAAAACGCTTGAACGGTGTATTCCCGCGGCTCGTTAATTGACGATACCGTTTAATAGGTGTAACGATTGTGACCGCGCCTCTAATTAACGAGTACGATCATTAATGCTCCGCCGTGTAGCACGGTGATTGCGAATTTCCTACTGTCCGTGGGAAATCGCGCGTCAAACTAAAACCGAGTCGAACTAACTCTGTTTCGCGTCGCGTCGTTTCTCCGTTAATTCGTGGTTAATTTCACCGTCACGCTGTTGACGGGAAATTATTTTTTTTTTTTGTTTGTGATAAATATTTCCTCGTCGATTGATCGAGAGGGGGAATTGATCGATTCTCGGTCGAGTTATTGGTAAGTAGTAATTGGTAATTAATATAGGGTGTTTCGCGTTGGACAACTATAATCTGATATTGATAGCTTTTTAAACACGTCAACGAAGGACGAAGGTCAACGTCATCTTTTTCAATGATATATCTTTTTTAATAGTGTAATTTTTAATTCATTAATAAGTCCTAGTGCATCGGCAAGTCTCCAAAAAAGTCTATTAATCTGTTTGCATCGGAAAGTCATTCATTTGGAAAATAATCTTACAAATGACTAAAAAAAATCTATCAGTAGAGCGTTCAGTAAATAAAAAGTAAAAACAATACACGATTGTATATTTGAAGTCTTGAATTAATTTCGAACAAAGTATAAAAATATTAGCAAGATTCGAGTAAATCAATAGAAAAAATCGGAGTGACTTTAATTATAGGTTCACTGTGTTTATATTTAATCAGCGTTATAAGTAAAATAGATTTGTTCCTGATCAGGCAGCTCGGGCAATCAAAATAGAACTATTCTTTCCCAATGGAGGTCTGACGTGTGTGGAATAAGTTTAGCATATGACTGGTTTCAATATTGACTATTTCCGGCGTGTTTAATTCATTTTTAATCCGCCAGTGGCAACGTAACTCGTATAAGTGAAACATCTGCGTTTCTGATCAGACTCTGTTTAGAATTATTCATTGTTTAATAGAAACTGGACGCGTGAAAATAGATTCAGTTTGATGAAAGTCGGTAAGAGTATGTCGTTTGAGAGTGATTATGTATGTAAATAACAAAATGATATGTTATATTATTGCAATTGTACTTGTAAAAAGATTAAAATATTTGGTAGGGATTCTTTTAGGATCGTGTGCTGTTGTGAAACTAGTAAAATTTTTTAATTATAAATATTAGAAATATTTCTTAAGAAATATTATATATTACTGATTATAAAAATTTAGTTAAATAATTGTTTTGTTCCTATAAAATTTTATCACTTCCAAAATATTTTAATACTTTTGTTGCTACTGAACATCTAGACTACTTTGCCTGTTCTTTACTATTTTCTAATAGATTTATAGATTTTGAACCTTTTAAATAAAAGTAATAACCCTCCGAAATCTTCATTTTTTAAAGAAACGTTAATGACATAATTGTTCGCATTTTGTGTGAAATAATGTGGAAAACAAAAAAATCAACACAAAACAAAAAATCGACCTCCATCTGACGTACTTTCCAAAATTTCCGCAGCAACAAGTTAAAGTCAAACACCTAAACAATTACAAGTTTTTAACATTACTTTAATGTCGAGGTAGCCATACTTTCTAATAACAAAGATATCGTTATAAATCAATAATCAATTTCCTCTGAGAATAAAATTTCACTAATCCCGAAGGAGTAAAAAGCTCCTCGAGAAAAAGAAGGAAAAAAACAAAGCGAAGTAATCGCGAGCAAGGTAGATAAAATTTAATTTATGCGCAACACCGTCGAAACTTTCTACTTTTGTTTCGTAAAATGGTTTCGTTGGTATAACGATTCGTTGCTTCGATCACGCGATCCATGTTCCCTGCAAGTTAGAACGAAGATTCCACACTGTTGAGCAGTTCCCTCGGCGTCGCAGAACGATGCAAATATTGAGTTAAGACGTTTCGGGTTGGAAAAAGTTTCGCCGGTTTCGCTCTGAGACGAATTTAAAGTCACCTTTGGAAATTGATAAGCTCTTACTGGATCCCCGTTTAATTGCAGCTTGTTTCGTAGCTTCGAAACTGCTTCCCCCTCTTCTTCTCTGTTCTTCATCTGGCTTCTTGCTCTTGTTTCTTCGTCGTTGCCTGTCTTCCTCCTTCTCGTCGTCTTCTCGAGCAAGTTCTCTTTCAAATTAAGCGGCTTCCAGCATCAAAAACTGTTCTCCCAATAGGTAGGAGCTTCCACCCTATTCGCAAGTCGAAGCAACTTCTTTTTTTACAGCGTTTTCGGGAAACTCGAATACAAGGAGAAAGATTAACATTCATTGTTAACGTTGCTGGAGGTCATACATCAAAGCGTTAGGACATAACGGTTTATGAAAATTATGTAACAGCATCCGTACAGATTTAAAGCTAGTAAGAATAATGGAAGAATTTATGAATGATACCAAGAATTCACGTGTGAAATTTATATCGTTAAACTAATATGCAAATGAGAATAATTATTATAACAATGTTGAGATTAACCTGTTGAGAACTGAGAAATGATGTGATATAATAAGTGTGGATATAATACAATATAATATATTAATATACAATAGAACATAATAATAAATATAATATAATATAAATATAATATAATAATAAAGTCATGTGAACGTAAAATGATTTAAAAATAATTTACGTATTATTTTATCAGGGTACAGAAAATACGCAGAATAATAAATTTCCTACCTTTTTAAGAACTTTAGATTTTTAAGTTATTTTTTTTTTATTCTATCAGATTCTATTATTTTGTGTGTGTGTGTGTGTGTGTGTGTGTATGTGTATATACACACATTTAATATGTATTGTATTGTATATGCAATATATAGAATCGAATAAAAATATTTCTATTTCTATCTAGTTTTTATAATTTTGTGGAGTTTGAACTTTTTTTCTCTTTTGTAAATTGTAGGAATTTATTATTTATTTGTTTATGTCTGTAATTTATGTATATACTGAGTTTCTGTAGAGCATTTATTATCCTGATATGCTCTTGAACGAAACAATACGCAATAATCCCCGTCGAGATGCACAATATTTCAATTGTTCGGATTTTATGATTTCTCGGATCGTTATAAATTCGAATGAAATTGTAAATGAAAGAGCACGAGAGTTTCTTCTCGGGAATTATTGCAACAGATTCTGACAGATATATGAATTATTAGAATTGAAGGACCTGTAGGCTGTATGGTCACACGCGCGCGAACAGTTTTCGGGAAAACGTTGTTTTCGATGGCCGAGCGCGGTTTTACTGGCTTAATCCTCTTGTTCCAGTTCGCCGCGATCAAATAGCACTTGTTCCCTTAAAAATTTAAACAAACTCCACCCGACCATCTGAATCGCTTCGAGGTGTTTATCTTTGAATCGCGAAATAATTTTAATCACTTTCAATTCCAAAAGTTTCATCTCGCCTGCTTTTAAATACGAAAATTTCTTAACCCCGTTTTTTATATTTTTAACCTGTTAACAATTTCACGTCAGCAAAAATGGCAAAAAATTCCGATCTTGTAAAATTCTCAACGCTTCATCAAATAAACTCTTCTTCACTAGATAAAAAAAAGGGGGAAGGAAAAATAAAAAGTTTTAAACACTTCAGGTGAGAAAAAGTTTCATAAAACTCTACGAAAAATACGAACAATCAGTCTCTCCAAATAAAAATTGAAAGAGAGAAGAAAATGCTGAAAGAACTTCATTCAAGAGGCTCAGAATCTCATTCAAGGGACACTTAATTTATTAACCCTTTTCATTCGATTTTCTAAAGCACTCAGAGCAGCCATTTGTCCCTTCGTTTCTCAAATTCGTCACTTGTAGAAAAATAAGGAAACTATTGAACTGGACTGTTAGCTTCGTTCTGCAAAAACTTCGTTCTTGTTTCTGACTGTGAACAGTGAATAAAATTATATATTGTTAAAATCATGATACAATTATACATTGCAAAATATTATAATAGTATAAAGATGAAAGTAGATAGTTCTACTATATATCTATCCTTGAAAGGTTTAGAATAAAATTTTGAACGAATAAAATCTTAATTATATTTAAGAATTAAAGTTATAATTATAATGTTTTTCTTTCTCAGATGAAATTAAAAGGAATAAAATAACCATACATAATTAAATACCTTCTATTAAAAATTTTATACTTTTTGTCGCATTTCGGTAATAACGATTGACGAACTATTTCCTATTTAAGTTAAGTTTCTGCATTTTCAAGTTTCGTATTCATTTTTAATAAATACTCGACACTTGATAAAATCTTTTGTTTGAAACACGTATTTCAATCAAATTTCAACAATAAAAAAACACGCTTAATAAGTAATACTAATAGTTATAGAATAAAAATATACAAAATATAAAATATGTTTATATTAATTACTTGTATGTTTATATTAAATACTTAAATATTAAAGAGATTCATTCGCATTTTATATTATATTAAATAATGTAATAATGTTCAATGCACGCTACTGTACATCATTCTATTAATTCAGTATCTCGTGTCGTGAGAAAAATTCGTTCGTCTCGAATGGGCCACGATTTTTCATTTTTCATCCCGCTAGATTATTATTAGACAGATCAGACACTATGCGACGATCGCGATTTGAAGGACAAATGCGCGCGCGAAAGGGGCTGAAAACGCTGGTGGCGCGTTTTATAATATTCCTGTGGCCACGCGTTCATTCTGTATGCATGCGCATATTAGAAGCCCACAGGGGGAGTTTCTTTTTCGTGGAAAATGCAGCTCGATACACGGTGTATCTTGTAACTCATGCTGAGCAAGTTCGTACCTCGTATGTTACCGAGAACGTTATGAATGTTAAAGCGTTCCCCTTTTCAGCGACTTCTTTTTGTCTTTTGGATCACTGCCGACGGCTTTAGGGATTACTGTATCGCGCGATAATGAGCGCGATAGAATTTTTTATTATTCGACGTTTTAACAGATTCTCCAACACTAGAACTGTCAAAGTGATCGAAATCGATTTGTCATTTTTATTAGAGAGATTTAAATGATTTCCCCAGCGAAATGTATAAATTGATGCTTGTGTATTCTATTGTATCTCTAATGCTTCTCTATCTTTTGTTGACGTTAATTTCTTTAATGGATATTGCATGCTTTAGTCGTCGGTAGTTTTAGTATAGTTGAAAGCATTTTATGATACAGGGAATTTATCGTTCGGAGTATTTTTCTCAGATAGGAAATTTACAAATTAGAAGAATACTTCATAGGTAATATTCTTTGTAAAATGGATTGCTCTTAATGTGGAATATATTCTGCATTTAAACTCAAGGTATTGTGCAAAAGTGAAATGAGACTAATTTTATTCAACATTTAATAATGTGAGGTTTTTAAAGACATATGTTCAAAGAAGAATGGAGAAAATGATCTTGTAAGAGAGGTCATTCTTTATATGACAATTGGGAATTAAATCTTACATATCACACGAACAATATAAGTAATAGAAATTTTTATTCGATGACTTTTGAAAATTTTCGTTTTCAGATTTGAGAATCTCTCCAAATGAAACGTTAGTGGAGAGATTATTTTATACTCGATCGAAAGTTAATTCTAATAATCCGAAACACGATATTTAGCGAATTAAAGCTTTTCATTCGGTATTGAAACATACAGATCTGTCTAAAACAAAATTACTCAAGAGCAAACAAACTTACACGTTACAAGTAAATCGTATTCATAAAACGGATTTACATAAATATTCGCTCACAATCAGTTATAAATAACTTGTTTATCCCACCTATGTATTTTATATATATATATATATATATATATATATATATATAAAATCTTTATGAAATTAACATGAGAATTCAAAGAACGATAGGTAAAACGGGAGATAAAATCACGAAGCTGTAGAACAGGCGCAAGAACGTTTCCCCGCGTCGTCGCGGTGATACCCCGGGAAAATCAAATAACCGGAATTACCAGGGACGCAAAAAGCGAAACAGGGACGCGAAGCCACGCCGATTACATCGGTTGGTTTGCGCCAACGGGAAACAGGAAATACTCCGAGGCTCGGCGAAATGTCAGCGGATATTACGGGTAGCCGGCATTTAATTTAACAGAAATTCTTAATAAAGTCTGTCTGTGGATGCAAGCTCCTCCCACCTTCGGCTAACACCGAAACAATCCGTTTAAAGTTCTTCCACGCATGGTGTGTGTACGTGTGTGTACGTGTGTGTACGGTGTGCGCGAGCGTACCACGCCGAGGGAAGCTAATTAATAGACGGAATGCTTTCACGGCGCTGTGAACTCGGTAAAAGGCTTTTTGTCGTCTTTGCACGCGTGCACGTGTACGTGTGGCGGCGTGCGCGTCGTCATCCTCGACCGTGAAACGTGGGCGTACGCGTGTCATCAAGAAAATACTTCGACAGAATATCTCGCGAATCTCTTCGAATCGCTGAACAATCTTCACAAGTATTTTCCCAAGTGGTGTTTTCGAGCGCGTTTTTTGAATCGTGGAGGGATAGTTTCGAATTTTTCGAAAGTAGACTTAAACAGAGGTGAAATCGATTTTTTGATTGGACAGCTTGAGAATCTTTCTTTTTTTTTTGAAAAATATGAGAGTTGAGGATGAATATCCAACTTCGTTGTACTCTGCGATCCCTAAACTTTTAGGTTCCGATTTTACATTCAGTTTGGCAAAAGGATTTGCAATATTTTAAAAAAGATGTTTAACTTAGATTTAGATCGTCTTGCAACGTCTTTCACACGGTAGTAATGATTAGCTCGGAGCAAAAGTACATTCATCGATTAAATATTTATTTTTTACGTATTTACTTTATCCTATGATTAAAATGAAATTTAATCGAAGAATCGTGCATGAAAATTCTTTCTTTTGTTTGAACTTGGGAAATGTAAAAGAACGAAGCTTAGGTTAAGTTATTTTTAACAAAATTCAGAGTCCCTTGACTACGTCTCCCTTGTTTACGTCTTCGTGCCATCGTGACTCATGCCCGCTTCGACCCTTGAAAAATGAATCTCCAACTCCACTAACAGAACTGTGCTACATTCGCATCGTGGATGTTAGCGAAAGGATAAAAGATCGAACGCGTTTCCATTGGAATAATCCCTCCTATGCTCTTTTGCGCGGATTACCAGTTGAAATCGCGAGTCGATTCACCGGTGCCTCGGAATCATTCGTCCGGAAATAAAAACGAAACTAAAAAAGAAAAAAAAGAAAAAGAGAGGAAAAAAGAAGAAGGGAAAAAATGAAAAACTCTCTGGACAGATCGTTATCCGCCGAGAACTCTGATTCCATTCCTGCTCGTCCAACCTTCGGTCGCGTATTTCTCACCCCCATGTCGATCGTGTCTCGAGATTAGGCTTGCGGGAATCGAACATAGTTATTTGTTATCCTGGTCTCGGTCTCGCGTAATGAATGAAAAGCTGTTATTTTAAGGGATTAACCTCCACGGGGATGAATTTTTTAAAGCGAAGAAAAGATGATTTAATTTTTTGTTTGAATTTTGTTTATTCATTTTGTATCGACAGGAAGCTTTACTTTTTTTTATTGTTGAGGGATTCTGTAGTGAATAGTGAATAAATTTTTAATATTTCTTCACTTAGAACGATTTGAATGTTAAATGTACACGCATGGGTCCTTGAAGAGAATCACTCTGAGTATGTAGAATTCATAATAATTTTATGTTTCTTTTTTTCTATTTATATATTATTGTTATTATCATTTATAACTTTTTATTATAATTTTTATAATTTATTATTTATTTATAATTTTAATCTTGAATAATTTATAATGACGATACGGATGATGTTACAAAATAAATGAAACTTTGAGCAACATAAAAGTTTTAATTATTTTCGAACGAAAATATTGATATCAGGCATTTATTAAAAAACAGTGCATACTTCAGATCGAGCTGAAATCAATTTGTTTTCGGTATTTCATTTTTATGATTTCACAAAATTATCGTATCCTCATTTAACAATCGCTTAATTAGTAATTTTCATTTGAACGTTAAAGACTGAGCATTTTGGATTATTCATAAAATTCCATGAAACTCGAAACATGTAAAGGAGAACAAGAAGCTCTTGCGTTTAATTATCGTAATCATTGGTGTTCCAAAATTTTTAATTTCATCCAGTTCGTAGATCGTTTCGTTTCTGCGAAAGAGTGCGCGCATCGAAAAATACCAACAACCAGAGAAGCATATTTCTGTTTTTATAGAAGACGAAAGAATATAACCACGCTTATTCGTTCGCGTATTTTTACGTGCTTTCATGTTTTCCGAGTTCGTTCGTTTAATCTGAGTTCTCGTTTCCTTTTTTTTCCCTACGGGTCATCTTTCGCTATTTTGTTCCGTTAATTTCAATGTTGCGTGTGAAATTACTTACGTGTCCTCAATTACATCATAATCTAAATAAATAGTAACGTTTGTTGATGACGATAGATCGAATCGTTTATTTTATTTTTCAAATAAAAACCAAATAATGCTTTGATCGAAGATTTTGCGGAAGACTGTCTTTCAGTGGCCGCCTGTATAGACATGGTTGCATACTACTTGAATAACAGGCTCTGCCTGATTCTATTTGCCCAGCCAAGTACGTCATCTCACCCGTCTGACTAGTCACCGATCTATTCTACTGTTCTGCCCATAGAAAGTCACTTAACTGAAATTTCCAGACGTTCAGCCACACTGAAATATCAGACGGGTATTGTTCTCTGAATGATAAGTATTACTGGACATTTTCGCGATAAGTATTAATGAATTTCTTTGATTTTTATTACACTGGTCATAGAAAACCACATCAGCGAGAGTTCCAAAAATTCGACCAGATTGTTTTCTGAGCGACAAGTGTTCAATATTAAGTTTTGTAACAGTTTATATTAAAATATTATGTACATAATATTAAAACACTGAATACATTGAATATTATTTATGTTAATTATATTCATTGTATAATGTGAATACTAGATAATTATTTATATATAAATAACAGTCATATTAAAGTGTAATATTAATATTAATTAAAAGTATATTTATATATAAGATAAATATATTATATGTATAAATATGTTTGTATGTATTAAAGTTTTTTATAGATTTTTAAAAGTCACAAATTTTTCTTATAAACATTTAAGAGCCACAAATTACGAAATGGAAAAAAACTTCGCGCTATATTTTCATCTTGCATATTTTAATACGAATAATTTTATAATTTTAATTTTCAAAAATAACTTTGCTTGTGAAAATTTAAAGAGAGCGAAACATTTCGTATAAACCGATTTGTATTATCATACGTTTTTATGTTGAAAAACTCATTGGCTTATGAGATATTTTTTTTTGAATTTTGTTAATCGTAACTTATCACGTGAAAGATAAGGAAAAATATTATAAAATTAAAGTGAAACTATCTCCTAAGGTTTTTTGACATAAATAGATTAATCCTTTTTTACAGAGAATACTCACTGCATTCAAAATTATACGATTTTACTACTTTATGCACAAATTAGCATCCCCTTTATGCCACACAAGTTTTATAGGAATATTCTTTTTTTACAATTTCAATCCCTCGCAAGGTGTTTCCATTTAGCGAGATAAACAGAACACCCTGTATATTTTACAGTAGGCTGGAACAATTGGAAATTTAATTTGCCCGATTCGGTGAAGCCGAGCAAGTGGAATAGGTGCACGCTCAGTCAGCCGATTCTTCCCATCGAATTTCGATATACACAGTTCACATTGGTTTTTGAATGATACCCGATGTAAAAAAAGAAAAGAAATAAAATAAAATAAAATAAAAAAACAAAAAAAAAACTCTTCGATAGATTTGTAAACGATTAATTCGTTCTATTTACGAACAAAGTTTCAAACCGACAACGCCTCGACTCGAATGTAATGGTTAGTTGAATGAAGCCTGGTTCAATCGATCATTTCACTAATCACGTGAAAACGAACAGTTTTCTCCTCGGTCAATTACTGAACTTTAAAAAGGGGGAAGGGGCGAGAGACAAAGACATGAAGTCGACACGTCAGTCGGATGCAATTATTGTACGTGGACGATTTTCGTCGATGGCCGAATAAGGGAGTGGGAGTGAAAAAGAAAAGAAAAGAGGGGAGGAGAAAAATCGCGTTGAAGACAAAAGCTGGACATACATCGGTGAGCGAAAATGGCGTGCCTTAATTCGTGGAGCGCAGCCTCGCGTGAATTCGCATTTCAGCGATCCTTGTTCATTCCCAATGCGGTTTCCGCTTGCTGCGTGAACGAAATCATCTTTTGGCCGCGGTGCACACCCGGTCGCTCTTTCTCTCCTCGCATCTTTCACAAAGATATATGTGCTTGCGTTGAAATATACTGGAAATGGAAACGTGCTCGTTCTGGAACGTTTTGCAATTTTTCTTTTTTTAATTTTTCTTTCTTTCGGTACTTTCTAGTAGGTACAGTTCTGTGATAATGTGCAATATTTAGTTATGTTGATAGGATCAATTACGTATATTCATTTTATTTGCATTTTTATTTTTTATTTTCAAAAAGAAAAAGAAAAAAGAAATATGAAATTTGGGGTAGAAATTAGCATGGGATCTTCGATAATCTTTTGTTTTGGTGTTACCTAAAATATTCGAAATAAAGTAACTTTATAACTGAGATGCGTATTTTACACATTTGTGGGAAAATGGGAGTTATAAAAATGGATACTCAAATGCGTATAATATGAAAAAAGTTCTATATAAAATATGCAAAATAAAGTGTATATAGAATAGATGAAATACTTTCCTTTCTATTAGGTTCTATTTCTATGTTCATAAAACTTGGAAATGCATCCTATTCATAACATTTAAAAGATGAGTTAGATATTTATTTTTTCATTCCATGTGTATATTTCTAAATATTATGATGATTGATTCTATATATCTCTCGACCTAATAAATTTCACTAGAAACTGACAAGTTTTGTTACAAATTGTTACGAACTGGTAAAAATTGTAACAAATCACGTGATGCTACTGTAGCGCCACCATTGAAAATCACATGACATTACAATAACGTCTTTATAGTACTGAGTTGTATTGAAATACAAACTTCGGTTAACCAGTGTAATAATTGTACAAACAGTTCAAATAAATAATTAAAATAATTTTTGCAAATTTTTCCTGTATAACAGAAAATACTTGAATGCGAACATTCGAAATTCCGAGGAATCCATTAATATAAATGACATAGTGATATTTATTAGTTATACAGTTTATTACTTATAATATAACAGCAATAATGTTCACGATAATAAAATATGTGAACCTTTCTAAAAAATAGATTTGAACAATTGCGGGGAATTCATAAACTATGCAATCTCTTAATTATACAGTTTATTGATATAAACATCTAAATAATACATTGAAATTTAAAATTTATTTATTAATCGCACAGCTTGTTAATTATAACATAACACCAGCCTAAAGTCCGATTCAAATCAATTTCTCTTTCAGATTTCACGAAGCACGCTCTAGGAACACAGTTCTCCAGCGGGCCGTACCGAGAAGAGCCATCGACACCCTCGGAAAAATAATGCGAGCGAAGCGCATCGAGGAGGAGACGCGCTTCAGATTGCTGAGGTACACGCATCGCGCCAAGTGCCGGAAGATCATTTAGTCGATCCTCGGTCTCGTCCCTCTGAGAAACAGTGACAGACTTCCACACAGTGTTGTTTGTCGAAACAGAGATCAATCGATTTCCAATCGATCGGTGATCCGCTGTGGCTGTGATTTCTCTCCGTGATTACGATCACGATTATGTGTTCGAGTCTCGCGTTACAAAGAAAAAGGGAAAAATAGAAAAAAAAATAAAGAGAGAAGGAAAAAGAAGAAAAGCGAAACCAGTCGCACGCGTGTGTGTGTGTGTGTGTGTGTGTGTGTGTGTGTACGCGTGTGTCAGTGCGTCTGTGTGTGTCTACGTGTACAGTGATCGAGGGAGCAAGAATCGAGGCTAGGAACGCGGAAGAATACGCTCGTGATTGTAAACTCCGCGGCTATCGATCGTTCCGCGGGGGAACGTCGCCCAATAGGAGTCGTTCTTCACGACTTGGCTTGGAGAAACACCTGAGTGTGCCCGATGCTGGATTTTTGATTTCGGCGAGACGTTGCAACTTGAAAGGACCTAATGAAAACCGGGTTAGTTCCGTCGTTTAATAATAATAAGCTTACGACACCGAAGACTACGAAATATACGAAACGAATAACAGATTTGCGAAATTCTTGAAAAGAGACTAAGAAGATTGCTTGGTATTGAGAGAACATTTTTGGATCGAAACTTTTTCGGGTGAAACTTTCACCCGGAATTGTATGAATTATAATTCTGGGAAATTTCTATGAGACTTTCTACTATAGAAAGTAGGATGAAGGAAGTGTTTTGACTTCGCGGGAGAAGCTGCGATTCAAAAGGACTGAATGAAAATTTTAGTTTCACTGAGGGACAGCTAGGTTTAATTTGGGAATCTGAATGGAATGGAGTGAATACTGAGAACTGTGAAATACACGACGCGAATTCTGAATTTACGAAATTTTTAAAGGGAGACTAGAAAAGATTTTTGACCTTGTCAAAGCGTTGTAATTTAAAGAAACTTGAGATAAATTTGGGTTTCATCGAAGTGGACAACTTTTGTTCTGAATAGAGAAAGAATCAAATCCTTGGTTGAAATTTGCATGAGCCACAAGTTCGAGAAATTCTCAGAAGCTTACTTATTATAACATAGGAAGAAGATTTGAAATTTGAATTTCGAAACTGAAGTAAATCATGGACTGTGAAATAGATGGCATGAATTATACATTTGGGTTATGCTACTATAAAAGGAAAAATTAAGGAAGAATTTTTGGAAGAAAGAGTCGAGTAAAAAAGAAAATTAAAAGATAAAGATAAAATAACGAAGAACTCTGAATTTTGGAGTGAATCTAGAAATAAAATATGAAATAAAGATTCAAAATAAAATAATTAAATTGTTATCGAAGGTTGTAAGAGGTAGAATCGAATAAGAACTCTGAATTTTGAATTACGTATAAATCAGAAGAATGAGTGACGAAAATTCCTGCAAAAAGTTACTGTTTTAAGAAAATAAAACTTCCAAATTTTGAATTGATTGAAATTCAGACTGACTCGGATCCGTCAAAAAATGTAGCACGAAATTATATGAAAAATTTTAATGAGGGATTGTTGTTGCGAGAAGAGATTTTCTATAAAATTGTTTGAAAATACTAAAAATCGAATCAAGCTGAAAAATTGATTGTTTCAATTATAGCGAAAGATACGAGTAATTTATATTCGAAAATATAACTCGACTGAGGTACTAGGTTGCCAAAGGAAGAAAAGTTTGCACACGAAACTACGAGAGGAATCCTTAAATTCGTTAAGCTCTTAGTTCGAAAACCAAAGAAGAAAATTTTTCGAATAGTTAGCGACTCGCGTAAAAGAGGATATCTTCAGGCTTCGAGGTGCGGACGAGAAATCCCTAAATACTTTAAAAATTCCCGTAAAAGTGGCAGCGGTGAAATTTTCCGATCTGTCGAAGTAGTGTTCTATTGAGCGAGATCGAGGCACAGAAAGAGGAAAATCAAAGGATGTATCAAAGAAACGTGATTTTCCAAAGATCATCCATTATCTGAATATCCAGCGGTGTAAAAAGGAAGTCAAAGGAACGAGCTTTGAGAAGATTCAGAAAGAAACTTGCGAAATTTTTGATTTGTTATAGAGATCTCTCTCAATTCAGAAAATTCGAGTGTTAAAGTAATAAAATAGGGTTTAAAAGGAAAGTAAGATAACAGGTTAAATTTCAGAAATTTTAATGTCTGAAAGGAAGTGGCTAGATTTTACATATTTTCCAATTTGTTACGGGATTCTCGAACTTGAAAAAATTTGAAAGTAAAAGTGGCATTAATTTGATATTCGATTTTTATGATATTAACAATTGAAAATAGAAAGAAAAAAAGAAATTAGACTAGAGAAAGGGTCGTCTCGAGGAAAGAATCTCGAATTCAGAATTCTGTAATTTATTATACAAAATTATTATGGCTAGAAGATTTTAAAATCAACGTTTAGAAGAAAAGAAAAAGGAAAGAATTCGATCTTTACGTAATCTTCCAATCAGTTGCAAGATTTCTCGGTGTAAAAACAACCAAATACTGAGTCTGTGACACTTGAAGAGCGAGTCACGCGAGGAATCGCAATCCATGAAAAGGCCGGGACTCGTTAGGAGAACGAGATCTCCAGGATTTCCTCGCAAAAAAAGGTGCACGAATTTAGGACGCAGTTGGAGGAAGCTGAGAAATTTTCGGTAGCGGAGCCACGAGGCCGTGAAATCGTTCGGAAGAAGCTCGAACGTGATTAATTTGCCGGCGCTGTTGCCAAAATACGTTTCGTGCGAGCGACGAAATACTATATCCGGAAACGCGGCGGATCCATCCGCTTCCATCGTGGCAAGAAAGACGTTTGAAACTCTCGTGAAACACGGGTGATAAAAACGACACGGGCGAGAACATCGATTGGGAAACAACGTCGATTTCCCAGCGTCCGCGCGGCCAAAAGGTTGAACGAAAATTGTTTCGCTGAAGTAGTTTACAAACTTACGATAAAGCGATGGAACTCGAGGTGGAAGTTTGAAAAAAAAAGAGAAAAGAGAAAAAAAGACTTTATTTTTAATTCGAGGAAATAGCTTCTAGAACTTCAAGGTCGTTACACGAGGGCGACTTAAGGGGACTTCGAACGTGAATAATTAATATCTTTAATTAATATTCTGTGATTTATGAGCGCGAAAGCTGTCGGTAAAGGCGCGTTTAAACGAGAAATCAAAGAAATATCAAGGAATTATAGAGGAATAACGAAGTGCGAAAGAGAAATTATGAATAGCGGATTGAGAAAGTGAAAAAAGAGAGGAATTTTATTACAATTCTACGAGCAGTGCTCCTTCTGTAAATCTGCAAATCAAAGAAGTATAGAAAGATTAGCAAATTAATTCGAAAAATTCACGAAAAGGAAATAATCTGTTTCTATCAAAATTCTACTGTAAGAGCTACTCTTTGTTAGAAGCTAATTTTAACAAGTCGAAAGTTGTAGTTAATTTTAAAATCTCGCGGAAACAAGGGGAATCTCCTTACCAAAATTCCACGAAATTCAGTTCTTCTCTATACTTAACACGTCAAAGAAATTTACTTGCGAAAGTTAACAAAATTTTATTTCTATCGAAATCCAACGAAAGTCACGCAGTTTCTCTTCGCTGTAAAATCATCGTTATCTCGTGAAAAAAGGATTACAAAAAGAGCACTGAATTAATTCTAGAATATTACAGCTATATCGAGTTTCAAGAAGATCGCGCGATTCCTCCTCGCTTTGAAACATTGGTTCATCGCATCACTTTAATGCCGGAAGATTACGAAACCAAAGAATTACCAAAAAATAAAAAAAAAAATTCCACGAATATCATACGATTTCACTTTGCTGCAACGTGCTCAAAAAAATCTAAAAGACCATCGCAAGTCTGATCTAAACAAAATTTAGAGGGTCACAAAGCGAAAGAGGTCCTCGCGAAGCGACACCTCCTCGTCGTGAGTCAATCTTTGCACGCGAAGACGTCAATAAACAGGAGAAAAAGCTGCAGACGAATCGCGTGGTGCAAAGGCTGAGAAAACTGAGGTCGAAACGGGGGAAAGACGCGATGGTGGAACGGGCAGCAGGACGATCCAACGAGCAACGTCAGCGTGCCGGTGTGATTTCCTCGATGCAGTAGAATCGTGACACGTCGACACTTCCTGCAAGGAGCGCGAGATGAACGAACGCCATCGTAGACGAACGGTGAACCGGAAGTCCACCGGATAAAGAGGGATAGAGAGAGAGAAAGAGAGAGAAAACTAAGGAAGTAGAAGAGGAGGAATTCAAACGATGTCGGATAACTTAAATAAAATCGAAGTGAAATCTTGTTAAAGCCGCTCGGAGAGGCGAATTCGATCGAAAGGAGAGGATCGAGCTGGAATTAGCGTCGGACGGGGTGTGACGAACACTCGAGACCGGAAGTGTCGGTGAAATAATTGGGCCGGCGGTGTTCTTGAAGGAGAACCCGGCTACGAATAGAATTTCAATCGAACGAGGGGTGGAGATCGAACTCCCTGCCGCTTTCTTTCTTCTCTGCGAAATTCTTCTCGGGAGAATTTATTTCGTATAATTTCAGAGAATTTTCAGGGAGAGAGAGGGTTGAATCGCGAATTGGCGATTCGTTCGTGCTGGAAAGTCGAGGAGTAACTTTGCGCTCAGGCGGTTTCGACACGCGACACGCGGTGATCGGTGGGACTCGCAGTTGTTCAACAGTTTTCGGTGCTCGCGTTAAACACGGAACACGAACACGGTGGTTGTGCGATTGTTGATGAGAAGAACAAAGTGGTCACAGGGTGACTAAACAGTAAAATAGAACAGACGCGGAGTATTATCTAAAGACACGAAGATCAAGTTTTACGTGACATCGCAAGAACATCCATAGACAATCTAAAACTCTCTTCTCTGTGTGGTGTGTACGTGCGCGTGTGTGAATTTCCTTTTCGAAAGAAACTTTCGAAATCTCAGGCAAATTTCATCTCGATAACCAAAGGTTTGTGCATTAATTCCTGGAGATTGAAAACCCACCTCTTAAAGATAAAACAGAAATAAATATACAATTATATTTACGTATACAAAAGACGCGAATGTGAAATGATAAATATCGAACCCTGAAGAAAATTCCACGAAATCGATAGTACGAACTGAAAATACCAAAGGTTGTGTAGTGCGTTAACTCCTCGATAGGGAAATCGTCAATGAGTGACTTTGAGAATAAAATAGAACAGAATGTAACAAAAATAGATATCGCGTAAAGCCACGGGAACGTCATCGAGTGATAAATTTCGAACTTTCGAAATAGACTCTTTGGGTTGCTGGACCCAATTTTCGACGAGGTGCGTCCCCGCTGCCAGAAATAAGAGGATAACGCTTGCCGGAAGACTCGGAGACGCTCGGATGGTCCTTGTGTTTAAATAAGAACGTTTATACAGTGCGAAAAAGAGGATGGCTCGGTCGAGTGGCTGTTCAGAGGCGGTGAAGCGGTTCCATTAGCGAAATTCCCTCAGCTGAAAGAAGTAATTAGATCGATCGATCCGCGCTAATCCTGCAGGCGGCGACGGGTTGATCCGTTTAACAAACTGTGAGGCAAAATAGAGGGGAAGTTAGACGGTCGGCGAATGGGAACAATACGGGAAATCAAACGTTGAGGGAAATTAGGCGCCTGGAGAAGCACGACGACGAGCGAAAGTGAAGTAAAAAGGATCGGGACACGGTCGAAGGAAGTTCCGAAGGAAGTGACGAGCTTCTGTTGCCAACGATGGTGTTCATCGATGGTGAATAGTAAATCGAGAACGTTAATAGGTTTGATTGTTCTTTCTGGCGAACTGAGTCACTGGAGCTAGAACGCTGCGGTTGGGAATATTGTAGATTTAACGAGAATTTTCTTACAAGTAGTATAAATCGATATTTAGCGAGAAAAATGGAAGAGAGAAGGTTGAAATGATTGTTGGACAGAGATTGATAAAGCGATTAGTGAAGTATTCATCTGAAAGGATTGACGGAATAAAGGGACAATCTCTTCTACTTTTGACAGAGACTGTGTTTTCACGAGACTATGTCAGTAGTTGTTTATTATTGAGTGAAGATAATTGAAAGAAAACGAAAGAGTTTGGGAAGGAGCAAGAGAAAGAGAAGACCGACCAAATTAAATCAAAACCAGAAAATAAGAAATTCCTCGAAAGCTGGAAATAGAAGGGGATTCGTCGTTTCCCCTGCATCTTCGATTCTCTCCGTGGACGTGAATCAGATAATTAACAGTCGACTAAAATTTAAATACAAGGAACTGTAAATTCTTTGAAACATTCGAGGAATCCGTCTCTGGCTTCCAATTAAAAGTTATATCCGACCGAGGAAATGATAAATCTTTCAGAACATTTAACTCAACTCAAGCAAATAAGAAAGACAAAGAATCCATTGTTCCTTTAACTCTCAAGTACTCCGGGACGTATAAAGATCTCAGGTAATTAAAAAAAGGGAACGATCGGTTTCAACTACCGACGACCTCGCAGAACGTTCAAAATTCTCTGCAACATTAACAGCAACTAAACACGACAAAGAATCGTCTACCATCCACTATCGTTTACAATGATTTTTTAAAATATCCAGAGATCAATCAACAATCTTCTGTAAACAAAAGAGAAAGAAGAAAAGGATTACGAAGCATTGAAACAAGATACCGCTGTAGAAGATACCGCTCCTCAGATTAAAAATCCACCAAATCTCTAAAACACTTACAGAATTCGATACTGAATTGAAACCTAACCATCGGAAACCAAGAGAGAAAAAAATTCTCCAAAATATTCAAACAGCACAAAACTAAAAAAAAAAATAAAGAAAAAAAGAATACAAAGAATTCATAGTACTCTCGCTTCAATTCTCCAAGCAAGCAACCCTCCAAGACGATCAAAGATCAACCTCAGAAGCTCGGCCCCAAAAATTTCGTGCGATCCGGAACGAGAAAAAGAAGAAAGAAAAAGAACAACGAGAAAGAGAGAAAGAGAGAGAGAAAGAGGGGAAAAAGATCGGGCTGCTGGTCGAACGCGAAGGATGAGATCGCTTGGAAACGAGCGATGATCAGTCGTTGATCGATCGATCGTCAGTCGCGTCGTGATGGAGGTCCAGCCGATCGTGCGACCTTCTTTCACTAGAGTCGCTGGAGGGTGCGGATTCGGAGGGTGTTTGTTCAGCCGGAAGTGGTCGTCGGTGGTTCGAGACGCGGCGCGACAGCTTGCCAACTAAAATGCGAGAGCTGAACGCGACCGCATGTGCTGCCCTGTACGAGCGCGTCGAGTGGTCCGGCCCGTGGATCCTGGTTACCCTGATCGTGCTCGCGATCGTCAACGTGATGGTGGTCCTGGGCAACGTGCTGGTGATACTGGCTGTCTATCACACCAGCAAACTGCGAAACGTCACGAATATGTTCATCGTTAGCCTCGCGGTGGCGGATCTCATGGTCGGCCTGGCTGTGCTTCCGTTCAGCGCTACGTGGGAAGTTTTCAAGGTGAGATCATCCTTTTCAAATGTCTACGTTTCCTTGTCTGTTAGTTTATTATATTTATTATATTTTATATTGTACTTTTTATTTATCAGTTAGTCTATCGTTTATTTTATATTTCTCTTGTTTATTGTTTCATATTTCTTATATTTCTTTTATTGTTAGCTCTATATTTATTAGTTAGTTTATTCTATATTTATAGTCGTTGTTCATTTTACGTTTCTCTCGTTGAATTTGTTCAACGTGTTTACAAATATATTTAAAAGATTGAACTAATCGTCTCGGTACGTGACGTCTTTCTTCGCGAATAATCCGAGGGAAAAACTGTGTTGATTATTAAAAAAATCGTCGTCTAAAAAATTCAGTTCGTCGTTTCAGTTGATTTATTTGAAACAAACGACGCAACTCTTCCCCACGAAAACATTATTCAGGAAAAGAGTTCTTGGATTTATTACGAAAGTATCGTTAATGTGGGTTAATTCTCTACCATGGTTTGTTCTACTATTTACGTCACTTAAATAAACTTCAGTGATTTATGAACTTCAATAACGCGAGTGAATTTTCAAACGCAAGGCGCTAAGATCAACTCGCCAAAGTAATGCAGTTCTCGCGAAGCAAAGAAAACAAAAATATTCCGTGTAACAATCTCTTCAAACCGGCGAAGTAATAAAATTCTCATCCAACGAAATGAATCTACAGTAAATATCGCCTGCAACGATCCCTCGAAAATGATAAAATTCTTGCGGAACGGAAAACACCAATACCGCAGTAAATACTACGTATAACGAAATCCTAGAAATCCGACCATCTGCCTCTACCCCTTCCCCGAAAGAAAGAGTTCAGAGAAACTCTTTTATAGCAGCGAATACAGCCGCAGAGTAATATCACGCTCTATGCATCGAAATTAAAACGCCTTACCGTCAAATAGGAACGAAACACTTCAAAGAGCGCCGAACACCAGAAACGCTGCACCAACCGATCGACGATTTTTCATCGTTCGCAACAGCGAGTCTCGCCTGTTGCCCTTTGATCTCTCGCCCATTCGTGACGTTCCATCAACCAAATCGATCGATCCCTTTTCTTCCTCTCTTTTTTTTTTCTTCATTCTTCTATTCTTTTTTTGTTCCTCTCCCCTTCGTTCGTCCCCTTTTTTATACGTGCAAGGAATGTGAAACCGAGACGAAGAGTGCCAACAACGAGTCGGCGCGAGTCGCTGTATCCACAGCGCAGTGAATACCGAATTTTCGAGCGCTCTCGAGTGCAAACCTGCGACGAAATTCGAAACCTCGTGACGAACGAAGAGAGGAATATCGGAGCGAATTCTGCTAAACGTTCGTTTTGCATCCGGTACTGTTACCGTGATTTTCCGGAGAGAATGTTGCATTTTTTACACGGGGATTTTTCGCGTTTGTTTTTTTTTTCCCCGCAATTTTTTTCCCTCCCGGTAAAAAGTCGAAGCGTGTTTGGCAGAGTTCTCTGGTTCATCGAAAAGGGACGGATTTCTGTTTTATCGTGTCCATAGTCGGGCTCAATTGGAATCGGGAATTTTAACAATTTTTTTTTTCTTTATTATTATTTCTCTGTTTTATATACGACGTTCGAGGTATAATGTTCGCTAATTGCTAATCGAAAGAAACGAACAATAGTTATCCTCTTTAGGGAAGAATTTACGATCGTTAGGTAAATGTAACGATTATTCATCGACTTATTTGAACAAATAAAATATATATTTATAAATATATATCATTTAATAATCGCGGACGAAACGATCTCTTCATCTTTAATGTTAACTTTCTGGGTGCTTGAAATTACACAGAAAGATTTTATAAAAGGAATAACACGGAATGGGGAATGTGTAACAAATAAAAAATACATTCGTCTTCAAACATATAATTTTTTTTTATATGTGTATTGTTATCTTCCTTGAATCTGTAACAAGTATTTCATTACTCATTGTGTAATACTCTAGTACGGAACGCTTAGAGTGTCAATAGGCGAATATTTTTTTATTTCCGTTTAAATGAAAACTCGGTGTTCAGCGAAGATGTATTGAAAATAAAAGGAAAGAATATTGTTCCGCGAAACACGCGGGAAAGCCGTGTGAAAAATATCTCTGGACAATTATCTCGGCTATTAAAGCAGCTAGCTGATAACCCGACGCGCTATCACTGCGAGCCCCGAAGAATTTGCGGCAAAAAGCGGGCAGACGAAATAACCGCGAACGGGGATGGGTTAGGCGCAACAGTTTGCCGGCTTTCGTCCTTCGTTTCTTCCTGGCCGGATTCTCTCTGATTCAACCCCCGAAAGATGAACGTTTCTGTCTGAAGAGGGTGAGCCACCCTGAAGATTGTTGCGCCTAGTATTCCGCTCGGAGAGCACTGGGATTTCGACTTGTTAGTGTTAGAACGAAATTCCAGACAGGCGGAATTCGTTATTCTTTCGTCGAACGTGTTTGCTCGAGGAATTTTACGCAAGGAAGCAATTTATATTTTAGATTTTCTTCGTTTCCTTCCGTCTCTGGTTTAGATTTCCTTCATTTTGTTTTGCTTTCTTATCCCGAGCTAGACAGATCTCGAAATAAATGTGATTTCGGGATCTGACGTTGTTCCTTTTTTCCCCATTGGATGGGGTGGAATTGAAGGAATTTATAGCGCGTGAGAAAGTGATTTCTTTTTTTAATCAACATAGTAGAATTAGATTCTTAGTCTTTATCTTTAGTCTTAATTTCTTCAAGCTAGATTTCTAAACAGATTTTATTATTTACATTCTCTAAATAGGATTTATTATTATCATCTATCCAGATTTTTAGATAGACAAAATTTATCTTTCTTTTATCGGATGACGCAAATAAAAGAATTTTGCGTGGAAAAAAATGGTTCTTCTCTATTTTATGGTCCATTTTGGATTGCTGTTTCTCTTCTTTCGGGAGTTGATTCGAAGAATTTTACACGAGAAAATAGTTGCTTTATCATACATTTATAACAGCTTCTTGTTTTAAAATATAAAGTTATATGCTTGTGATGCGAATTAAAGTTTCGGTTTGAAAAAAAAAAAAAAAAGAAAAGAAAAGAATTACAGTACCATGCAATTTGAATTAGAATTTCACATCTAAATTCTTAATTTAAAAGTCAGAAAGTGTCATCTAATTTGATGTTATAATTGTTAGTGTTCATCCAAAGCGTTTAGAAAAAAAATCATCAGACAAGATCTCGTCCATTATTTATCAAAATGATAGATTTCAAATTTTTCAAAAATATTTTACGTGAAATATGTATATACGTGTATGAAAGAAGAAAAATTTATTGAAACTGAGAGTGGAGTGAGATAATAAACATTCGAAATGCAGGAAACATGTCGAACGTAAAAGAAATTTACGCGAGAATCAGACTAGGGAGCCTTGTTTTTGAGATGAAAGATGATAATGCGTTCAACAAGTCAAGGGAAAACGGTTGGCGCGTGCTTTAGACAGATAGTAGCGGCGTGCTTAATTTAGGAAAGTAAAGAAGATTGTAAAAAAGAGGATGAAATGATGTCGGAATGTTGATTGTAGCGAAAGATTACATTTACGGCGGTTAGAGCAAGAAAATGATGAATAAGGTATAACCTGTATTCCGCATTGCGCGTTTATATTTCTTTCAAATATATTTTGCCTGCATAATGGTAATATAATTATAAAATACTTCACTTGAAAAAATTATATCTCGTCCTAATTTCGTTGACTCTGTGAACACTGTGAATTCAAATTAATTTCACTACAGTTCAACTTTTGCTTCGTTATATTTCATAAAAAAAAAAAAATTGCCCTCAAATTCAATGTTCGTTCGTGGTCCTTTCTGATATGAAATTTATTTTTATAATAATATTACGATTGATAAAATATTTATGTTAATATACCATATTTAAACTGCATTTAAGTACTTAATTTTTGGGATTCTTAATAGATTAATTGTGTTAATAGAAAAATGGTAAATTTGTTGAGAGTGATCGGAATTGTTTGTAATTTTAATAAATAAATAAATAAATGTAATTAGCTTTTATTTTTCTGATACAAGATTCATTCTTTAATCATCGTCGGTAATTCCAGTGTTAACAATATTTTTGATGTTCAATGATTTAATAAATTCGACAATGATTAATAAATTCAACCTAATCTGATGGAAACAAGTAAATTCCGAAATAACAACAGATTGATAAAAATTTAGAATAAAAGACTAAAAGAGTTATTAAGAGATAGAAGATAGAAATTAGAATGAAATACTGGGATAGTAAAAAATGTTGTAGAAAACCAAAGTGAGAAAAGGTCATTGAGAGACGTTACTGAAAGAATTATTTAAAATAAAAATTAAAAAAAAAAAGATACAAACGTAGAAAATAAAAAAAGAATCGAGTAGAAAATCTAAGCGCATAGAACTAAAGTAACCGTTAGGAAACAACCCATTCTAACCCATTCGCCATATCAGATGGATATCTAATGCCGTTGTAAAAGCGGGAATAATCCTCGTGATTCTTACACGCCATGAAACAGCTTTGGGAACGCGTTCTCCCAAAGCACTTCAATTCCTCTCACGCGGGAGGAAAATATCGTATCCTCCTCGACAGAATATACCAAGGCTATCGCTCGTGTATTCATCGTTCGGCACTATAGTCTCACTATTGAAATAAGTTCACACAACCAGAAATCTTCGGAAGGGTCTATAAGAATATTTGAAGAGAAGTCAAAGACGCCAAAAATGGCGAGGACCAGAGCTCGAGAGCAAGAAAAATTTGAAATAAATTTTTGTTTTTTAAATTGCAAATAAACGAGGAGGATATTTGTTTATTTTATTTTTAGCCGAGTCGGTGTGTTTTTGAACAAACGAACGAAATCCAATAAATTCTGAAAAAGGTCGCAATATAATTTTCACTACACCAGTCTTCGCACGCGTGAATAATTTTGTATAGTTCAGTTTTTTCGCGAAAGCACTCTTTGTACTTTCAAACAACGTTAACTAAATAAAATTAATACACTTCGTATGTTTATGCGATTTTTATAAAGAGTATTTCGTATTTTATAATGTCTGGAAAAAACGAAAACTGTGTAAAACTTTTGCAATTGGAAATTATATCGACTTTGGTAGTAGCTATTTCCGAAATTTTGAAGTTTCATTGGCGTTGTAACAGAAAGAGATGCAATTATCGCTTTTTATATTGGTTTTTAATTCTCCATTGACAAATCTATCTTTTATTCGTCCAGAAAAATGTTTCAAAGATAGCGACTTAAAATACAATAAAGACTTCCTTAAGTAATCCAAATGTCTTTTCACGCTTTTTTGAAAATCTGAGCAGTGAAAATATTAGACACGATCACGAAGGATTTAACTTTTCTATGGATAATAAGATACGCTTGGGAATATTTTTAATTAGCACGGAGTATTCAAGCGCAATTTAAGCGCAACATTCAAATTCGCCTCTTTTCGTCAAACTCGATTCCACGAAAAACCATCGAAAATCCGGTGACGCGGGGGAAAACGCTTTTTTTCACATTCATATTCACCTCGCGAAAATCTGCCCTGGAATTACCTATTGAATCTGTCGAAACGTAAAAGAGAAAAGAGTAAAAATTCCAATCTAAAGAAAAAAAAAAAAAAAAAGAAAGAGCATACGCGACAAACTCTCCAAGCAACCCAATAAATTCCCTGCATTTCTGCGGACGTTCATGCTCTTCGGACGAGCTTCCCCAAATTTCCCCGGAAATACACAAATGACCGCAAAGCGAATCGATAACAAATTCATTCCGAACAACTTGCAAACGTGTGCAAACCGCACCATGTGATCGACGTACACGTATACATACATATGTACAAACATGTACAGGAAACTTGGGTTAATGATTTCAATAACGATTCCCGGTGATGAACAAGAAGCGAGTTAATTAGTACCCGAGTGGAACGCTTATCTCCGAATATATTCCACTGGTCAGTATTAATAACAAGCGCGCACTATTATAAGGGATGCTGTAGGTGGCGTGGCAGCGGGGGATGGATTAATCGAATCGAACACGAGTCGAGAACAGGAGTCGAGGGTAATTCGAAACAGGTGGTTGCACCGGCTAGCAACGTGTTCTCTCGCTCGCCAATCCCCGTTACACCTGCTGCGTGCACTCATGGGGTCGCATTATGTGCAACGTCCCCGCCGAGGTGGCGAGCAAGATCGACGAGTAAGCGTGCGAGTTAGCATCTTAGCACGATGATAACGTGCGTCTCGTAATATGTAGGTGGTTGATAGACTTTGGGTAATCAGGCGAATGGACTGCGGGCTGGAAATTAACTGCAGGGTGAAAGTTGCATTCGCGACGGAAATATGTGATAGAACAGTGACGAACCTTTATGAGAAGTAGGTCAAATTTTGTTCGTTATTTTTTTTTAGTACTAGCTCGTGGATCACTAAGTCAGTGGCGTCACTTGGAAAGGGGAAGGAGAGGATGGTTAAAAACTACTTTTTTTTGATTCTCACTTTTATAATCCTCTAAAAAGTTTACGTTTCCTTTTTGTTTTATAATCCTTTTTGTAATTTTCTTAACATTTTTTGAAAAAAGGGGTTCGAAAAATAATTAAAATTCTTTTATATATATGATTAGCAAAGCTACCCATTCTGAGAATGGGGAATAATGTTTGTGTGTTAATTCTACTTTTTAAACGCTTCTATTCATTCTTGAGTTTCATTTTATTATTTTCAAGACTTTATCAACTCAACCTACCAAACAACACTTTATTTAGCAAAATGTATAAATAATCAAATCTAAAAACACTTCACAAACTACAAATATGCACTTATTACTCATTTTTAAATTCTAATTAGACACTTAATATTTCTATCATTTTTTGAAAGAGGGATTCGAAAAATAATTAAAATTCTTATATATATATGATGATAAGTTTATAAAAATCAACGCGTGGGTCATTTAAAAAGCCTGCGTAGGTCAGTGTCATCACATTGCTTAGGATGTTAGATTATTCGTTGAATTAGAGTATGAATTGATATTTTGCGATGAAATTTGTTTATTTATTTTCAAAGAGAATAGATACATTTGAATTTACTGTTTCACTTTGCAACATAAATATGCGAACGTTTTACCATGCAATGCAAAAGCTACTTGTTACTCTTAACAGTTTTTGTTGCTTTCGTACGGCGTTTCATTGGAGATGTTTAACGCGATGAATTATTAATTCGTTAATCCATCGAGGAGCAAACTCATTTCATTTACAATTTGTTTCAATCAATATTATCAAATTCTAGGCTAGATCAGATTTAGGTTAGGTTTAGATATATATTTATATTACGTTATATCACAATTACTATTTATTTATTTATAATACATTATCTTTATATTATCTACAATCCCATATATTCACATTATTTATATAATTCTACTTCTTCAATATTGGAACTGGTATAGAGATAGGATTCCATGAAATTTTAAGATTTTTTTTAACGACTCAAGTACATCAATTTCTCCAAATTGTACAAATTTATAAAGTACAGATGGATAAGAAGAAACATGAAACTCCCTTTTACGGCCACAGTATTGAAAAAAAAAAATGAAATTTGGCGATTTGAATTGATCGAAAAACATTACAAACAAATTTGATATATAACATTAGTCCTTAGTCAATTGACGACCATTATTTCGAAAGTTATTTTATTAAAATCAACGATCACCCTTTTCCCTTATATTCATTTATATTTCGTAGATAATATTTTATCGATAAAAGTATTTTTGAAATAATGTAGGATATCGATAAGGAAGGAAGCTATAAGTGTACGCAAATGTACAAACCCTCTCTCGAAAAATCCGGTGGTCGTTTGACACCGAAGGTAAAGTCGCGTTCTGATACGCGTAGTCGAGTGACTTTTCTCGAGTCAGGTTTTTCCCGGCAATAGGATATATAGAGTATTGGTTTCGGTGTTCGAGAGAAGACGAGGAGATTGAAACGGAGAATAGGGGGTGGATGAAGGTTATTGTACGTTGCGGAGGATGTATCGTTGGATTTCAAACGCGACTGTGCAACTCCCCCCGCCCCCTCTCCTTCCTCCCTGAAAACGTACGAGACCATAACTGGAAATCATAAGGTCATTCTGAGAAATTTATACGAGATCGGACGAATGAGAATTTTAGCTCCACAAAGAAGGATCGTTCAATTTTTAGGAACAATGTCTTCAACGCGAATCACTGTCATTTGCGATGAAACATAAAACTTATATCAGAGAAATTAAAAGCGCAGAGAAAATTTTGTAGTGCAATAAGCAACACAAATTTTTTGTATATTTCACGAAAAATCATACGCATATCGTGAAAGTTAGAAAATTTTTATGGAAAATGATTATATGAATCGATCGTTTCGATCACTCTGGTTGTTTTAGTGTGAAAATCAAAGAAGAAATAAACTAAATTTGGTTTGTGTAGTATTCAGTTTAATATTAAATTCATTTTTTTTCATTTTTAAGAAATTTCCTTTTGGAAAATAATGTAGTATTGTAACACTACTTCATACAATCATTTTCAAATTTTCTGAAACTGAATGAGCATCTTTGAGGAAAAGGGACAAGTTTTTCTAAAAATATATTACCGATATATTACGCTTTTAAACATTTTTTTAGACATACTTATATATTTTCTGATACTGAATCAATCAATTATATATTGAATCAATCCTTGTTTTTTTTTTTTTTTTTAAACCTTATTAAAAACCTGAATAGTCTCAAGTTTATTTCATCAACCAATATAGAGAAGAGACAAATCATTTACACATGTTTTGAAATTTTTACTGCTGGATTTTGAGAATATTTGTTACCAAGCTGCGAATTTTTATGCATTTATAGGAAATTTGATGTTACGAAAATGCAAAAGTATACATGAAATACACAAAATACTTGTTGTAACATTCACGAACGAACAAAACAAACTTCTACCCAAGTTCCATTATTTGAATTCAATTTGCAAGAGTGCCAGTTTGCACGAAAATTCGCAGTCTATTTACGACAATCCTCTCCCCGATTCGATAAAAAAAATTACAAAGCGAGTAAATTTGATTTGGCGGCTAATGGATTCTTCCGTATGACTCGGCTTTCTAAGGTCTGGATATTCGGTGACCTATGGTGCTCCATCTGGCTGGCGGTGGACGTATGGATGTGCACGGCGTCGATATTGAATTTGTGTGCCATCAGCCTGGATAGATACTTAGCGGTGACCAGGCCAGTCAGTTATCCTCAGGCAAGTACTATTTACCGATTATTCGATTTCGTGACACAGGTGTGCGGCCACGGGAACGGTCGATGAAGCCATTTGTCTCCTCCGGGTTCCTCTCTTCTCTTCTGCTCCTCTGTTTCCATTCACGACTGGCTCCTCTATCCGACGTTAGCCCTTCCAAGGGCTTGATTGGTTGATCGTTTGTTCAACTCGCAACATTTGACTTTCGCGGCTGCTTTGTTATAGCTGCTGCCATTCTATCTGGCGAAGTTTGAATTGAATAATCGAATTTTTGCTTTACGTGCTTTGGAAGGATGTAAAATTTTTGTTGGAACAAAATATATATGAAGAACATGTACATACAATATAAAGATGATTAATTTGTTAAAAACATTATTAGTGATTTTTAATATATAATTTTTAGTATCTGTATACAGTTTTTATATGTATACATTCCTGTGTAATAATAAAAAATAGTAAATGAAATTAGTGTATAATAGAAATATTATTAATACGTTATTATGGGAATATAATCCAAATATTATAGTTTGAATAAATATCCAAAGTAGAGTAATCGTTACGATTTTTTGCATTTTTTAGACATTATTGATTCGCAAACATTTCGAACGAAATAAGTCTCTAGGGATTCTTGAATATTTCTAAAGATTCTTGTAGGTTTCCAAAGATTTCTAAAGGCATCGAAACATTTCTAAGGATTCTTAACGGTTTTCAATAATTTTTTATAAATCTTCGTTTGAGGTTCCAAAATATTTTCAAACCATTATATATATCCAATAATCCTAAATAAATGCTTGGCAATGGTAAAAACTAAAAATCTATTAAAAATTTAAAAAGTCGATTATTTCCAAACTTTGATGCTCACAAGGTCGTTGCAATTTATATAACCATTATTTGATAATTAGATTTTTATTTCACTAAATACACATTGGTACATTATTTTATTTTTTATTTTCGAACACTATTTCGACTAATTTCAGTATCTAAAAGATATCATAATTTCATAAATTTTAACATACAGTAATATTCTAATTTCCAGTTACTCAATTTTCACGTTACTAAATAACTACTAGTAAATTATTTTATTCTTTATTCTGACAAATTCTGATCAATTTTAGATAAATTTCTTAGCGGCTTTCGCCAATTTTTATTATTTCGCTGTCGTTTCTTTAACAAAAGGTCCATTTTATCACAACGTCGATAAAGTTATGTAGTTCTCGTTTCTTTAAAAAAAAAAACACCATATTAAAGAAGTTATAAGTCGGCGAAATAGTGAAAATTTGGAAAAATTGCTATGCTAGAATTTACTCTTATGTTACTAATATGAAACTAAAAATTTACTCAAGTAATCTTATGTTACTATCAATACACCGTTCAATTTTTATTTTTATTTCACCAATATTTTCGAAGCATCCTTTGCTTCGTCATTTAACAATGGTTGAAACTCTGTTGCACCCTTAAAAATCTAGATCATGTCGCCGAGGAGAGCAAGACTGTTGGTGGCAACCGTGTGGATCTTGAGCTTCGTCATCTGTTTCCCACCCTTGGTCGGCTGGAAAGACAAACGAGTAACTATCATCAATGTCAACAGTTTGTTCGCACGTTACACGGTGTTCTTCTACTTTCTTGCGCTCGTTTCGCAGTCTCATCCCACGTACAACATGACATCCGCTCAGAACGGACCGTTCAACACTACCACCATACTTATCCCGGTGAAACCCTGTCCCTGGATCTGCGAGCTGACCAACGACGCTGGCTACGTCGTTTACAGGTAACGAAAAAAACAGAGAAAAACGACAAAGGATATCGAGCTGGAGTATAGAGTGGTGTTGAAATCACCTCGAGTCTGAAATTGAAACGAAATTACGCCGTTTGAATGGTCTGTGAAGGTAATTGAGGGCGGTGAGGATTTGTAATGGTCTCACCTGCGAAGTGATTAGAATGAAAATTTTCAAGTTTAGAATCTACAGGCTCGCAGGTTTGGAAATTGGAATTATATACTTTTGAAGCTTAGGATACTTCAAGGATGCTTTTAGATTTTAGGATTTGGAACTTTTGAAAAAGAGGTTTTAGAAATGAAAGTGGAAACTTTAGGGTTTGGATTGTTGGAGAGTAGGAATTTTGAAAATTGAAATAGACACTTTAAGACTTGGCAACTTTAAAGAGGGAAACTATAAAGAGGGAAGTTTGAATTTTTTGCAATAGAGATAGAACTGAAAATCGTAGGATAACAGAGTTTTAAAATGGAGATTTTAAGAACTAGAAATTTTATAATGAATCGGGAACTAAGAGACTTTTGTAGAAACAGAAATGTGAGAATTCCAGATTTCTCAGAACTTAATTATCAAATTTCATTGTTCTGAGATTCGAAAATTTCAAAATTTTCACGCATTTACGTTCAAAAGTTAATAATTCAAAACTATAATACGTTGATGGCTTGATATTTCAGTTTTTCAGAAACTTCTATTCTGTGAAATCCCAGCTTTTCAATCTCTCAGCTTACCAACTATGCGTTTTCTACGATCGTTTTATTAAATAATCCATCTGTCCAAATCATAAATAGTAAATAATAAATCCATAATAAATATATTTTACATCAAAGATCCAGAAGTCCCAAGATTAAAAATTTTTTACTTCGACTTTTTAATCTTCTACGAAGAAGAATTGAAATTATTAACAAATAAATTAATATTATTAATAAATCACATTAACATATCACTACAAAAAATCATTAACATTACACTGCAAAATCAAAGTACAAGGATTTCAAAAATAAAAAATTCAATCCCTTCAAGTTCCCATCATCTGAATTAAAAACATTTATTCTTCATAATCACAGCTAAATCAAATTAAAAAAAAAAAAATAGAAATTCCAAAAATTGGAAATTTCCGTTCCAGCTTCTATAAAGAATTAAAATTGATAACAAATTCTGTATAACGTATCATGCAATCTTCAAGATCACAAATCCAAGAATCGAAATATAATTACATTAAAGAAATTAAATTAAAAATTTCAAAGATTAGAGATTCCTGTCGCAGCTCGTTTGTAAAATTAAAGTTGACAACGAATGCTGTAAATATCATACGATCTTCGTTTAGAATTGCAAATGCAAAATATAGGGAGCCGAAATAATATACATAATCTCCAGTTTCAACAGACTCGACCGCGAAAACAGAAATTATATCGGGCAGAAGGAAGCCTGCCTGAATTTTCTGGCAAACATCGTGTCTATTCTTACCGTGTTATCGCGATCGGCGTGTACATCAATCCAGGCCGGTTTATGCTCGACATTGCATCTAAATCAGCCTCTAAATAGACGGTTAATGTTCGTGTGCCAGACAAATTTACGTTCCTGGCTGGCACTGTTATCATTTTCACTCCGTCCGCGATATTTCAATCTTTTCAGACTGGAGCATGGAATCGTTACTTTTCAAGAAATACGTGCAGTGGAATGGAAAGAAACGTAACAGACAATATTTGAAAATTGACGTTTAAAAATTGGTGCCATAATATAAGGAAGAAAGAGAGAGAAAAACAGAGAGGAGAGAACGTTTGAATATGGATGTGTCGTAATATATTTTCTCTTGAAATAAATTCTCTCGTGGATAGAATGCATTACGTTTAATTTCCAACTATTATCAAGAGGTTGATTTATGATTACGTAGATGATTGTTCGAAGATTTACGATTCTGCATTGCAAGAAGTGTTGATGCGAAGCTTTAAAGCTGTAAGTTCTTTAAACGAAGAGTACAAAATTTGCAAAGAAACTGGCGCAATACGAAATGAAAAATCTGACGAATACATTGTCATTTATGCAACATAAAATTAACGATTGAAAAATAGAATACGTTATATCTGTTTTTACATTCATGGATTTATTAAATGCAAAATTAAAAATTTGAAGTTAATGATATATTGAAAATTTCTTCAATTAACTTAAGGACTATCTCAATCGATGATATTCTTTTTGCAAGTACGAATTCGTCAATTTCAATTTTGCAGAATAAAAAGTAGAAGTTCTTATTGTTTGGAAATACGTATATGTAGCTTGACCCAGTTTAATTCACAATAAAAAAGAGAACAAAAAATCTCATTGCGTTTCACATGTTGTTTAATGTTTTATACAATACGTATAAGTTTTGTGTAATATTTCGCGAGTCGTTGTGTACATAACTCCATGACGTGAATGTATATATGTGTATATATATATATATATATATTTTTTAATTTACAAAACAATGAAACATTCTCTCGTGTTTCGTAAAATATTCTTTACAATATTATAAAACGAGTAGAAAAAAAGAAGGTTCATTTCGCGTATGAAATACTGGAATAGTGGAATTTCTTTAGACTCCCACGACTCTCGCATCTCTCAAAAGTATAGTACTTCCATCAGCGAATACGACATGGAATTTCATAGCAGAGTTCATTTCATTTTTCCAGCGTCGCAGAAGCGATCGGAAGATAGAAGATAAAACGCTCTCTATTCATCAGCATCTATTGTGCCAGTGTCAACAAAGGGACACAACTTGATCCCTTATCTGATACAAAGAGCAATACTGTAGACAAACAGTAGCTTTATCCATAGACACGAAGTTTGCAAGGCTATCAGCCAGCGAGCGTTTCGTATCTTGTCGCGTGCCGTATAGAAAAAGATACGTCAAAGCGAAACTAGAAATTCAATGAAACCCACCGCACCGTGTCCTTTTCCATCCGACGTTTTCTCTGTCGTCTCTTCAATTCATTCTTCATTTGCGAGAATATTTCTATAAATTATACCGCTGAGAATAACGTGACTGATGAAAGTGCCTTAAATTAAAATGTATGCTGATTACCTTGTCCCAGAATTATTGAACATTAAGGAATTATTGTGTGTAATTACTTTTATAAATTGAACTGTGGAAAGTGACATAATGAAATGTAGTGTAAGTGTTAACTGTCTGATTGTTTTGTCCCAGAATTATTTAATAGTCAAGAATCTATGTAATCTGAAAGGAATCGGGAATTTTTGTACAAAATTGAATCGCGGGAAATAAGAATTATTTAATAGCATAATTTTTCTATGAACATTGTATGTCATTTTCTGCGAACTGATTTTTTCAGAAACTAAACGAAATTTTTAACTACTTTACAATTTTGCCAAACAAATTTACTTTACAACTCGCTCTGATATTAAATTTATTTAACTTAAATTTAACTATGAAATTTACTGTTTCGTTATTGTGTTTTCATAATTTGCTACTGAGTTTGTCAATTTACTTATTCTAGTCACAGAATCCATAAATTCTTTTTTTAATTCTTTTCAAATGTATAATTCTCAAATATAGTTTTTTCAGTAATAACAATTTTGTAATTTTAATTTCACGAAAAATTTACAATCCTTGCAATTATCATCTTTCTGAAACATCGAGAAAATATCACAACCCAAGAAAAAAAAAACATACACACGTAAAAGGAAATTATAGTAACTAGATTGCGGATGTCTATATATTTTTAAACTTTTACGAAACTTGTTTTATGTTGTCTTCTACTAAATATTATATATTTATATTTTACATGCATTTTGTACATCTTCAGAGTCTTAAGTTTCCCAAAAAATGCATAAACATCTGCAAACTGATTACGATTAATCCCACTCACCTTGATCTTAACAAAATCCATAAAATCGCGCGATCAACCCTTGCGATTGTTAGATCTGTCTGAAACATCCAGAAAACGTCACAATTCAATACCAAAAAAAAAAAAAAAAAAAAAAAAGAACAAAAAGAAAGAAAAATAAGAAAAGTATAATTAATCCCGTCGAGTCGCAGAAGAGAAACGAGACGGAAGGAAAGAGGGGATTAACAGGTGGCTCTATTAAACGCGATCCGCATCCAAGAATGCCCGAGAGACGAACGAAGGATGCTTCCCTGTCGGAACGAAATTATCCCCGTTCGACCATTTTCCTTCTACTTTCTTCTTCTTTTTGCGCATAATAAAATTAAAAAGTTGTTATTTGCAGCGCGCTCGGTTCTTTCTATATACCGATGCTGGTCATGCTGTTTTTCTACTGGAGGATCTACAATGCAGCCGTCTCCACCACGAAAGCTATTAATCAAGGCTTCCGTACGACAAAGAGCTCGAAAATGCTTGGATCCAGGTAAATCCGACGTACAGCTTCCCCGAAGAAATATGGAAGGGATGGAGAATTATGACGCGTATTATTCCATCGTCATTTCTCGCCGCCATTTCAATTTCGATTTCAACTAACAAAAAAGAAAAAAAAATATCGCAGCGAACTTTGCTTTCTCGTTGTTTTTGCCTCTTTAAAATTTATTTTGTTTCTTCTTTGATATTCGCTTTTATTTCCTTTCTCTTTTGGTAAAGTTAGAAATAGCAAAATTTTCAGTTAAACATCGAAACTGTGACTCACTTATGTGTCAAAACTATTGATTTGTTCCCGATTATTTTTCAAAGAAGAAAAGTAAAAAAGAAATCACGATTAACAACGAATAAAAAGGTTGACAATGACTGAAGGATTAATATCTATTGAGGAAAATTAAAAAGAGAGAGAGAGAGAGAAAAAAAGAAAGGCAAGAAAACCGAAATATTCTACGCGAATCTTTTCGCAGATTTGATGAACAAAGGTTGACCTTGAGGATTCACCGTGGTCGAGGCAGCGTGCATAACGGGAGCAACAACGGGAGCCCGAGAAGTCCCGAGTCGAATAGCCGGTGCTCGGTGAAAAGGGACAAGATAAAAATCTCGGTGTCGTATCCGAGCACGGACACATTGAACACAAAGTGTAACACCCTCGAGAGAACACCCTCGAGGTGTTCTCAGACCTCCGTGCACTATAGCAACGGACAGACGCACAGTCAACTGTGTCCCACCCCGAGGAGTACGCATCTCAAGGTAACTCCGCGATTCCACCGTATTATTCTTCCTTAAAATGTCTTCGATGTTGCTGTTCTTTTTGATAAGGAATAACGATCGAAGATAGACGTCAACTCCACGGGGCTAAAAATAAAATATCTTCTGTTTCTCTTTCTCGCGTGAAATATTAAAAAAGCTTTCAAATTGGAAATTGAATTATGCAGATTTGGATTATTATATGGCGAACGTAATGCGTTTCTTTTTAATTTTCGATTAAATACTTGTAGAACTATTCTACGGAATATCCTATTCCATTTTCCCTAAATAATCAATTTTTCATCGAATAGGAAAACTTTGCAAGTTTTCTAAATTGATTAATACCCTGCTCGATTTCTTCTAAATAACAAAATTTTCAAGTTTCTTGGTTAAAATTGTCGATTTCTTTGCGAAAATGTATAATTCTCATCGATTACACACTGAAAAAGTTTACTGTTTTACGATCGGAACGGCGAAAGCGTATACGAATACGATCGTAAAATCGTCAAATCGTAAAATCCCGGTGACGCGTTTGCACGTTCATGGAGGGAAATGCTAGAGAACAGTGTCGTTAAACGTCGACTCGATATGTTGGTGACAGGTGAGCGGTATCAACAGGGTTGGCAGCACCAGGAGACCCAGCAGACGAAACAGCTGCGAGAGTCAAATGATGGGTGATGAGATGTCGTTGCGAGAGCTCACCCAAGGTGCCGAAGAAAAGCCCAGGGTGATGAAGATGGGGAAGAGGAACATTAAAGCTCAGGTATCCTCGGTCGAGTCCTCGGCAAGTGAAATTAAGCTTAGAGATTAAATCGAGTTCGGTGGTTTGGATTTGCTTTTGAAACATTTAGAGATAATTTACTTCTACCTCTGATTTATTTGAAAGTAAGAGCAAAGTCCTAAGATGGAATGAGAATATTATCATTATGTTATTTTATGTGATGAAATAAGATATCTCTTAAGGAACAATTATCAGGGATTATTGATTTGATAGGAGAGTTGAGTAGGATCAGGAAAAGTGGATTCTGCAGGGGAATTTATTTGAAATAGAAGAAAAAGATAAAATAAGACAACTTGATATCTTACAGATTATTGGTTTGATGGAAGAGTGGATCAGGAGGAAAGTGGATATTGCAGGAAATTTATTTCATATATATATAGAATGAAATTGATGAAATAAGATAAATTAATCTCTTGAAGAATAATTTTGATAAAAAAATAATAGAATTGGGAAGATTGAGTTTTATAGGAAATTGGAATGAAATTAAATTATTGATAACTCGGGTATTTACAAATGAAATCAAATGAATCTCCCTGCTATTAATAAATAAATTAATTAAGTATTGTATTAATAAGTTATTAATAAGTGTATAATATGATGTACTTTTATTTCAGAAAATATTTCATTCTTGAAATTCATATAAATATTTTAACGTCGATAATCTTATAGATGCAACACTCCTTTAGCAAGCTAACAATATTAACAACTTGAAATGAGCGTAGATATCATACTATTACTCAAATATTTATAGTGTAATTAATTTTATAGTGTAATTAATTTCCTCTTTCATTCCCACATTTCCATCGAGTATCTATAGAATTACTAAAATTATTGAAATTGCTAAAAAAATAATTTTTGTATAAAATAAAATAAAGCAGTTGCATTACAAAAAATTTCCATCACAAAAAAAAATACGATAATAAGAACACAAAATATTCACCTCATTGAACATATGAAGAAAACAGAAACAATCAATATAATATAACAAAAGTATAATTAAAGTTATACATTGCATGTTAAATGTAATATAAATATAATGATTAACATATCAAATTATCAATTGTCCTAGTAAAGAACTTTCGAATAATTTCTATACTTTCTAACATTTCACATGCTGCATATTACAAGAGATTGACAAAACAAAATACCAAAAATAGAAAAGAAGTATAACAATCGCCGTATCAAATTATTGTTCAAGTGATAAGATTTCGAACAACTTCTACATCGTTATAAGGGGTTGAAAAATAAATCTCGAGAATATGAAAGAAATATAGTAATAATCGAGGTGTCGAATTGTTGCAGGTGAAAAAGTTTCGAATGGAGACGAAGGCAGCAAAAACACTGGGCATCATCGTTGGCGGATTCATCCTCTGCTGGTTTCCATTCTTCACCATGTATCTGGTGCGCGCCTTCTGCCCCAATTGCATACACCCCACGGTGTTTAGCGTACTATTTTGGCTGGGCTACTGCAACTCCGCAATAAATCCGTGCATCTACGCGCTTTTTAGCAAAGACTTCCGGTTTGCTTTCAAGAGCATTATCTGCAAATGCTTTTGCAAACGGCGAGCGAATACCTTGAGACGCGGCAGCGATGGCAGCCAACTAGCCATGAGGTGAGCTCAAATTTTCCTCGATAAATAATAATTACAATACAATAATTTATACAATAATTTCGTTTGATGTAGCATAATTTGAGCTTTTTAAACGTTTCAACGTGCACATTACTCTGAACGGTGTAAAAAAATTTGAAAATTTTCTTTAGATAATTATTAAATGAAAAATACTATTTTTTTTTTTCATGACTTTCAGTTTCTTTAATTTTCTATAAATCAAAATGTTACAAAATATTCAGTAGAAATTGTTCAGTAGCTTGGAAATTGGAAATTCTGAAGAGTTTTTAACCGTTCTAGAACTTCTCTTGGATTCAAAGATTATGGAGTTGAAAAATTAAAAAATTCCGAGAATTTAGAAAATTCGAATCGTTAAAATTTCAGAAGCGAGAATTTGGAATTTTGAAGATTTCGAAGTTAAAGAATTTTGCAGTGACGTTTCAAAGTTTAGAAACTTTACTAAAGTTTGAGAACGAAGTTGAAAAATTTAGACGTACGTTGAAATTCGGAAGGATCCAAACTTCAAAAGTCTGGATGTTCGAAAATGTTCCAGTAATCGTACGCTTTAATGTTTGAATTGAACTCGAAAATTTGAGAACTAAAGAATTTGAAACGAATTTGAAGCTTCTGATGAAATTACCAATTACCCGTTTTTAATAATGCAATTTCTAATAATAATTACTATACAATAATTTCATTTGATATAATTGCATAATGGTAATTTGACATACACACACACACACACACACACATATATTTTTGAACTGTATAAAAATAAAAATAATTCCAACAATACACGACGATACAATTCCCAACTAAAAGTTTGCAATTTTGTCGAAGAAAATTCGCCACGACGCGCGACTGTTTGCTCGTAGGAACGACCGGAGCCCCAGTTACTCGATGCAGGCGCCCCAGCAGGGTGTGTCGATCGACGACTCGGACGCAGATCCCAGCTCGGAGCCGACGGTTCACTCGCAAAGCGAATCGAGATGACTGTAGCGTGCCAGGTGTGGCGCTCAGCGCGTCACCTTCGACCCGAGGACCTCGAAAGTAAGGATTCAGTCCTTCTAGAGAACCAGAACCTCATCCTCGTCTTCGAGAGACCATCGAGATCGTCCCCCGCGACGACCCGTGCCGCGGAATTGAGCACGTCCGATCATCCCCGCGAAATTCATACGTTGGATTCGCGACAAACAGTCGAGCTTCTTCGAGTGTCTTACGCCTCTTTCCGCCAGCCAGAATTCGATACGACGAGACGAAGAGTTTCACAGGTGATGCAAAAATTGATGCTCAATGCTAGTCGTAGATCGAGACTGAAGACGAGAGAAATATTCGAGAAGGGACGGACGAAATATTCAATTCGAAATATTCGAAACGTCGAGGTGTGAAACGAGGAGAATTGAAGTGAACCGTGAGAGTCTTGCATTGGCTTCGAGAAAATAATATAATGAACTGTCGAACTCTTGTTCTTGTTGGAGCAATCGATGGAAGAGTTTACGGTGAACTTCTCGTGGTGCAAAGAAGAGCAAGACGAAGAGAGTGCGATACTTCAGATACTCATGTATTATATCTACGATAATATTTGCATACATGTGTGTATCACAAACGGATATTAAAGTCGCAGGTTTGATTATCTTTTCAGCGTATCAACAGCGTTTGTCGAAATATTCGGCCTCTCGAAATACTTTCTGGCCTCTCCAGCTAATTGCCATCGTGTTGCCGCCATATTGTTTCCGTAGATTTTTTACCGTTCCTCGTTGGTTATTTGTGATAATAGCGTTTAACGATCGCCTTTGCTGAACACGCGGCGCTCGGTGTGTTGTACAGATTGCTTCAAAAATCATCGATCGTTAAAAAACGTTGTTCGTTGAGACTGCGAGTCAGGAGGTGGTAAAGGATATTTCTTTTTTTTTTTTTTGGAACATCCTGTTGCAAGTGTAATCAAGATATACGCACACTTACACGCATAAATACGTACATACACACGCCGTGAAAACGAAAAGTAAGAACGTAAGTGTTGTTATAACGATGCCATTTAAAACGAAATGAAAATAAAACTCGTGTTGAGACGTTCTGTACGGACAAAACTGTTTCGATTCTCTCTCGAGTGTGTACGAGAGGAGGAGGAGATAGAGCGACGTACGAAATCGGCGAGGTTCATTGTATTATGTGATATACGACTACGATACGTAACGAAACAAATGGATGAATAAATATGCGAATAAAATCCATGATCGTTGATCCTTCCTGAGAATTATTCATCATTTCGATCCTTTGTTACTTTTGATGGCTACGCGAAAAATGATGTAAAGGTTCGTCGAAAATTGGCAAAATTTGACGCTTGGTAATAAAATTTTGACAATCTAAATATCTAATGTTTCAGAAGTCTAGAAACTTGAAGATTTTAAACTGCCGTTGAAGAATTTGCAATTTTAAGGCTTAGGAAATTCAGAACATTGAAATTTAAGAAAATCCGTAACTTGAGAAAGTATTTAAAGTATCGAGAATTTTGTAAATCTAAGTATTTGAAAATTCAGAAATTTGGGAATTCGCCATCTATAAGTAGAAATTCACGACCTACAAATATTTCAAACTCCAACAATATTTTAGTTTAAAATTTAAACAACTCAAATGTTTAATGGTGAAAATTCCAACTTAATGTTTCAAAATTACGAAATTTTAGCATTCGACGATACGAAAAAAATCCAAGGCATTTTTCCAATCACGATTAAATTCCCAACAACTAAAACCCCATATATAACTACCAATCACAGGTACGTATGAATAAAATGCGTATCATTGATCAATTTTTCTTCACGCGTATAATTCAATGCGAGAAAACATTTCTTTCTCAATTAATTTCTGTATCAATTCAATTCAATCAATTTAGTCCAACGCGTAAGAAACAAGATATGTATCGAGAGGATTTAAAATTAAATCAACATTTACTTTTATCGTAATGTATTTATTCCATTTTTCATAACGCGTTTATGAAATTGGCGGTTCGAATTGAATGGAAGACAGAAAAGAGATACGAGTGCGCAGCATTAGATCGAACATCGTAATTTATTGATCTGCTCTAAAACCGGCAACAATTACATAACATGTGTTGGTCCGCCCACGCGTTAGTTGTCGCAACAAGAAACACACGGATTCTGCTCAAATTTAATATTTTAAATTGACTTCAAAATTCAGAACTTCGAAATTGACCCAAATATCTTGATTCCAGAAGCTTCAAAATATTTTTTCAGAACCATTTTAAGAATCGCAGGGGCATTCAAAATTATTCTACTGAAATTATTCCAATGAAACTTGAATGTTCGGAAGTTTGAAAGTTCGGGAACTCAAGAATTTGAATCGCCGAAAATTCGAAGATCTGGAAACTTGAGAACTCGAAATTTTGAAATAGTCGAAGAGCTGAAAGTTTGAAGATTTAAAAAATTCCAGGATTTAAAAATTCTGAATCTCACTTCCGATATCTAGAAATCATCTTAAGCCGAATTTTATTTTATTTTAAGAATGCTTCTTAAAAACATTCCGAAGCTAATTGCAGCTTTTCCAAAATTTTCTTCGCAATTCCCGAAACTGTCTTCCCTTAAATCCATTTACGTAAAATAAAGAGAAAAACTAAAATAATAATATAATTAAGAAAGAAGATAATTATGAAATAAATATAAATAAATATAATTGAGAAAGAAAGTGATTATGAAAAATTTGAAAGGAATTAATCGAGATCTTCAGATTCGTGAGTGAACGGACCAAGTGAAAGGATTTTTGGCAAAGATCGCTCGCAATTGGTGGAGGAAGAGAGAGAGAGAGAGAGAGAGAGAGAGAGAGAAGACAGAACGTGCGTTTAATAGGTCATAAGATCGTTGACACACTGAATCGTCTTTTACCTTTTGTTCGCGTCATTGACGAATTCTTGGCCGACGTAAGCGTAGGTCATGATTTTCGTTCACCAGAAACGAAGAAGTTCAGACAAGCATAAGCGGAGGAATGTCACGAACGTCGAAGAAAGAATGAACGTCACGAGAAGGAAACATTCTACTGCTTCCTTCATTTACTAAGTTCGAAGAATAATTTGGTTAGTTTTTTGAACATTTTTTTTTCAATTAAACGTTTATTGTTTGATTCTTTGCTATTTAATATTAGAAACACGTTGGTGAGACACATTAAACATTTATTTCTCCGTACTTTTAGATTTTTGGAAAATTCCTTTCAGCTTGTATCTTTGATGAATTGCAATAGTAACTAAATGATGAATTAAATACACTATATACTATAACACGTAAATAATTATTAGCAATTACTGAACGAAAAGATCAAAGATACTAGAAATGATTTTTGAGGTTAATTCTAAATTTTCTGTAAATTGAAATCGGTACTTTCTGCAGACAAATGTCTGAAAATTGAACGCAACTTGTAAATATTTCTACATTTTGAACAATTTCCGATCAAAACCGAGAAATTCTAGAGTTCTTCTAAAGATTTCGATCTTTCAGGTGAAATCTTATATTCTCAGAAAAGATAAATCTAAAGTATATCTTCCAAAAACGGTAAAATGCAAAAAATTTAAATGCAACCCGCGAATTTTTCCATTTTCAAAAGATATGCACGCGAGACCGAGGTCGGCGTCGACGCTCACGAAATCGTCAGAAACGGGAACTCTATAATCGAGTAATTAATCGTTATTTATCGTTCTGCGAAGCCCGTAGATCAAAGCAAATTATTCATTTAATTCATTGTGTCTGGGCGGCATTCGCGCAACTCGAGTTCTCTCGTTCCATTAAATTTTCAGGGTTCGACCTCAAAGCCGGCGGAGGGCTTCGAAACACGAAATCCCATCGATGACAGCTCGCAAGAGGCCAGGTAGTATCCGGCTGTTGAGTAAATTAATGAATTCACCTCAGTCAAAGGGTGGCCTGCTTTTATAAAACAGTCGATGCAACCCGAGCAGACGGAACTCTCATCGCATCTTCGTGCTGCTGGCGTCTCCTGTTTTCGATCGAATTTATTTTTGATTATTCTTTGAGATTTTCCTTCTTTCTATTGCGATACGCGATGAATACGGGATTCTTGTGTCTGCGTTGACGGTCGAAAAGTTTTCATTTTTCCTTTGAGATTTCAATTACTCCAGCCGAATAATTTTGTAAATATGGAAATTTAGCGATTAAAGTTTTTAATAGAAAATTGAATATATCTAGGGAGTTGAGAGTATTGATTACAGAATCCTTTGACATTTTGTTTCTTTTGACGATACGCGACAATAGCGAATTAAGAGGTTGACGGTTGACGTTTCTTTGTGATGTAAAATTCCACTTTTTTTTTCTTTTTTTTTGGAGATTTTAATCATTCCAGTTGAACAATTTTGTGGAAATTTACAAAATGTAATTAAATCTTTTGGAAAAAAATTCAATATATTTGGAGGGTCGGAATTTTTAATTACAAGTCATATTGTATATTCCCTGGAGATTTTCTTTTCACGATGCACAATGAAAGGGACTTTTGTGATTGAAATTGGAGATTATAAAAATGGCTTATAAAGTACGGCTTTTGTTTATGATTCAAAGTTTCATTTTCTTTTTTTCTTCTTTTTTTTTAATCATTCAGACGGAACTCTGATAAATAATTTAGTAATTGAATGCTTTAAAGCGAAATTAAACATGTCTGAGGGTTTAAGGATGCAATAAGCTCTTTCTGTAGTACAACGTAAAGTAGAATAAGTTCCTTTATAATGCAAAATTAAATTTTCCTTTGAAGGCTTATATAGTCACTCACGCAGAACGTAAATCTATAAACAATTTCGTAAATGAAAATTCTGATTGATAGAGGTTTTCAATAAAACAACTGACACATTTAAGGCTGATCGAAGTCATTCATCACGGTGTAACGCGAATACTCTTGTGATCAACAAAAATTTTATCTCCTCTTCCTAGAAATGTAACGAAAATTAAAGTTAAACTAAGAATTAAAATCAAAGGAAAATGAATGAACAAGCGACTTTCATGGATGAAATAATTTATTCACGTGTAAATTGATTTACTCGCGACAATTAACGCGAATAAGAGAGAATAAAAAAGGGGAAGAAAGGGAGAGTGAGAGAAACGAAAAGAGAGAACGAATACGAATTAAGTTCATTCCCGTTTAGTGTGACGGGCGTTGCTTGCGCGGAACGAACTCGAAAGGCATTCAGAAACTTTGATTACCCCTCACCGGTGAAATAAACTTCGCGCCAAGAAACGCGTTTCGCGAGAAATTCCCAATCGAACAGCGCAAAACGAGGATTATCTTGCCCGTTTGATCATTCTTTTGACGAAGAAAGAAAAACGATGGCTACCAATCATTGGAAAATCAAAGACGAAACTTTCCTTTCCTTGGCTATACGTGTTTTTTTCTTTTTTTCTTTTTTTCGATCGACGCAACGTGACGGTGGAGATGATTCCGGGGGATGACAAATCGCGGAAGCTTGGGAAGATAAGATTAATTAGAGTTGAAAAGAGATTGTGCGTTTTTATAAGTACTCTCCAGATTTTTATGCAAGTTCGTATCTTTGAGAATGTGCAAAAAAAAAAAAGAAAAGAAAAGATAAGATTTTGTTAGAAAATTATTTTACGTATAAAATATTCTCTTTGAGTATTTCATGTATTTTTCCCTTATTTTAAATTATAAAATTTTATTTTTATTTTATTATATAAAATTTTAGATCGTATAATTATATTTGACTTTCAAAGTAAATTTCTTGATTATTTAGAGGAATAGGTATTGCAGTTTAGATTTTGCGCCAAAAGAAAAAAAAAAGAAAAGGGAAATATAAAATAAAATTTTTCCAAAAATAGTTCTTTCTCTCTAGATTTTTACTCTTCATTAACTTTTGAATTTTCAATCTTTCCAATTCGTATCCTTTAAAAATTCCAAAGAATTCCGAAACAAAATATCTCCCCCTGAAGGATTACGGAATATCTTCCCCTAAGAATTACAAAGAGAAAGTGCTATCTTCCTCTAAAAGTAAAAAAAAAAAAAAGAAGAACAAAATATCCAAGAATGCTACAAACACGGTACAAACGCTAACAAAAAATATCCAAGAATTTCCCTTTTTCAAAATACATCACAAACTACACCAGGCTGTCCTCGATAAAAAAACCAACCCCGATAATCAATAATAAATTCCTCGTCGCGGTCGAATCGACTTTGTTGACTCATTACTTTGCTTCCGGCAGATTGGTAGCCATGACCCTGAACCCGTTGTGATCCGCTACGTAATGAACCTGTTGTAAAATTCCATTTGGATCGATGTAGCTGTAAGCACCCCTTGTTGTTCCATCCAACGATCTGGACTCTGTTTTCGCGCTGGAATCTCCCATGTAACTGTAATCGTATTGGCCTAAGGAATCCTGCGTGTGGTGGAGAGCGCTGTGCAACAGTCTGTACGGTACAACCGGAAGTATGTAGGGTGCAGGAAGAGTTACAGGCCTCTGGACAGTGTCCAGAGATACCAGTTTGTTTATTTGTATCGAATTTCGTTGAGGTGACGGTCCTTCACTCTTCTGTTGCTGCTGATTTGAAGGAAGTGACGATGACGACGACGGTGAAACAGTTGTTGAAGGCGATTGTTTTGAAAGGCTTGCATCCGGTTTTGGCACCTCGATCCCCTCTGCTTCCGAGTTGGACAGGAGGAACGGATTCTTCGGAGTTTGCTGAAGGAAGATGATAGTGTTTTAGTGATTTCAAATTTTTGAGATTGATATTGAGGTTTGAGCAGTTTTAGGTTGGACTAGGTGGATTTTTGTGTAATAGATGTTCGTTTGGACGCATGAATAAAGAGATATAGGAAGAATAAACGCGTATAACAATGTATTTGTTCTGATAAAATTCCACATCAATCTCGTTAAAAATCCTTATGTGTCTTTATTAATTTCGAAAATAAAAGACGAATTTGGAAGTTCTGGTATTAAGGCGGAAATTAATAGAAATTAGCATTAATAACAAGTAAGAAATTAAAGCTCCTCTTTCATATTCCAAAAAAATTTATTTTACGAAAATCTCGGTTTCTAGAAAGATTTTATTTGTTCTTTTTCAAAGAAATAATTTAAAAACTCAATAGTTTAGAAATATTTATAAATATTTAAAGATTATTAATATTTTAGAAATATTCAAGACTCAATTATTTCTATAAAAAGTAAGTAAAGAATTAGAGTTAACTTTACACATTAAAGAACTTGTAAAAATTTAGATTTCTGAAAATGTTTTATTATTTTCGTTATGTTCTTCATTACTTATTACATCATATTATTTATTCTTCTTCATCAAGGAAACAATCATTGAAATACAAATTAGACCCAACTACTTCCATGAGATTAATCAAATAAATTCTTTAGTCCAATATCTTCGATATTTCCATGGCAGTGAAAAATATATGTAAAACAATATTTGACATCAAGCTGTTTCGTATTTAGTAAAACCAGCAATCGTATGTTTAAACAAGAAAATTGCTTCAGGCTTTTCGTCCAAATATAAATCACCAGAACAATTTTTCTCTGGCCCACCACAACGAAAGTTATTAAATTTTCCTCCTATTTTTACATTTGACAAGTACCAAAGTTGAAGTATAGCTTGAAATTCGACTTTATTAACGCGCAACCACTTGCAGGGAACAGCAGTCGCGTTAATATGTATTTGCGCGGGTTCGGTCCACGAAGTGGTTTCCGACCGTGGCCACAAATTCGTATTTACCCCCGAGCACGTTAGACATTTTATTAACTTTGCGGTCAACGTGTCATATATATCATCGCCTCTTAATTTTTCCAAAACGAATTCTCTCAATTATCTGCAGCAAGCAAACTTTGAAAAGAAAATGAGATTTGAAAATTGTTTGGTGAAATTTAGGATTGATGATCGGTCGAAGGAAATTTATAGTAAAATTGCTTCGTTTATCTCTAGAATAAAAAATACGTATACTCAAACGTAAACTCTCGCTCTCAACAATGTAATTGATTTTTTGATGACGTAGTTCTGAAAAATTACAGGAAAAATGTAAGGAACAATGAATCTAACAATTCCTCGTATTATTAAAGAAAGTTTCCACTCTGTCGACAGAAAATATTTACCTCTCTTTCCCTTTTTACAGAACAATTTCCAGTTCAACTTCCCTAATTCTCATTCTCCGTCCTAAGATGCATAAAATATGCACTCACCGCGACTTCCCGAACGGCTAGATTCTTCTCGTCGTCGTTCGTCAGCTGTGCAAAGCTGAAGTAGGACGGCAGAATCTTGTAAGAGAGAATGTTCGATTGATAATTCGATCGATCCCTGAACTGCGAATTCTGCAGCTCGTTCAAGTGAGTCTTCTTCGCCGCGGCCACTTCCGGTGTATCGTGGATCGCCTGAAGATCGTTCTTTGGCGGTTGCGGTAAGTTACTGGCGCTCACTCTGAATCCATTCTGATCGTCCGCCGTGTACGTTACCGTTTGCAAAATTCCATTGGCGTCAATGTAGGAGTAACCTAAATAAAAACAATGTTACTTTATTAGAAGACAATCGAATATATATCGCTCGCTTGTAATTTTCGAGTTTACATAAATTTGTTCGATTTAATACTCGAGTTTTTAATTCAATGTGATATTTTATCCGGAAAGAGGGGGCGTGGAATTTTTAAAAATGATTCAATATCCAGTAAGATTCGTGATTAGTTAATTAATTCATCGATTGGATTTTGGTTCAATAAATTTTGGTTTACGTATTATAATACTTTATTAGCAGAGAATGAAAATTTGAGTTACAATAGTTTCATGCACGTATGAATGAATTTTAATTAAGTGCTGCACTATATTCAAAGGGAGGGAATGTAATTTCCTCAATATTCTATCAAAGATACTGATAGTTCGATACATCTAAGTTCTACGAATCTCTCGATTCATCAACTTATTAAACTTCCTTTCGCCTGTCGCTGAAAGAAGATTCTCGTTTATACATATTAAATAAAACAACGTGATTGATATTATTATTATTATTATTATTATTATTATTACTATTATTATTATTATTATTAAATAAAACAACAATATTCCCATGACACCTCTTCTTTGAAATTCAAGCTAGAAACGAAAAAAAGAAACATCAGAAGATCACACTAGAAAGAAAAGAAAACGAGAGAAAGAGAAAGAGAAGCAATAAAATTCCAATGAATTTGAATAAAACACTCGTACATGTTTGCATTATCCGATTCGCTCATTTCTTGTACGATGAATCGAATATCAATCAGTCGCCGGTGTCCGAACGGCTTGTTGAGCGTGCAATGGTGAAAAAGAACGAGGGAAAGAGGAAAGAGGCACGCATTGGGTAAGAGACTGAAGCAGCAAAGATGGATCTATCGCAGGGGCGTTCGTTGCGTCACATCGATCATCGTTTTGTAAAAGTGGCCACGCACACGAACGTGGGCCGTTCTGTCTGTCTCTCGAAACGCTCGGGAAAAGGAATGTGTGCCATTCGCGAGTCATCCGACAGATATGCGAGCCGCGAATTAACTTGTCGATTTTTCTGATGACCCTTTGTTCACTCGTAATTGCGCGCACGGCCATGTTAGAAAACATGGAAACGAAACACATTCGAGAAGTCTCTGCAGATTTTTGCAGATTTTTCGTGAAATTGCAATTGAGCGATCAATGTTAATAATAGTCCAACCGTTACTAATCAACTCGATACCACACGATTTGGGTATTTGAGTGGATTACGAGCGTTCTGTGAATTGTTGCATCTTCAGATTTATATATGATATTTCATTGTTGTCTGTTAATACATTGTAAAATGGATTCTTGATTGTTTCGTATTTTTTCATTCAGGAAGCAAATTTGCTAGAAACAATGACAGAGACGTTAGGTTGAAAAATGAATTTACTTATGAACATCAAATTGACGAGAAAATTGAAAAATTTCGCCATTTTACAATCGAAAAATGACGAGAGAACTTTCGTGGAAAAACAATCGAGTAGACGTTGTTTGTAAAACTAGATTCACGTCCTTGTAATTAAAGCCGCAAGAGAAACGAATTTTTCCAAAAAGAGTCATGTAACTTTTAAACAATTTACTTACTTATATACTGTATCTATATATTCATAGTTGTGTCTGAAAATTCTTGTTCATTTTTACAAAAATTAAACGTATTTTTTTTTCATTTGGAAAACAGATTTACTCTCATTATATCTAATTCATTGCTTTTATAGCACTTTAAATATTAAAAATCACACCGCAACGCTAAGCTCGTGAAATATTATTAAAATATATGAAAACATAATTAATGATATTGCACAATCAAAAAATCAAGAAAACCGGTCGTTCAAATTTACAAGAAAAAGAGAACAAGAAATAAAAATATATGCAGAGAAATATCAAAATTCGCAGTTACAATTTAGAGGCAAATATAATTTCCTCCGGGTGAATATCGCGAGTACAGCGGTATAGAGGGTCATTATGGCGGCTCTCCACGAATTTACCATGAAGAATTCAAGCGTCGAGCGAAGGTAATTGCGACGACTTACCACCCTGCGTGATTCCGTTCAAACTGGATTCCGATTTCGCGTGATGGGGCCCCGTGAATGAGTAATGATATCCGCCGGATCCGTCTTGTATGTGATACTGCTTCAATGGCGTCAGAGATCGTATTGGACTGAGCCAAACGTTCGCGATTGGTGACATATCGATTCGCCCGAAAATCGTACACAATAGAATTGTCTGCAATACAGAGAAATATTTTCTACAGTAGAATATCATATTACATAGTAGACTATCATATTACATATTTTGTCATACTACAACTTAAATATTATAAATATAACCATCATCCTATAATATACAATACAAAATATAAAACAATCGCGCATAACATAGAATGCACAATATATTACAGGATAATCACTTAAAATTTAATTTGTTTTCATAATTTTCTACTAATTGTATCTTTTACATCTTTATAATTCGTATTTTTCTTGTATTTTTAGTGAAAAATATTTTCTACAATATAGATATAATATAAATATCATTGATTTGCTTTTAGGGTTTGTTTGCCCTTTAGTTTTTATCATGAAGAAATATATTTCTATAATCTTTTTACATTTTCTACTAAGAAATATATTCTACAACACAACTAATGGAACAAATATCTCTTAATATATCTCGTGTCCTTTGTATATTTCGTTTTATATCTTTTGTTTCTTCTGTACTTTGAAACATCTATGAATATGAAATAAGTATCTTCTAGTCGTTCCTCCTGTGTGCATTTCCTACGCATTTTCTGATCGCGCATATACGTATCTCCTATCTTACTGTCTTGGATTTCTCTTGTATTTTCCGTGGATACGGAATAAATATCTTTGAGAGCTTCAAATTTATTTCCTCCCCTATCTTTTACATGGAAAAACTTTCTTCTATGAAATGTCTGTTACCCCCTTCAATTTCCCCTTCGACTTTCCTTCAATCAAAGTTAAACATCTTTTGTTTCCCGTCGTATTTAATTTCCTTTACATGAAATTTCTTGCATTTTCTGTTATGTTTCGTATTATCCTTATTATTTTTATTCCTAACCGTGGAATAAGTGTCTTCAAAATTCTCTTTTTCGATCTGTTCTACATCCTTCTATATAAATATCCTTCTATTTCACTTGCATTGATTTTTCGTTTTCAAATGATCTAGTTTATAATTCAAATTATAATTTACAAGCTATTTAACTACGAAATAAATTACTTTTAAACAAACTTATAGGGGAAGAATATTGCTAATAAATCTCAGCCATCGACTCTAATTAAAAATCTACAATTACTAATAAAATACAATAGTCGATGAACGATGAATATAAAAAATAAAATTTTGAGTAAATTTGAACAAGTTGATTCAATAAATTTTAATTCAATTTAATTTTAATTGAATGATGTAAAGGTAATTTTAATTTCACAAATTGAGAATGAATTTTGATGCAGATAAGTAACTCTCGAGTTACACGATGTTACGTAGAAACAGAGAGAGAGAAAGAGAGAGAAAGTTAAATACGATCTTTCTCTCTCGAAAATCGAAAATCTTCAATTTTAAAATCTAGTTTCCTTTCGTAAATGAAACTTCCTGCCTCTGGGACAGCTTCTTAAATCGGAGCCAGTCGCTTTCGCGAATATAATTAAACTTTTTCGCGAAAACTCGCCCGTCGGCAGACACGACAATCGGGGAGAAAGATATCGGAGAAGCATCGCGTAAAGGACGCATTATGAAAACGAGGTTGACGATAAAATCTCGTCGGACCGGTGTTCCATCTGAAGAGAGTTGGACGATATGATATTCACCGTCGTGGAATCGAGAATTTCCATGCACGATGAAACACATTCCGAATGCGGACACACGTAGATTCTTTGTCGATGTTTAACTTGCGTAATTTCGTCGCCGTCCCTTGTCCGGCGTTTCGACGTTTACGGAAAATTCACGGTTCGTTCGCCATTACAGGGTCTGCCATTACGCGAAGAATAGAAAATATTGTACGTGGCTCACGTCTGAACATTCCTGATCCTGCAATTTTTTACGTCCCTGCGTCTCCTCTGACGCTTTCATCGTAGCTCGCCGATTTTTCTACGTTTTATTCCAATTTTATTTTTCTCTCATTTTTTTATCTCATTCAATCGAGGAAAAAATGTGGAAATCATCGGGGAGGAACGTGACAAGCATATTTCTATTGACTTCCTCATTACGGAAGATTTCAATATGGCATATTTAAAAATGAAAACCTGCTAGGATGCAAATATCTTAAAAATAATTGGTAAGATGAAGTTGTACAGGTATAATTAAAACAGGCAATATTTCAATATCATTTTGGCAACATAGCCACCAACGTTAATTAATTGATAAGTCGTGAAATACTAGAAAATATTTTCAGTGAATTATGTTACATTTCAAGTATTGTCAAATAAATGTAATTTGATTTTTCTTCGAATTATTATATATTTTCGTCGGTATCAAGATGATGTTGAATCTATTTTCTTTCTGATAGCTAATGAAAAAATAAACTCAACGATATATTATGTGATAATTAACTGATAATATATAATATTATAATTTATAAAATTCACTAATGGAACTTTATAAATTTTATTACCGATATATTCTCACTGTTATGCGAGATTGATGATCGGTTGATGAGTATTGAAGATATATAACTCATTAATAATATTCGTTCAGTGTAAGAATATTTTAGTTGTTTTTTTTTTAATTATTTCAATTAAGTTTTTTTTTGAATTATTTCATTGCAATATAATTATTTAATTATATCGCGACACTAATTATTAATTTTATCACGTAAATCTACGTGATTTTCAGACAAGTGCAAATTAAAAAGCAAAGACAGAGTTATTACAAAATTACTAACAAGATGGATGAGATATTATTTCTTCGAGTAGCAAATATCGACATTCTACGTCCAACAGAATTTCACGATCTTGATAAACTTGTTTCCTGTCTGCATAGAACATGAACGTACGACTCGATGCGATTACTATGAATTCATTTCTGGTCTATGTAGAACGATGATAGTAATCAGCAATCACTAAATCGGTTTATTTGTGCCTCGCGTGGAACAATTGTAGAGCAGTGTAAATGTTATCGGTTTATCTTTCCATGTATCTAAATCAAATTTGGATTATCTGCCATTTCCTAACTAAATATTAATCACATCAATCTGTACAAATTTATAGATTCTTGCGTTTAGTTTCTCTACTTAATATTTATCCATATTTTACGAAATGAAAAAGACGTCGTTTAAAAAAAATTTCGCAATTAATTGTAGTTTAACAATTTTTAATCAATCGGTCGATAAATAATGAATTCGTTTCTTGACCAGTTAATTCTTAGTTAATTAAATAATAGAAAATATATTCTTTTATAATTGGAAAAGTTTTTTAATTTTTAGTGTATTTAATTGAGCTCTTTGCTCACATACAAATTGTTCAAAATTTCGTCCAATTTCCAATTGAAATCACGATTTTTTAAAATCGTTCAACAAAGACCAATTAACAAATTAATTCAATTACCGATAATCGTATCAATAAATCTTCAAACACTTCTCTTTTAGTCTTTTTCATCTTATTCGTTTCTCACATTTTGCAAAAAAAAAAAAATAGAATACAAAAGAGCTAAAGCTCAGTTACAAATAAAGCTTGAGAATAGACAGAAGTGGAAATTTCATGAAAAAAAGAATTGACCACGGGGAGCCGCGTGGAACGTGGTTTCCATTTGATCAAGAGAAACCACAACTAATCGATTAACCGATTCGATTACCAATAGTTGGTGGAGCAACGCGACATTGAATGGAGCGCTAGCATTCCACGGAAACGTTTACCAGCATTAATAGGGCGTCTCGCACGAAACTTCCGTTCTGTCGACAAACTTCCGACTCTGGTCACAGTCGTATTCTAATTTACATCCTCTTGCCGATTATTTCACGGATTATTTCGAGATCACCATGCACGATCCAACTCTTCACGAAACTGTATAACTTTTAAAATATTTGGAAATCTACTGGCGTTTTACAGTTCAGTGTTCTTCTTGTATTATATTTTTTTATTTATCTTCTATCATGTTAGTTTCATAAAAATAATTTCGTTACTGCAAATACATTTCTGATGTTTCTGAAGTGATTCTTACCGAGCCTATATATAAAAAATCTGATATATAAAAAAAAATTTACATTAATCTTCAGTACAATATTCATTGTATCTGTGGTAATTTATTTATTTATTTCGTCAAATTGTAAAATTTCTCGTAATAACATCCAATACTTTTTCTCGTTATCGTACAAATATTATACTCTTCTCTCTCCATTTTTACGAAAATATTAAATATCACCCCTCAGTTTTATAGAAATATCAAATATTATCTCTCATTTTAAAAGCGACTGTCGAAAAACACGGACGAAAGAATATTACCTCGGTGACATTTTTATGTAATTTCTACATTTAACATTCGACATTCGTTTGAGAGAAACAATTTTACCATATAATTGGACACCTGTACGTATAATCTCGGAACTGTACGAGAGATAATTTACAATACTTGCCGAGGTTTCGATAGATATCGACAAAGAATTACAATTATTCAAGATATACGTTCTCTAAGCAGACTTCGAGGTCTCGACATTTCGCGAGAATTCGAAAATCGCACGAGAGAGGACTCGTGGAACAGTCAGCACGAAACCAAATAAATACGTTAATGCACTCACGAGTATCATGTTCGTGGTGTACACGGGGCCAGGTACGTCGATGTACGTCGAAGACAGAATATTCCCGAAGTGTGTTTCCCGCGCAACGTTTAGTCCCGGCGACGGATAATCCGAGCGTGGCACAGGTAACGGTTACGAGAGTGTGAGCATTGGGACGAACGTCTTCTTATATAGCCCGGCGTACGCCGTTGTCTCCCACCATGTGGACACGATGTAGGCCTACGAGGGGCCCTACGAGTACCTGCAGAGTCCCACGAGGTCCTGTGGGTCCCCTACGGGGCACCATCGGCGAGCCACGAAGCGTTCGCCGCCCGAGCGATCGCAAATCACCACGGAGTTCGATTTCCAGGGCCGATAAATCAATGTTTATTGGCCGCGGAGGCGTCGATCTCGCGCGTGCATTCCAGCCTGGGGATGCTCGTTTTTCTGGACCTGATGCCATTCCAACGCCACCTTTTGAACCCGAGTCGACTCGAGTTTCCTTCGGCGTCCGAAGGTAGCGATGTCGTTAATCCACGTTATACCCTGCAGATCGGTAGGCGGAGGGTTTAATGTCGGTAGACAATGGCCCCCAACGAGATTGCCTACAGGATGGAAACTCGAGGACTACTCGTGGAGAAAGATAATTCAGACGGAGGGCTTGAGTGGATAAATCGGTTCGAGTTCTTTGTTTCGTTGTTCTGTATGTTGCCTGATTTCGAGTGATGGAAGATGACTTCGACTCTATAGTTTGGAGAGATTGTTGTATATTTTGTGTAGTCTGGCACGATGAAAGCGTCGATATTTTTTTCTACGATTCTTAATGATGGAAGGAGCCGATCGGAGGAGCGCAAATCGAGCATAACGAGTTCATCAATTCCATTGGCATTACTCACGGACTCGCGTCCGCGCAACAAGTCCGCCGACGGAAGATTTTTCATCGCGAGGCCACGTGGGCGGCTCGCGCAGCTTTTGACATTGCCACTAACTAAACGCGGTATCCAGCGGTCGAATGGTCGCCGTGTGCATAGAGTGCGTGCAGCTGTGCGTGCAACATAAGCGCAGAAGAGGAAGAAGTAGAAGAGGTCGTTTCGAAGCGAGTTGGAAGCCGAGATGGGTGACTTCGAGAACTCACGACTGGTGCCTGATGTCGTTACCCGACCGGCCATCTTGACGCTCCAGCTGTGACCCGCGGGTCGTTCAATAAAGTCGGACCGTTCCATTCTGAACGATTGTTTCTTAGAAACAAAGAGAAGAGGCAAGACGGACATTTTTTAAATAGCTGAAAATAACTGTTGTGAATTAAATGAACGTTAAACGAATGTTGTTGAATTTATGTCCATTTGCTTGGGATAAAAGATTGTTTTATAGAGGAGGGTAGAAAGAATTTTTTGGATAGAAAATGGCAGTTTCCACTGTGGAAGTTTAGATGTGATGAAATAAAGAAATTCACAAGCGTTTCTTTAATGCGAGAAATTTAAAAAAATTTGTTGAGTAGTATCAGAAGAGATGTGACAATTGATGTAAAGGAATGTTTAATAAAGGAGAATAGAAAGAATCTTTTGAATAGTGTCTGAAGAAATATAACAATTTAATGGTTTAATAGTTTTTAATATACAAATTAAAAATATATATAAATTAGTAATTCGATCAATAAATAAAATAGTAATTTTTAACGTTGAAACTTAATGTTGGATTAAACGATTATAATAGAACAATAATTTTAGACAGCAGAATAGAGAATTGATTAGCATTTTCAGCTTGGAGAGATGAAAAAAGTTTAATAATATTTAATGGCGGAGAAAAAGTTGATCACCTTCTGTAAAGTTTTTGTAACTTGAAAGTTGATATTAATGAGAACACGTAGAAAATAGGTTTATAATTTTACGAGAACCAAGTTTGATATTTGCTGTTTACTATTTACAACTTGGAAGTTTGATTCTAATTGAAGAATGTATGAGATGGTTTCTTGATTTTAACTAAGCGAAGAAGAAGTTCGAAGTTTATCGCATTGCTTGCAATCCCTGAAGTTGATTCTCCTGGAAGAATGTGAGAGGTAATCTTGCGAATTTAACGAGACGAAGAAGAAGTTTAATGTTCTGTATAATTTTTGTAACTTCGAAACTTATAATTGAGCCGCGGATTTTACTCGCGGGAAAATTTAAATATAATACAGAAATGTATAGCGTGCACATAACATACAGAAATGTATACACAAAATATGCAAAGTAGAATATATTTATAATGTAAATAAATGAATTATCCCAACTTGTTCATTAAAAACAAAATATTTAATATATCGAAACAAATATATCCAAAGTAGAATATATTTATAATGTATATATATGAATTATTCCATTGTGTTCATTAACGACAAAATATATCGTAACAATTTTAAATAATTAACTACTTGTTAATTATATGATATAAAAATTTTAATATTCATATATTGATATATTATTATTACATTAATATATTAAAAACACTAATATTTGCATGTAAAAATAATTTCATATATTTCAACAATTCTCAGTTATTTTAACAAATAACAGTATATTTAATAAACAAGATAACATAGTCAGTAAATATCCAAATACATTTAACAATAACATTTAATATATCGAATAAATAAAACAATATCTTACCTACATTCCATTTCACAATTAACGTTCGCGAATTTGCAAAATTCATACAAAATTGACTACTGATAATAGTGAAAAATATATGTAAGATAATTAAATAATTTCGCTGCACCCTCGACGACTGAAGAAAAGATCCAAGCTCGTTTCTCGGACCATTGCAAACTTCTCACGTGAAACGTGATCTCAATTAGACCAAGTTCGAAAGTAATTGTCCCTCTGGCAATGATAAGCGGCTTTCGAAATTATGAGCTTGCAAAGATCGGGCCGACGTCTTTATTGCGCGATGGTGCGCGTTTCGCTCGTAAAACTTTCCACCAGAAATAACCCTTGCGCTGCATGTCTTTTAACGATTATTTTTTCCATCCCGTCTCTCCCTCTCTCTCTCTCTCTCTCTTTCTCTCTCTTCTTCCAATGCACACATCAAATGGACGTGGGCACGCGTGCATACAATGTTGCGCAAAAGTCTCTCACGCCTTATCTGCTGTTGATTAAAATTGTCTAGTTTCTTGGAGAAAGAGAAAAAATTAATTTTCATCCGTATGCTTCCACGTATATTCAACTGCTAACTTACATTACGTTAATTAATCGCGTTATGTTGAAACTGTCTGAAGAAAAATTTATTACGATTTAATATGAAACCACGCAACTAATTGATAAATTAATTACTTGATAAATCTATTAGCGATCCACAATCTGTGATCTCCATTTAAAACAGATGAAAGCGAATAATTCATTTTAAATTATTCGATTAATTAAATTTATTTAATTTATTTATTTGAAAACAAACAAAATGAATAACAACGGAGTTCGTGGAGGAAGATACGTGACAATCAGCATCGTGCAAATGCACTTTCGCGTGTTACTGTTCCGACCTGTTGGTCGAATCGACACCGGCTATCATAAAAAAAAAATTCGCCAGGTGAATTACGAGCGACCCTTGTAAAAGCTCGGCGTAAATAATTTAGGGATCGTGACGAAAGGTGAGCGCGCGTTCCGAATCGCGAACAAAGAGGAAAGAACAAGAATAGCTGGTCTCTTTAAATGTGCACCACGCCGCCATTGTTATCGACCTCGATCGCGATACGACGATTTAAGCTTTTCCTCTCGATTTTGCTACCTAATCAACTCTGATTGCCAAACGAGTCGATTTTTTTTCGGTAGAGAAAGATTTTTTTTTTTATTACGATTGGACGCGTTCCATTGGATTTTCATTGGATTCGTTGTGCTCGTAGTTGATTTATTTATTTGTTTGCTAATTTTGAAAAGGAAGAATTGTTAAATAAAGTTAAAATTGGACGACTAAAGTTACAACGCAGAACCGGCGAAGAGATCAACCTCGATCTGCGACTCCTGCCTTTTCTTTACAAATTTTCTTTTTTTTTATCTATGATTAAAGTAATTCCTTGTTTTCTTCTATATATCAAATTCTATAATAATTGCTTTTATTTTGTTCATTCATTGGATAAATATATATATATATATGGACAAATATATTTATTTTATACTGTTCGGTCTCAATTGAGTGACTTAAAAATTCATTTTGCTCGGTATATTAAGTTTATCATCGTTTAATTTGGCATAGTTTCTTTCTACTTGAAAAATTCATGGAATGAAGCGCAATCTCTAGAAGCATTTTGTTGTTCTTCTGCAATTAAAGTTTAATAGAACTCGTCTGATGAATTTCAATTGTACAAATATGCATGTGTAATGAAAGAATTGTTTAGATATCTGAATAGTAAATTCTAATGGTATAAAATATTTGAATAATACGTTCATAAAATAGCATGAAATTGATAACAATCTCGATTTGATCGATCATTGAGCAATACAACAAAGAGTGTTTAAATGTCATCAAAACTTCAAGAAAGGTTTGAATAAGTTATGATATTTTATATTTATTTATATATATAATATATATTATTTATTATATATATATATATTATTTTTATATTTATTTATATTTATATGTAATATTTATATTTATTATATATAATACATCTTATATAATATAATAAAATATAATAAATATAATTTATAATTTATATTTATATATAATATTTGTATTTATCATATATAATAATTCAATCTTACAATATAATATGTTTCAATCCGTTGTGACTTTACAAGCAAAATGGCTTCTAAAACTCATAATTAATAAGAGCAGTTAATCATCTGCCGTCTGACTAGGATCGTTCCTTCTCTACTTACTAATGGACCATATACAGTGGCGGACAAGCGAAAAATTAAAATTCGAATTTGTTTATCGATATCGGTATGTGCAGACATATATGCATGAAAATTATTATCTTCCAATAAATGTTTCTTTATCGACGTTTTATTCTAAAATTCCATCTACTTACATTTGCTTATTACTTTTCTTAAATTTTATAAAAGTACTTTTATAGCTTCAACACTCCATTTTATAAAATTATTATTAACATCGTCAGGCTTCTGGACTTTCTCCTATCCACCTTTTATCATTGTGTTTCTTTGAAGTTTCTGTTTAATTAAAAAGTAGCTTCATGTTAAAGGAAAATAATAAAAGCTACGTGTTTGTTTATAAGCGAAATACGCCGTAAGATTTACAACATAATACAGCGGAATGCGATGTAATATGAAATTTTTAAATTTCAAAGTGAAGCAGTACAGTATCCCTGAAATTTTTATTTCTGACGTGCATAATCTTGTTTATGATCCATCCTCGTTGGGGAAATAAATTAAAACGTGGACTCGGTTTTGTTTGTACTCTTCTGACGAGCAAAGAATTCTCTTGCGGGAGAAGTTAGAAAATTTTATTTAAAGGTTCGGGTAGAACGTCTGAGAAATTTCATAAAATACGCGAAAAGGGTCTGTGGAAAATTCTAGGCCGCTCTGCCCGTCTCTCTGTTAGAGTACACGTAACACAGGAAATAATACCGCGATTCCATTTCGGAACGTTTCAACATCGAAACTTCAACTACTGCGAAACGTAGAAATATTTTCTATCTTCGTGCCCTCGGGGAAGAAAAATCTCGGACTTTCGTCCAATGTTAAAAAATGTTTAGGCCCTCGAAATGTCGAAAGCCATATTCTTTTGTTTCGTTTCGATCAGCAGAATTTCGGCCCAAGTAAATGAAATTTAATCAAAGCTATCGAAAACTTATATCAGAGAAGTTAAAGTCTTATGATATAGTAATAATTATCTGAGAAACTTCGCGGAATATTTCTCAGGATAGAACACGGTTAAGAGCAATGATTACAATATTTTGCAAACTCATTGAAAAATATCAAGACGAAATTATTTTACAAATTAATCACAAAACTCCTGCAATATTCTCGGACCATCGTGACTTTAAAAGTCCATCAGCGTATTCTTTATATAATGTCGTTAAAACACTGTCGATTCTATCAAAAATGTTTTTCTGTTCTTTGTCCCGGGACCATTGTGATTTTAAAAATCCATCGACACTCTCTCGTTCCGTACATGCGATATTCTTAAACTACTGTTATTCGACAAATCCGCGAAAATGTGCTTCGTTCAGTGCTTTCAAACAAACTCGAAAGTTGGATGCTTGGACGAAGTTGAAGTCAACTTCCATCTCGTCACTTGTTCAGCTCGCTTCATCGCTCGTGGCGTTAGTAGCTTGGTTTACAAGCAGGATTAAGCAAATTTTATTCGCAGAACAAAGATAAAAGATAAAGAAGACAACTTGAAATAATAAATCATACCCATTGATTGAGTAAATTTCTTTTTGCGTTTAAACAAACACAGCGAATCACTTGCAAGTGATCTTTTGCTTGAGTTAGTTCGTTGGAGTTCATTGATTGTCTAACAATTTTATAATTATAATTCAAGTAATTTAAATTCGAAGTATATAAAAACTCATTTATCGAAATTATCCAATTAACCAGATTAATCAGAAAAGTCCGAGAGTCTTGTCACATATCCAATTATAAACAATTTTATTTGTTACGTGTTCTATCTCCAACTAAAAATTTCAGTCAATTAAAATCATTTGTGCGATTTTCATAAAACTCAGACTGAACTTGTTAACCAAAGTATGATACATTAACCAACAAAATCCACTCCTTTATCTCGAATAAAATATCACGTTAGATTAAAATCATTTGTACCATTTGCATTCGTGTTCTCATTTCTTGATAAACTAAACACAATAAAACAACAATCTTAATTGGATCGTTGAGAGCAATACCAATTGCAGAGTTGAATTGCAATTAAATTACAATTAATTTTAGAAATATACAATTTAATTGCGCCTCTCCGATAAATCTAATAATAATTAGATAACAATAATCTCTCTAATAAATCTAATAATCTCTCAAATTGCAATCGCTATCGCGAAGAACGTAAAATACAATGTAAAATCAAATTTTGGAAACATAAATTGAATCAAAGAATTAAGATCGAAGAGGCACAAAACATACGGACCGAAAAAAAAATCCATTTCCTACTACCCCTCCCCTCCGGTGAAAAATCCACAAGAGAAGAAAAAAAGAAGAAAAAAAAAATCAACAGCGCTAAACATCGAGATGATCGATCCTTCTATCAGTTTCGTACACGTTCGCGCGGTGCTTATCGGGAACGGGAGCGTTACGAGATTTATGGCGTATTATTCGAAATAATCGTAAATCATCGCGGGCAAAGTGCGAAGGGCCGATCACAGGGGCTGTTCAAAGAGCGAATCGTCGAAAAATATTCGTACGACAAGCGCGTTTGCGCGCCGATCTCCCCGTAAATCAGCCGGTTTTTCGGCCGGTGGCCATCTGGTGGCTTCCGCGCTTGTACAGAGAGACCGGATTCGGTGATCGATTCGCATTCGACGGTCGAAATCGACGTCGCCCGCCAGCCGAAGGGGAAACGAAGCCGCAGAAGAAAAATTCGCTCGCGCCGTAAAAGGCCACGCTACGCACCGAGGAGCGTTCCGCCGCGGTGTGTACATACAATGCCTGCCTGCTCTCTACCAAGCGTCCTCCTCTTTTTCTCGAGAACAACCCGCTGGAGGAAAGGGAGAGGGCAAGAGGGAAGTTGATCGCAACACAGTGTCGAGGAAGATCGTCTCTGAATAATTCGCGGGCAGAAATTTCACGTTCTTCGCCTTTGCGTTGCGTTGTTTCGTTCGGATGTCGATTGGTTCAAGAAGAGCGATTGAACTTTTCGGACACTCGCGACCAGTGGTATTTTTACGATAAATCCAGGAATTGAAATGTTTTCTAAGTGTTTCTAAGAGCTTCTGGTCGTCGTCGAGAATAACTCGCGAAGAAAGCCCGTGTTACGGATTGGCGGAGAGATTTTTGAACGGTAGTAATTTTAATTTTTAATGATGTTCTACCTTGTATTTCATTCTATTTTGTATAATATTCAGGATTGGAGAATCTTTCTCTAAGAGTTTCATTGCGTTGTTCCATCGATTTCTTAGAGACGATCGTTTCTCACACATTATCACTCGTAATAAATTCTACTTTGCGTAGTAGCTTCACGTGAAATTTTCCTCTCGATGTATTCGCGAGGAAAGATTGCGTTATTCTTGCGTTATTTGACTGTGATCGCGAAATTCAGAATTCGCGACGTTACACGTCTATGAATTAAACTGAAATAAAGATTATATATCCGAAAGAACATATTTAAATCATTCACTCGAATATTTTCCCCACGACTTTTGAAAAATGTATTTCCGATATCTCCTTCGACCATCGTGGAACCATCTCCTCGGAGCCATAATCCCCTTCTTTCCTCCACGCGAAAGTAAAGATAAAAAAAAAGAGGAGGGGGAGGAAGAGGGAGGGGAAGAAAAAGGGAAATAAAAACAGAAAAGGAGAGGCCAAAGGATGATCCTTCAAAGCAACCGCGAGGAGTTTTCTTCCTGCTTTCAGCGAGGAACTCGAGTTAAAAGTAAAACGAAGGAGCGCGAGACCGATTGATCTTAATTGATCAGCGAACAGGCTAGGCAACCTTGCGGTTTATCGCGTTTAAAAAGGCCTCTCGTGGGCGGCGGTGAAGAAAAGTTCGCTCCGGATGGCTGGCCAATCAGCAAATGGAATCGTTAGTTAGCCGGTGGTGATCTCTCTCGGTTAGTTCTTCCTTGTACTACACACGAACGTGCTACACACTACGCTTGCCGACACCATCGCGATCCACGAATCGGGTTCACGAGAGTCGTGGATTCTCGCGTTGTTTATCACACCGTTCGACCACCGCGAATCTAATTAGAGGCTTGTTTGGCATTATCCGAACCAGTGACGAGCAAGTCACTTTGTAGCCGGCGAAATTTTGGAAGTCTAGTGTTTCTACGCGAGCCGCGACGTGTCAGAGTAGTCGAAATGTGACCAATTTTCTCTCGCAATTTTTCATAGAAATTATCTAAATTCGCAACAGTGCGTGTGTAATATCTCGGAAAATCCATGAATCGAAATGCTTGTATTATAAATTTTCCTCTGATTCTTATACTTTATTTTTTCCGATCCAACGTTTACATTTTCTTCGCCGGTGATCCAAATGTGAACAAAAGAACAACCTGTTTGAAACCCGGAATTACTGCAACGATATTTTTTAGAAAATTTCGAGCGCTTTGAAATTATGCATTTACTTGTTGTTGAAAAAAAGTGATAATATTGTTATCGAAAGGCAGTAGATTATGGAGGAACAATTCGAAATGCAATGTCTAGAAATTTCCTCGATTCCTGCAATTTTGAAGAATATAATACAAATGAATAGTGATTTCAATAAAAAAAAAAAGAAAATAAAAATTGATACTTAGAATTGCATCTATCTATTTCTGCGTTCTAATACGAAAGTTGAAAAATATTTTCCATGTGATTTTTATCGGGAGGAGAAAACGTACAGTTTGAAATACAAATGGAAAGACAAATTAATTTCGCAATCTGTTATTGAAACAATTAACCTTCTTTGTTCTAGCAAACTTCGGAGGAAACCTGATTGACAAAGCAAGTCGCATGGTGCCTCTCACAGGTCGCGTAGACGTTGTTATCAGGCAGAAAGGGCACGAACGCGACTTCGAAGTTGATATTCCTTCTCCGATATTGGATTAATTGCAAGAACCGAGTATCAACTTCTCCTTCTCTGCGATATATCTCCGCTTGAAAATAGAAATCGAGTACTCGCTCGCAGCGAAATAAATCGCCGAATCCTCGTTTAGACAGAATTAAATCGTACCAGACAAATGGGCGTCCCCAGACTTTTATGGGAAATTTTTAAGTGCCAAGTTAAAATACATACACGATACGTAATACAAAAAGATATATGAAATTTTCAAGATTAATGGAAAATAAAATCTCTGCAAAAGAGTACAAGAGTTTCTTCTATCTTGGATATATTTAGAAAATGTAAAGTAAATATTCTAGGTATTCTGTGGAAAATAAAATTCAAGAAAATTCATTTCTGAACGAATACTTTCAAGTTCTATTTCTGCTCTTTCAATTTTCTCTGGAAATGGAGAAATTGAACGAAAGACCAAACCAAAGAGTTCGAACGTATTAGATGTTAGATATTAGACCAAATATATTAAAATGAGTTTCCTAGAGTGACTTCGTAAAAAGAATATATTTGGAATTCGTCTCAAAATCGATATCTTAAAATTCTATTTCTATTTCTCCAATTTTTTCTAACCAATCGTGAAAAATCGTAAACTACCTCCCAGATATATTAAAGATACTAAAAAGAACGTGTCTTAAGATAATTTGTTTATAAAAGAATACAATCGAAATTTTTATTCAACTCATTATTCATTCACTTGATATTTCACTCTAAAACTTCATTTCTATTTTCAATTTCAAAAATTACAGATCTCCCTGTGTCAATTCTTCTGAATGTTAATAACTACAAAAAAAAAACACTCCTAAAATCGTCATTTGAAAAAGTGAGCAGAAGTACAACTTAAAAAGAAATAAATGCATTTCTCTGGAGCTTCGTCATTATTACTACTGCATATACAAGAAATTTTGAAGTGCAAAATTGTGCACAATGCATACAATAAAAAAAAAATCTATAAAAATTTTCCATCGAGATTCTATTTCTTTTTGTATTATATAAATATTTGCATAAACAAATCCGCAGCCTGGTTATTACGTTTCCAGTTATGAAGCGACGAACTATGTCGCGTTCGCATAACATATGCTGGCCATTTTATCAGAAGTACCGGCTGGACGTTTCTATTATCTCGAGTGCGAATCGTCGTTCTTTTCCGCCTTCGTCGTCTTGGCCGGGCCCCGTATCATTCGCGGCCCCGTAAAGTAACAGTAACCGGTCGGAGAAAAATGACGACCGCAAAGACACGCGCGCCAACCTTCTCAATGCCGCGCTCCTCTCTCTCTCTCTCTCTCTCTCTCTCTCTCTCTCTTTGCGGACAATTTCAAGCACTCCTCTACCGATCTCAACGTTTAAGGACCATTGAATTCTCTAGATATCGCAGGGTGGGAATTTCGTAGAAATGTTTCGAGAAGAATATAAATTATTTCGAGTTATAATATAAATCATTTTGAAGAAAGAAGCATCCAGAAGAATCGGGGGTTTTTTTTCGAATTGCAGAGAGAATTTTGTTGTATAGAATCTTACGTACATAGAATTTCTTAAGAGATATATAGATTATTTTATGATAAATTTCAGGAAAGGAATATGTGAGAAAGTGGGTAGTTACATTTAAAATTTAATGGCCATTAAATTCTCTTAAGCATTGCGAGAAGAAATTTTTTAAGAAGAATTACGTTTCTAGTTTAACGAGGAAAAGTATATGGAAAAGTAAATTATAAAAAAGTAGATTATAATTATAGTAAAAGTATATGAAAAAGTACGTTGTCACGCACAAAATTTAGAAATCGCCGAATTCTTATTACGAGGAAAAGTAGATACGATAGATTGTTTCAAGTTTAGAAAGAAAAATATGCTCTATGAAAAATGGATTTTAATCCGGCAATTTTGATTACAAAGGACTAACGTGAGAATATATTATGTTTAATCTCGTTTTACACGGCATAATAAATCAATTGTTTCCTTACCTGCAACTTCGAGGGCAGCATCTCTATCGCACCACTGAATATTGTCACTATAAACATGGCGCGGCCGTCGAGATCGACCACAAACCTAATCGTTCTCACGTGTAACGAATTAAACTGGAGAAATAAACCATCAGGAGAAATAAATATACCGATAAATGCCATTTTACGATATTCGAACGCCGATACTTGGTAAAATATCAGAATCTAAAATTGGAAGTGTCACAACACATTCTCTTAAAGCAAATACAGATCCACATTTTGAAATCGTGCAATTAGTACAGTTTTTCGTATTTTTCTGTATTTGAATACAGAAAAGACAGATAACAACGGACAATTTGTAAAAGTAATAACAAAGTAATAATAATTATATCGTCGACTTGACTGAAATACTAAACTAAAAGTAAGAACTGACATTTTTTTGAACAGGCTTGAAAAAGTTTCGTAATCTATCAGACACGGATTTCCAATTGGTTGGAACTGACTTATAATGAGTCGATAATGTTAAACGTTTTTTTTCGAAGCTCGTTATATACGTTATATAACGAGTTTCTTTTCATTCATGTATTATTGGAACAGAGATCTTGGTGAAGAAAGTGGACTGCCAAATGGCCAATTCACTTCGACAACGTATTGCAAAGAAATCCGTCGAGCTTTTTTATAGATTAAAAAAAGAAATTGGTAGACTCATAAACTGCGATCTCTGAAAGTCACGTATGCATTCTACTTGCAAAAAGAAAAAAAAAATAAGGCATCAGTTAGGTTTCTATATTTAACTTTGAGACCGCTTGCGTTCACGATATCTTAATAAAAAAAAAAAAAACCTGGAAGAAAAAATGAATCATTGAGATTGCAACTTAAATTGGAAGACCGAAATCTAAAATGGAAAGAGTTAAAATGTTTGTTGGTACGAGAAAATAAAAATCTTGTATTTACGCATGACGTTATGAAAGCATGACGTTATGAAATTTTATTTTAGAAATGAAATTTCAATGTAAAACTTGAAATATTTAAAATTACAACGTGAAAATTTAAGAAAGTTGAAATTGATGGAAGTTTTGATGAATAACAGTAATAAATTATTTATATATATTATTTCGTAATATTGTTCTAATACCTGTACCAAATTTATAATAAAAATAAAATTCTTCAGAATTCTTAAAATAAATTTTAAGGAACTTAAAACGATTTATCAACAGTTATCATATTAACAAAAATCAAATATATTTATTCTTTTGTATGTCAAAACATAAACATATTGGAATATATATATAAACAAGAAGATCTTTATAAAACAAAAATAAATTAACAGACTTGAAACGAGAACAGAAATTGTAAAATTCATAAAGTTTATAAAATCGTCCAGACTCGAAGAGAAGGAAGCAAAGTTCGCGAAAGCGGAAAGGATCGAAGGAATTACCGGGAAATAAAGAAACGAAGTGAGGCGGATTGAGGTCGATAATGAGGTGATTTTATGGGATCTGCTGCGCGTAATCTACCGACCTCTCCGCGGCTCGTTCGTCACGGTACGCCTACACGCGCGCGGACAAGCGCGACCACGAGCTTCGACGCGTATTAAGAGATACACGCGAGATACGTTCAGCCACTTCTAATCGCGCCGTTCATCTGACCCGAGTTCCTTCACCTTGGCCGTGCACTTGACTTGGCTGGAAGGTGATCCGGATTCTTCGGCGTCTTTCTTTTTTTCTTCTTTTTCTTTTTCCATCCGTGGTCGGGCCTCTTCTCTATTATCCTTATAAAATCAACATCGACACCTTTCGTAACTTTCCGAGTTGAATAAGCTTGCAAGTATGTACAGTGGCTTGCGAAAGTGTTCGCTTACATAACACGGTATCGTATCATTACTCGTTTGTATTACAATGACTTATTACTTTTTTAATAATTATTACACATTTATACGTTAATAATTTTTAGCCATATACGATAGAAAGTTCTTATAATTGTTCGGATATTTTCGTGAACAACCGTATGAAATAAGAAAACACGGGTCTTTCAAAAATCGTTCACTGAGCAATTACGTCTCTTGTTTCTACTCGGTGTCTACATAGTGTCGAATAATACATTCAAAAAGGAATAATTTATCTCCATAAATTCATTTACTGTTAATCTAATGACGTAGAAGATTGTGAATATTGGAAAATAATTTTTGTAATACAATCACTTTTCAATTTCATTATTTGGATTAAGAAAAATTAATCTAGATATATATTCTAAAGTATTTTAATTTAAGATACTCAAAATAATTAAGAGACTTTCAATCTCATGGTTCAACCACTGTGTTACTTTGCGGAATAACTATCCAAATTAAAAATTACAGTAAAATCTAAGAGGAAATGCCACAGCCGAGGAGTTAAAGATTTGATATAAAAAAACCATAACGAACAAGTCTTGCGAAGCAAGAAGAGAAGTATTTCAAGTTCTTCGTATAAAAATTCCATTGAACTTCCTAAGCTTCTTACACCGACCATACATTTAGCTGATGGAGTGGTTTCCTCAGTTTCGCATTTTTGTCAAGCAGGAATTTGAAAAATTGGAAGAGAGAGTGTTATATATTGGTATCGATGAAGAGGCAACCGATGTGTCGCCCTGGAAACCTCTTTCGGGAAAATTGACTTCGAAATAGTTTGAAGTTAAGCTTCTTATTTCGGCGGCTCTGATTTCCCACCGAGAGTGCACCGTGTTCCTATTTGATTATTCCTTGAACTCTGATATTTTCGTAAATTTCGAAGAAATTTCTAGTTTCAGCTTCGAGGTTTTAACGAGGGATTTCGACTTTTTATGTAACGTAAACCGGGAGGGAACTTCCCCTTCGAACTCCACTTTTCGAATTTTGAAACGTATCGCGCGAAGATTTCTCAGTGAACTCAAGGACGATGAACTTTATGACGATAAAAGAAAACACAAAAAATCTTAAAGAACACAAAACACCGGGGGAGGGGGGGGGGGGAATAATATAAGAATACATTTGCTCTCAGAATAAATATCTTACGGATCATTCACTTCACAAATGTAAACCACTTACAGAAACTCCAATTTACATATGCTTTTCTCATAAATATTTCTGCTTACCGATATATTTTACTATGAAACACGCAGTACTACAAATCACGTATATCAGAAAGAAACAGGAAAGTTTATCACAGTGTTGTAGATAGTTAGATCCCTTCATAAAGTCGCAGTATCTAAATGGAAGAGGGAATACTAAAGGAAAAAAAGTATTATAAACAACTTCTCTTAAAACTCTCCTGCCTAACCGCAATTGAAAAGCGGAATTTAATAACGTGAATTGACAAGGAAAGAAGAGGGAAACACAACACAACGTTCACCTTTAATGGAACAAGGGGTGAAAAATCAGGGAAACATAATCTCGAGGCAACCTGCAAATGCCGAGACATAATAACCATTAAACCGCCGATTCCCAGCTACGGAACCACTGGCACAGGCTTCCCTGACTATCTCTCAACGGCTAGATGGAAAACGATCCGCGGCGAGGAAGAAAACGAGGAAAGTTGGTAGATAGCCGGAGCTAATCCAACGTTTCATTGGACACGCGCGCCGCTTTAATGCCGTAATATATTCCGGATAATGGGAAGCTGAATGGCGTTCAAGGTCAAGGGTGTGCAACGCATTTCCCATGAGAACCAGGTGTCCGTGACAAACGCGGCACCGCGTTACGATCGAAGTCCTTCCTGCTTCGATACGCCAAAAACAAGCAACACAGGACACGCGTGTCGCGTAAATACGACGACTGGACACGCGACGATTCGTTGGCTGTTCATTTTCTAATCGGTCGAAGACTTCTCTGACCAGGATTTTCTTGGACGACAATTATTGATAACAATTTGACAATAAGTAATAAATAAGAAACAATAATTTGATCATATAAAAATATTATTATTGTAATTATTAATAACTAATATTATTCATCAATAATAATTTAGTATTAAGTAATTTAGTATTAAGTAATATCATTACAATGACTAAGAATAGAATGATTGTAATTCATTGTTCCACATTATTAACGACTGAAAGATCAGGTTAAAAGATAAGAGGTCATTACCAATCGAACTTTTGTTGCGTGTGCATTGACCAAATTTTAAAAGCGAATTTTTACATGATATTTCTGAATATTTTAATCGTTTAAAGATTATCCAATATTTAGAAAGCGTTTAAAGTATTAGATTGAAAGTGTTAGAAGAATAAAAAGTGAATGTGTCAAAAGTATTGAAAGTGGCAAAAGTATGTAAAGAGTGAAAAGCACATTGTAAATTAAGCATCGCGACCAAACGCTGTGACACTATTCTGTATCAAATTTTCGATCGCGCTGCAGAGCATTAAAATGATTAAATGATAATAATTCGATCATTATCGAATGGGACATTATAAAAGTTTCATTATTGTAATTGGCCAAACTTTAGCTTTCATTCCCTTCAGAATAGTCTCTGAGTTGATACAGGGACGAAGCAATCTCGAGTCCATTGTCGAATCATAGAACCGTACGTCTAAATTACTGCTGACACGTATCAAGATATTCATAGCTCGTTGATATTTGGCAGACTGATACACAAGGGTATAGACCAGCGACTCGCAAAGCCATTAAACTTCGTCTGATACCGACGATGAGATATCGATAAAGTCCGGTCAATTTTTGTTTGCACCTCGCATGTTGCGAATATACAATCCACGCTAGCAACAAAATTCAAAAACGGACTTTGATGTTAGAGTTTCAATGCGAGATGTTTCTATAAATACACTTAAAGAAATACGATTAATAGATATTAAATAATAGATATTAAAGATTTATTTCTCAGATGTTCAGTATCGTAATAAAAAGTATATACTTTCGACATTCTGTACACTTTTGCGCCTTCTTTGATTATTGAACAAACTTGTATCGAACGAGGCAATCAATTTGGTACTGTTAAACAAGAGAATTTATCGAATTTATCTGAAACTTGTGATTAATGAAATTTTGTTAATGATGTTAAGTCAATCGCGCAATTGGGCATTGTTAGAAATTATACACGTAATTGTAAGTAATATTGGATTTCGTCTAATGGAGTATGCAAATTAGTCGAGTTTCTCGAATTACATTGTTGGATTAGATTACTTGTAAGGAACTTCAGTCCCTGGAGGATTGAAGAGGTTTCCTGCAATTAGTTTTTATTAATTGAGAATGAAGTAAGTTTCGCTGTTTCTTCCAGTTAACTTTGTAGCATTTTCTAGGAGGATTGAAGAGGTTTCCTGCAATTAGTTTTTATTAATTGAGAATGAAGTAAGTTTCGCTGTTTTTTCCAGTTAACCTTGTAGCATTTTCTGGGAATTGCAATTGGTTTTCTTTTTTCGGAAATTTCTTCTATCTTGAGAACGAAAGAGTTTATCTATAATTAACTTTGTAATAGTAAGTTACATCTTCCTTGTGTTTTTTGTGTTTAATTCTATTTTTTACGTTTGGTTTTATTTTTTAATATGCGTAACTTACTTGATATTATGTTTTAATTAAATCTTTTATTATCGTTTAATAAACTGAATCGAATTAATTTGACTCGCGTGCCAACAATCTTTGTAAACGATTGAAATTCTAATTGATCAATCGTTCTGTGTAAGATCGATGAATTATCTTTTCGAATACCGATACATGCAATAAACATTCGTTTCAAAGAGGAAGATCAGGAACCAGAAAGCAGTTTTCGCACAAAAAATCATTTTTATTGTCGAGCATGAACAGCGATCAATAATTTAACGAACGATCGATCGATCGTTAAAGTGATTCCCAATGCATACAATGACAAAGGCGACAAAGTATTAAAAAAAAAAAAATAATAATAATAAAATAGTGCGCCAGTAAAACGAGCTATTGACCAATCGTCGATACTCTCGCCTTCTGCTCGCTAGCGACCGATCATCCCAAGGAACACGCTTCTGAAGCATTTCTCTCTGGATCAGCAGTCACAAATATCCCTTAAAGGTCTACTCGTCTCACAAACCAATTCGTTTCCCAAAAAGCACGCGCAGAATCTTCCAAAAAAAAAAAAAAAAATTCTCCATAACATCCCCAGGTCCGTTTAATGACACATCTAATGAAAATAAATCGGTACGCCGACGACAGGATGAAGCTGGGCAATAGGTGCGCCCTTGACTAGCCACGCTGATTCGATGTTCACCTTCGAATCCCCATGAATTTGACTGATCCCATGACTGGAGATGGATGTAGTGACCGTGGTTGCAGCCGAGTTGGCTTCTTTAGCGACTGGCACGACTGGAACCAAATTTGCTTCCTTGGCAATCGGTACTTCCCTGACGATTCCGGCAGTGACAAGTGCTTCGTCTTTATTTTCCACGGCTGTACTTTCTTCTTTAGCGATGTTATTCGGAACAGCAGAAAGAACTTCAGCCTCTTTAGCCTGCTTAGTGAGTCCGTGAATCTGACTGACACCGTGGCTGGAAATGGACGTGGTTACGGACGCGGTGCCAATTTGAGCAGTCGGGATGATAGGTACAGCTTCCTTGGCGAGCACGGACACGACGGGGAGAGACTCGCCAGAGATGATAGTAGAACCAAGAGGAATAACTGCTGGAGAAGATCGAACGACGGTCAATGGCGCTGGATCTATCTTAACCGCGTTTTTCAACTCTGGTCCCTCGATTCCCAACTGTTTGTGCAACTCTATGCGGTTCTCGTGGTAAGTGGGCGCTCGAGCCAGCACCGGCAAGTCTCCCAATATGGTTTGCACTGGCAGGATCGGTTGCAGATCGACCGGTTTCGCCTTGGCCTCGCCCTCCGTTACGTCGAGACGCGCGTTGTTGTGCACTTGAACTTGGCTCTGATGCGAGGTCGCCAACGGAACGCTACTGGACAGTAACAGAGGTTGTAACAGAGTCTGCGATGAACTTTGTTCTCCGGCCTTCTGAAGGTTTTTGGATTTTTCATTCTGATTAGAATTGACACTGGTGTCTTCTAAGCTACGTCTTCTGCGGCTGGATGCTTTGTCCGCGCTCCTGGCGAGGATGATGTGAGGTAGTTCGTTGTTCGAATTCTCGTCCGAAGGGATATTTGTCGCGGCCACGCGGAATCCGTTCTCATCAGCGACGTAGAACGCTGATTGAAGAATCCCATTGGCGTCCACGTAGCTGTAGGATCCTCGGAGAACACCGTCGGCGTCTTTGACTTCCTCTCTCGCGGATGGTCCACCAGCGTAGCTGTAAGCATGCACGCCTGTCCTCGTGTCCTGGAATTGGTTGAACACCGGGATTGGGTTGGACAAGTACGCGTACGGAATCAGGTTGAGCGGTGTGCCTGAGACTAGGCTCAGAGCCAGGATCAATGGAATCTGAAAGAAAAACGTGATGGTTACTCAATAATAAAATTAGGCAGGGAAGAGTTAAAAATTCTTGAGCAGCTTTGCACATCGTCTTTGTTTTGGAGAGATGATAATAACTTTTTAATACAGTTGAGAATTACTGGAGTTGAGGTTTAAAAATTTTTGAGCAACGTGGAAGGCATTTCAAGACATTTCTTCCGTTCAAAATTTTTGTTTGAAAAGAAGGTAATGATTTTTAAATACATGTATTTAAGAGTTCTTCGGGATTCTTCGAATGACAATTTCGCTTGACTATTTCAGAGTTGAATGCTTTAAATATTTAGTAAACTCTTTATATTTATATTAGTAAACTGAAATTTCTCTAAAAAAATTTCTAATTTCTAGTCGCTAAAAATAAATATCATTCCATTAAATTATTTTTTTTTTTCATATATTATGTTGACTTTTTTTGTTGGGTTTTTTAATATATTAGCTATGAAATTCACTGGAATGAAGGAAATTCCTTTCGGAATATCTGTGATTTTTGAAAATTTCCAAAAAATAGAAAATTCAATTTCAATAACACAAATCGTAACAGTTTCAATTTCGAATTGGAATCCGAGAGAAACAAATGTTCCCCAAGATAATCGTGAACGGGCTCTAAAATCATCTCAAGGTTGACGATTCGATGAATCGTACGGTCGAATTTTACGGACGATGGTATTCTCGTCGAGTCAGAAAGGGTGAGTTTATACTTGCATGAGATCCGGCTCTCTTTACGAGCCAATAACAGGCGAACGAGTGGCCACTGTAGCACCTCGAAACGCACAAAGGTGATCGAGTAACTCGTGGAAACGAAAAAGCTCTTTTTGCACCCTTTACGTTCACTCTGGCATTGATTTTCGTATTGTGACGGTCATTTGACTTTCAAAAACGTGAAACATCCACAATTGTGACGAAAAATATTTCCCAAAGTGCTTTCGTTTTTAAAGGCACGAATTTGGGAAACTCTCTTTCAGTTCTTTTCATGTGAAAGACCGAATTTAAAATTTGAAAGGAATAATTATGACTAAATTATAATTATAAGAAATAAGTATTAATCGCTGAAACATTCAATATCCAATATATTCAATAGTAACGATTTATAACTAAATTGTGAATATTTCTGCAAATTTACATTTTTAAAAATATAATTAAAAGAACTATAATTAAATAGATGATAGATTTTTACGTATTACGTGCAGTCTGAAAATTTTTTTCATCTTCAAATATGTCATAAAATTCGCCATCTGTTCCTAACATTATTCATTAATCAGACGATAGCAATAGAAAATAATAATAACGCAAATCACAATCTCTCTGTTGAGGTTGTTTGATCTCCTCTTTCATCCCGATAGGCGATCATCAAATTCTAAGCTCTAAACAAGACAGATTTCAAAAGCAGAAAGTTGTATCTTCCATTCTTTTATTAATCTTTATAACTCCCACTTAATTATTTCCCAATCGCCATCAATTTTTCACGAAAACCCTCAATGTTCTCAGCAGTAAACCATAGAAATTCTCTTTGAAAATATCTCAGTCTTTTATCTCAGATCCAACCAAATGAACTCAACTGGCCTTTCGTCTAATAAAAGAATGAAAGATCCAGGTAAAGTATCGGGGAAATGTCACTTACCAGCGACTGCATCGTGTGTTCGATTAGTGTATTTTCCTTGTGCGAACCTCCTTGCTCGACGAAGGACTGTTCGGGCTGTGCACCTTGCTTCCGATCTGGTTTTGACTTATATACATAGCGGAGGGGACGAGCGAGCCGCCGACAGTGTCTTCGAACCAGGAACCCGCGGAATCGTCGAAGGACAGGCGGATCCGTTCACCGAATACTCGGAGACACGATTCCTCGATCCGAGATCCGGCATCCTTCGCCACGCCCTTCACTTCTTCTTCTTCTTCTTCATTAACCGGCCGTTTATTTGCTTGTCTCTTGTGTTCTCGCCGTTTTAGCTTCGAAACTAGATCCACGTTTTCTGTAATGGGATACCAGACGTTGCTCGCGGACGCGAATATTTTACTCGATGTTTTGTCGCGAAGAATGGAATTAGTTACCATGCCGGCTGGAATTTGCTTGAACTTCTATGAGAATACCATCGACGAGCAACGTATGTACGTCGGAACAAAGCATGCAAGTCGGAGGAATTCGATATGGGACAATATACAGCGTGAGGATACATATTTTTTTATTCGTGACGAAAGTTTATTCGAACAGAAAATGCAATATTTGAGTTACCACTGTGAGAATGTTGCACAGACAGTCCTTCATCAATTACTGTGAAAATCTTTTTCACTTATCTTTATAATTTGGTCGGTTTAGATTTATTCTTTTTATTACTATACTATATTCAATAAATGTGTCTTATTATGAATTTTATTCTGATCGTCTTTGTGAACAAACGGGCATTGACAAAATGCGAAAGTGTATTATTTTGAATTGATTAACAAACTAGTGTCTAATACTTCAAAAACAGCACCGATGTGTTTTCTTCGCAATTGAGTGACATAATTTACAGAAAATTTTCAAAAATGAGAAGTTCAAGTTCTTACTACTTTCAATACATTATCAAATTGCTAAAAGAAAGAATGAGAAAGTATCTATTTAACCCGAAAATTAAATAGAAGAACAACTTTGATGGAATATGATAATATCGGTAACAAGTTATGCAATGGATTTTAATACCTTTGTAGTATCGTAGTTAGTATCGAGTAAAAGTACCGAGTTTCAAAATTATTCCTCTGTAAAACTTCTAGTAATCTCCTGATCAAATAATTAAAAAAAATATAATAAAGCAACATTGCTGTCACCAAATATAGAAGTTTCTCTGTATGCCTTTCTTGAATCGATGGATCCCCGTGCACAATAGAACGCGTGATTGCGTTCCTCCATGCCTTTCGTGGCGACAATTTGACCGTCCTTGGTCGTAGTATTTTACAGTACGGTAAAATTGTTTGGCTGCCGCAGCTTTTTTCCTCAGTCGTTCAGGAATCCTCCCTTGTTACAATAAAATCGCCACGCCAAGGTTATTCTCGATGACCCGGACGCGGCCAATCGAATGATCGAACGAACGTGGTTATCCTGTGTTGTGTATCGCGAACATCCTGGTTCTGGATTGTAATGGCGACGTGTTACCCCGAGAATTATTTGTCAATGTCAACGAAGACACGCGGCAAAGCCAAGCAGAGTGCTTCGTTGTGCTGTTGGTGCGGTGGATTGAAGATGCAACAGGATTCTTCGATCTCAGTTCTGGGTGGTAACTCTCTTCTTGATCTGTCTTTCAATTTGCAAATATTGCAAGTATTTTCAAATAATTGAATATCTATAGGAAGGTTGATGGAAAATCGATGGTTTTTAATCTATGGAGAATCGACATTTTTTCGCAAAAATAGTCATAATGATTTTCCTTTTTAAAAGATTCATGTATTTAAATATTGTATAAAGTAGTTTTGCCGATCCTCTAAAGATTAAAAGAAGAGAAATAAAGATATTATTATGTTTTAAGCTATTGTGAATTTGTAATAGTTAATTGCAGAAGTTTTAACATCGGATTCCGTCTCAATCCTTTTTATAATAATTAATTACAGAGTCTTGAATTTTATGACTTGTAAGATAAAATCTCAGTTTTTTCCGGTATTGAAATAGTAGATAAGACATTTGAATTTAAAAGGACAGAAATGATAAAGAACTCCTACGCGTAACGAAAAACAGAGCACGTTCTCTTGTACCAACGTACTTTGGGGATCTCTTAAGGGTATTTCTCACTGTTGGTCATCGTCCTATGGAAAGTCAGTGTACATAACTTTGTGTAGGCGACGGTGGTCACTCTGTGGTCCCCAGATATCGAGTCTTGATCACCTTGATAGCCGTTTGTTCTCCAGCTACCGAGAATTGCCAAGCACGCACGTAGGAAGTGACAACGTTCCCTCGTAGGCGAATTTCACTCGACAAAACAGTGGATAATCAAGGAGTAGATACTTGTCTACGTGAGAAACTTGAAGTACGAAAGGGAAAAAGGAAATAAATGTGGAAAAGGCAGTGGAAGCGTGATAATCATAAAAGAAGGAACCGTGATAATTGTGGAAGAAGGAACCATGAGTTAACGTGGATACTCGAAGGAAAAGACGAAGTATCTCTGTTTCTTTCTTTTTCCCTCTCTTCCTATCTCTTTGTATGTTAATTTTGCTTACAATGTTATCATTTTTATAATGAATTGAATACATAGAGCTAAAAAAAATATTAATTGCAATATATTGCTAATGCATGTAAAATCGTGAAGACTATTAACGGGAAGTACCGTCATTGCCTTTTTATATTTAATTCTCAAGGTACTATTTTAGATGCATTTCGGTAAAATAATTCTTAAATTTATTTTGTTGAAATATTCTCATCTGTTTGCTTTTTCATTAAATCATTAATATTCTATACACAATTTTTATCATAAAATGGCTTTAGAATTTTATTTATTACATTAATATACTAAATTATATGTCTGTTATGCTGCTGTAAATGTTACAACATCTATTATTTTACGAACATACGAATATAGTTAAGAATTCCAAGACGCCACGGCCAGCATAGCGTTTTCAAAAAAAGAAATATATATATATATATATATATGCTAGAAGCCACTTGGACCACGCCTACACTTCTCAAGATCCGGCTACATATTTGCGGAGGTCGCCTATGTCGTAAACAACATAAACATAATGCCGATGGACCACACCCAGAGTATATGCGCGTAAATATATATATATATATATGCAGAAAGAAGTTTTCTGTTATAACAAAGATTGTGATATGATATTAGTCTTCGTAACAACCAAAAAATATAAAATTAAAAAATAAAGATGATTAAAGTTAAATTACACTAAACTAAGAGTCATTAAAATCTTATTAAATATAGTTTATTTTTTATCAGACGGGTGATCATCGTGTGAAACATTAAGGCAATATATGTATTACGTAGTAATACTGCTGCGTTACAAAATTAAAGAAAACAGATATAAATTACATGAAGAATATCAATAATATATTTGGAGAGAGAAATTTGTTTCAATTTTAATTTCAATGTAAAAACAGAACTAGATACAAATTTAATTTTCTTCCGGCTCGATTCGTAAATGTAACACTTCCAGACCTCTGATCACAGTCATTCTCAAAATTCTGGATGATTCTATGGCTTTGTAGATACTAGCGGAAGATTCTACCTCTTCGTCATTGACATGCGTTATGATATCACCAGCTTGTAAACCTCCCCTGAAATTTATACATAAATATATTAAAAACAATTAATTTTGTAGTACAATATGATTTTTGAAACGTACAAGTGTGCTGGCGATCCCTCATTGACTTTATAGATCAAAACTCCACGTCTGATGTTATACGGAACTCCTTTCAATTTTTTTTGCAATTCAAAGAAAAGATCGGGGGTCAGAGTGAGCATTGTGACTCCGATATATTGAGTTTTTGTACCAAACTGTAAATCTAGTATATTATTTTATTTTATAATTTTCGTATTAAATACTTTTTCGCTTTTTAATCTCAAAATATCATACCTCTGCCTTTCTTACGCATTTCTGCTTTTTTTAAGAAATCTTTAGCATAATCTATAGGTATTGCAAAAGAAATACCAGATGTTACTTTCATTGCATTTATACCAATTGCTTCTGCATCCAAATTAACCAATGGACCCCCTGAATTTCCAAACTAAAAGACCATTTTTAATAGCAAAATAATATGAATTAAAAATTATGAAATACTAACAGTGATTGCAGCATCTGTTTGAATATAAGCCATTTGTTTATTAAGAAGACCAAGCTCTTGACTGTGCCTGTTCACGCTACTAATTACACCACTTGTTATTGTGTTACTTAAAGCTAATGGAGATCCAATAGCCACTACAAATTCTCCTGGTCTAAGATTTGAGGAAGAACCAAGCTTCATTACAGGCAAATTTGTCTGTACAGAAAATAAATAACCATAATCTGAATATATGAAAACATATTATGCAAAAATCTTGTTATTATCTACAACCTTGTTAATTCTTACAGTTGCAAGATCACTGTGTACATCAAAGTCTTCCACAACACCATTATAAGTACTTCCATCATAAAGACGTACCTGTGAAATAGATTGCATAAAAATTTCTGAAAGAACACATGCGGTATTAATTCCTATAATATAAATGTAGTTTTACAAAATCACAACAGTTACCTTAACAGTTGTATTAGGCTTAGCACTAACAACATGAGCATTTGTCAATATCAGACCATCTGATTCAACAATGAAACCAGATCCGTTGCTTATATTGAATGGTCTACCTATTTGGAATCAAATCTATTTTTTTATTGATAATTACTGAAAACTGCAATTATCTATGTTACAGTTATCATCTAGCAGATTTAAATCTGCATTTACCTTTCTTGTTTTGAATCTCTATGTACACCACTGCAGGAGCTGACTTCTCCACCACATCAGCTATAAAATTATATCTATCTCTATTATTATTATTGTTGTTATTTCCATCCCAGGAAATTTGTTTAGCATGTATTGTGGACATCGGATTTATCAAGTTGCTGCGCCGGTTCCAATAATCGTCCTTCCATTTATACAGAATATAACCAATACCGGAAAAGAAAATGGTACAAAATAAGGCATTTCTAATTGCTTTGTCGGAAATTCGAGACTTTTGATCCTGCGTGTATGAACGTTTGTACTGTGAAAAGCGATCCACGCACGAGACTGTTAGAAACTGTTTATACTGGAACTGATTTCTTTTTAAAATAGACCAAGATGTACGTGTCAAGGGAGCAGCCATTTTTTGACTTCCAATGGTAGGTGGCTGTTTGTGTAGTTTTGAACGTCAGTCCCGCGAAAATTGATTAGTTAATGAAAATTAATGAATCAATATATTGATTTAAATCGTGAAAAAAAGATATCTGATTGAAACAAATTGAATTTTTGTAACAGAATTTGATAAGTGAAATTATTTTACGTAGTTATTATAATATGTAGTATACTATATTATACGTCTCATATTATAACTTGTAATATATAACTTATATTATATGTAACTCAAGCCCAGACGGTTATTATAAGAACAGTTATATAAAACAGCTATATAAAATAGTACTTGAGATCATAATGTAGGATATATTTACTGCATAATAACTTACTTGATTTATTTATAGAATTATACAAGATAAAGATAAACATTTCAAATCTCTTTTATTGAAGTATACATATATTACATCAATAAGAAATCTTATGTACAATACAGAGAAACGGATTTACAACTTTTACAATGATTGTACTATATTTGTTATTTCTTTATATTTACAACTCCATTTTGTTTATTTCGTAATTTTATTTTTTTATGCACCTTTAAGCGTTGAGGTTTCTTCACTTTAAGCTCAGATGTTACTTTTTCTTTTATTAAATTACTCTCCAATCTTTTCGATGCTTTTCTAATTTTAATCGTCGATTCTCCCTTTCTTCCTTCAGATACACTCAAATCATCTACCTTCTTTCGTTTCACGTTGTTGATCGTTTCTTTTTCATTACTAGTCTTGCGTTTTTTAACTTTTTTAATCTTCATTGCGTCAGTATGAGTTTTTTCGTCCATATCACACTCTTTTTCAGTATGACCTATAATAAATAAATAAATAATAAAACAAATTTTGTATATCGATTCATTATAAATTCATTCGATACATTCATGCGATTTACTTTAATTCATTATGAAAATGAAAATTACATACCAGGTTCGTTACACTTGAAACATTTTCCAGTAATTTTCGGCTTTTGACCGCATAAATGTTTCATTACGACACATCTTTTGCAAGTTTCACAATGCTTCCAATAAGGTTTCACGCATCGTTTGCATATATTACAATGCTTATATGTGAGGCCATTTTTTGTGGTACATTCCTGACATTTTTTACAATGTTTATTTTCTTTAGCAACCCACTTCTGACACATTTTACAATATCTATAACCATTCAATTTTGGAAGTTTAACTAAGTTTAATGGTATATTTGTAAAAATTCGAATAGGTGAAGGTGACTTGGCATTAGAGTCTGTTATAAATAATGGATGATTATCATAAGATACTTTATAATCAGTCATTTTCAAATCCTTCAAGCCTCCTGATACACCAGGTGGATTACTTTTTTGTTTCATTATAGACTCCATAAAATATGGAAATATAAACATAATTTTTAAACAATCCTCTTCATTCTCTATATTATTCCATTTTTTGTAGAGATCAGAAATTCTTTTTATGGTCCAAGATATTGGCTCTACTCTACTACCAAATGGTGGATCACATATTAAGTATGTATCTTTTCCTCCATTTTGTGTAAGAAAGTCTTTAAATGCATGGATAGCACTCTCGTTAAAAAAATGATTATTCAGTAAATTATACCAACAATAACTAAGCGGTCCAAAAAAATTATGCTGTAAACAAAAGACAACTTAAATAATTTATATTTAATGATTATTTAATGAATTACATTTTGGAGCACCATTTTTATTTTTTAGACCCTTTTTAGACATTTTTGCATAATTGATAACAATGCTGATAAATAATAATAGAAAAATATACACAAAATATAACGATTTTGAAAAAAAATATGTGGTGCCCCAAAATGAAGTTTAACAAATGAATTAAATGAGTTTAATGAATCATCTTTATACAGATTATTCTTCAATTAATAAATTTTTTAATGAACTTACGAATCTTCCATCAAAATCTAATAAGAGCGTAGACATTGTGGTTTCATAATTTTCTAGAATATATTCATGAATTTTTGGAGTACAGATACAAAGAATTTGTTTTGCTCTCAACTTCAGAAGTATATTCACTATGTCTTCTGTTGATTGTTTTGTGAAGAAGTACTGAGCCTCTTGCTTAGAATTTTCTAAGGGTTTCAAAATTTCTGTTGGATGCCTTAATTGATAATCTGTAAGACCTTCTTTTATGTCATGATTTTTGTGTTTGTTCATCATGTCTTTCTCAGTCTTAGATATCAATTGCTCACAAGTATAGCAGTAGCATCTATTCTCAGGTAATGCAGACATTATATCATTAAAACACACATATAATTGTCTGTGACGATAACGAGACATAAACTGTTTTCTTTCTTGTTCCCATTTAGCAGTCTGTTGTTTTGTTAATTTCTCTCCTTCTTTTAAATAGAATTTGCACATCTTTCTCTCGCGACAAGCCGCGCATACATAAAACTTCTCCAATTTTCCATTTTCGTACGTGCCAAATAATAAAGTTGGTCCTGTATTAACAAAATATCGTAATATCATGAGAACATTCTTCCTTGGAATTTTATGCTGTCACAATGTAATGTAAGAAATATTAATGAAAAATTACCATGCGGACATTGAGGATGTTTATTCAGATCGGACCAAAAGCACTCCATATCTGATATTTAATAAAACCGAAATTATAGAACGACTTAAATACAATCATCAACGTTTGCCATGCGAGTAGAGTTGACCATACTTGTGAAGATATTTTATTTACTATATTATTAAATATTTATTTACGAGGCTTATCATCTTACGAACCATGCGCGACACATTTGCTCCAGTGAAAACAAAGTATACCACGTGGTTTGCAACACGAAGTTAATCGATTATCGTATCGAGTGCCACTTCCGATTTTCGATATTATTTTGAATTATTAACAAAAAAACGTTTCTCACTCAGTATAAATTTGAATACCGCGACCGCGTAGTAGTAACACACAACGAATCATTTTATGAATTAATTAGAGTAATTGAACTGGAGAAAATTCTCGAACTGATTCAATTAATAGCTGTTTCAAAGTATGTATGAAATTTGAAAAAATTACTTTATAACACAGAAATTATTTCATTCAAAGTAGAACAGTATTGGGTGAACGTAACTATTACCTACAATTTAATGATTTAATTAATAAATCGTTTCCAATCCTTATAAATTTCAAATTAATTTCAAAAAGTTTAACAATTCGCGATACGTTTAAAGAAAATATTTTTTAAATTTCATTTTGAATGAAATGAAAAGAACGTTGATTAGAATTATTCGTATTTTATTATAACTTTTTTCCTACAATCACTATGTTGTTTGCTGTATCACACACGTGTGTGTGGGTATGTGTGTGTTTTCGAAAACATAACTGATATATATAAAGTGCGGCGTAATAACATGTACAAGCAAGCATGGAATGATTATCCATAAAAAAATAAGTCAAAAATGTACAATAAAACTTTTTTATTCAAGTTCGAAAATGTAGATTTATTTTTTCATGAGAGATCATTCCGTGCCTGCTTGTACATATTATTTTGATACACTTTGTATATATACATATATTACATACATAAGGCAATTTAAGCCTCTACAGGCTATAAACATCTTCGTGCGTTGTCTTGTTTGTAATGTTCTATCATAAAAATACAGATAATAATATATTATATTACAATATTTGAAAAAATGTTCAATTTCAATTGGACCATAGGTATACATCAATACAAGGAAACAAAAAAAAAAAAATATCTATATATATGTGGATTTTCTGTTTTCTCCAGCTTTTTCTTCTTTAATACTGCATCAATAAATAAATATCTTGTGGATTAAAATTATATTAAAAATAAGCTAGTCTAGGTGTATATACCTAGAATGAATAAATGAGCATAAAGTTTGTGTCTCGAATCTTGCTAGAGCAAGTGAAAAACAGTCGCTTCTGTTTGTATTCATTTCAAAGCATCTCTAAAGAATCTACAGAATCGACACATCCTTATATTTTTACTTCTTTTTAAAATTTTTTTTCTCTATTTTTTTATCTTTTTTAGGCTGTGTTCAATCTGCTAGATTATATATCACAGACTATCCATTTGCAGTTGGGAAAAAACATTTACTAGAAAAACTCTTATGTTGCAATATATTTACTAACGTGTCAGTGCAATTATGAATAGTTTACAGAATTAAATTACTCATATCTACACACAAGGAATTCTAAACTTCGTAACTCGTGTCGTTTGGTCTATATATCATATAAATCGCAGTACATAGAATATTAGATAACAACACGTACTGTTTTTCTTATTTTTTTCGTTAAATGTAATATGCATAATACTGTGCACGTGTATGAATACTGTGATTGTTCTTTTTCTTTTGGAACCATTTGTATGTTTCAATCGTTGCGAAATTATACAGAAAACAGAATAGGTCATAAACAAAGCACCTTTTTCTTTTTTTTTGTATATCTAAAATAATTCTTGAATTTTATCAATATTTCTGCTTCTTGATTTTATTTGTAATTCTAAGACTTGCTAGTATATTACTTACTAGTAATATTACTAAGTAAATTACTAGTAATATACTAGTAATTTACTTGCTAGTATATTACTATCAAATGTCTTTACAATAATTATTAGTCTGCACATTATACATATTTTCAGAAAAAACCCACGTTCTCTTCGCAGAACCCATCTTGTTATTATGTATTATCGTGCTGCTTTATTTCAATCAGCAATAGTAACATTGTTTCATTAAACTACTAACTTTAGGTAATTCTTTATATGTACATAATTGACTACAAAGCTTCATCATTCAGCTTGCTGCATGAACAAATTTTTGGTCTACAAATATTTGCAAGTATACAAAGGTCGCGTGTACACAAGAGTTTAGAAATTCATAAAATGAAAAGTTTGTAATATATCTATATGTTACAAATAAATAAAACCATAAAAAATAGAAAATTTGTTTATACAGCAAACGTTGGAGCTTCAAAGAATACTGGGATTAAATTTCATTGTATAAGCATATACGTATTTTTTTCTTCTTTTTTATCTTTTTTTTTTTTTGTTCCTTGATAAATTCACAATTTCTAATGTCTAAATGCAACGCTAGGATTTCTTTGGTAAAATCCATAAAAAGGCTGTCGCGATCAAAATTTCATACAAATATGCCGAAAGCATAGCGAATAGATAATAATCAGTTCATGTAGGCTTCCATTGATGTAGAATAATAGAAAATTTCTTTGTAAGTAGACACACACAAGTGGATTTGTTGCAGATTAAATATTGACCACATTGTACTTTGGGAAATAATTTGTAAATTTTTTCACGTGAAAGAATACACAGAGAGTATCTTATCGATCAATCTTTCGCACGAAATTTTGTTAACAAGATGGCAGTAATTAAAACTCGAAAAACAATGAAAAATGTTCAAAGACGTGCGTCAAGATGTTTGACGTGATTTAGAAAATACTAAAGAGTAACAAAAAGAGATGTTTAGAAACTTCCTATGCAAAAGTATCTCTAAATCGCGTGGTTTTTAATTCTTTATCTGCTACTAGACATTCAGATTTCCGACTATCTTCCAAAAAATTATAAAGCTATCAGCTTGGATTGACACGAACTCCATTTCTCTTGCAATTTTCGTTGCTGCTCTACGTGATGGTCTGAGAGATTTCTCGACAGTCCTACTTGCCCAGTCTTCAGCTTCCTAGGATCTAAATTTGCTCCTAAAGTTTGCACGCCTTTAGCAAATTTAGAGAAAGGCGACAAGATATCTTTGGCAGTAGTTGCCACAGGACTTGTTACGTTTGTTACATTGGTCTTTATCGACTTTAGAGCAGACTCACTCTGAGACGATGTAATATTCAGACTTAAATCTTGCTCAGACGTGGATCTCTTCTTATCTTGCAATCTATTTTCAGTTTGCAATTTGTTTCCATTTATATTACTAAGTGCTATTTTGCTATCAACCTCTCCAGTCGAATGACTAATGTTTTTGAATAGATTCAACGTCGATGGCGGTAACAATCTTTCCTTGTCCTCAGTCACGTTTTGTATAGTTATTTCAGGTGTCTTTTGAGGAGACGCGCTAACAGTACTAGTTCCAGAGCCGGACTGTGGCACGTGTAACGCTTCCCTATTGGAACTCGGTTGTATGGATAAATTTTGTTCTTCGATTTTCTCATGCGGTTTTATTATGTCTGTATTCTTGACACCCATTATAATGCCAATAGATGGAGTATAAGCTTCCATTAGGTCCTTATCGTGACTGAAATTCTCTGGCTTTTCTAAAGGAACAGGAGGGATACCAACATCCTCGTCGTCGCTACTACTACTGCCACTACTACGTTTTCCTTGCACATTGCCTGATATATCTCTACTTCCAACTGTGAAAGTAGGCTTCGAAGGTTCCTCAGATTTTCTGCCGATGCTTCTTGCAATATCAATTGGCTTCCTAGCACTAAAGCTATGACTTAACTTATTCAGTTTACTAAATTGCTCAGACATGTTGTTTAAAGCTTTTGTTCCTATAATCACATAAGATATTTTGCATTACTATTAATTATTAGAAATATAGATTCTTGAATTAAAAATATACCTGCGCTTTTAAGAGCTAGCAGTTGTGTCTCTGAGACATTTCTGGTTAATTCTGGAAGTGATGAAATGTCCAGTAGACCCGTGGTTCCCTTACTATTCACTACTTTACTCTTTCGTCTATCTAACGTAACATTCATCGCTATAGGAATCTTTGGTAATCCGGCTATCTCCATCGCCACAGAGATAGCCTCGCAAATTGATTTTAAAGACTCTGAAATACACGAATCAACGTAGTATCAAAAAGTAATTACAGATCTGATAAAAATGATGAATTCTACCTATGCTTTCTTCCTCGGTCTTTATAACAACAGCCATGTTATTAAAAAATCGTAAATTTGTACTGCGGAACATGTGAAAATAACCATATTCGTTGACCACCTTATAGTTTATTCTAATGCAATAAAAATGCTTATTTTTAAAAAGGGAGACCGAACTCTCTGGCTGACCAAATTCAATTAGTACAATGTCTTCAAGCGGAACTCTTTGATAATTTGTGACTTTATCGATTTGATCGTCATAATCAGCCATGTAATAGCTATCTCGTGTTAATATTAGAATAGTGTCCATTTCTGTCTCTGTTAAGTCACCAGTCCTGTTAAAATGAAATCAATTATAAAAAAAAATCCTTAAATATTATATAAATTAAAAAAAAAGAAACAAAAATATGAACGTCCAACGTACACAGGATCAGCATCTATAAGACCCCAACTGCCTAAAATAACTTCTGGATCAGGTATAAGCAATTTCTTACAGTCCTCTATCAATAACTTCACGTGAATCGCTGTAGCAGCATTATCTTCTTCCTCTGTGCGTTCTTGAAATACTTCTTCGTTCACGGAATTCCCTAACATCAAATCGATTGTGCCCTGTCTATAGACATCCTTGAAGCGATTTAAATAATATCTGAAAGTACACGAGTTTCCTAAACTGTTGCTTTGAAGCTATGTACAAAAAGTTGAAAAAAAAAGAAAATGAAACAAAAAATGAAGGTAGGACACTGTCGTATAGGGATCAGGATAAATTGTTTCTCTCAGAATTGTTAAAATCAAACTGAGTTAAGCAACCATCATGCAAATAAGAAAAGAAATCACGTGCAACGCAACTTCAAACTGATTATAAACATGTAGATTCACAGTTCTAGTACAGAGTGTCGTTTTGTATCGTTGTTTGTTGATAAAGCAACAACTGATTCATAGTTTTTAAAATAATACACTTTATTTATCGAAAAATTTTCATCCCAAAGCCAAGAACGAACCTTGCCAAATCATACATAGCACTGGCATAAAGAATATCAGGATAGGTGGCAAGTTGAAGCTCTATGTTTGGTGGTTTCACAGGTATTAGCTCAAGACAGCAATTATCAAGGATGTCTAAATAGTGCGACCAATCAGTATTCAGTTGATTAACATCGACAGGGTTCCCTAGCAAGGTATCTATCGCCGCTTGACGTATGTCATCCATAAAGTGTTGCTGAAAATATCTATGGGAAAATGAAAGGAAAGTGTCAAGGATCTATGTATGTATAAAATATGTCAATATTTAAGCGATGACCTTGATTAAAAAAAAAAAAGAAAGAAAAATATCGTTGAGTGTTATTGATTTCTAATGACGATACTAATAGCCTGTAACACTTTATTCATTCTAAGAAAAATTACAACACCTAATGGTTTATGTGTTTGCGAAATATCTTGAATAATGAAAGATAATCGCAAAATGATGTATCGTGTAGGATGTGTGAATGAGAATGGTGTTCTATTGCAATGCAGTGGGTGGTGTATTATAATTGTGATCCAATTGTACCTGTTCGCAGAATTCATGCCATCTTTCATTAAACCGGTAAATTTTCTTTCCCCTGTTCTTGTGTAATCACCCTATAAGCAATAAAATAACTACTATCATAGTTCAGCCATATTATAATTGACGAGTTTTGCTTAATGGTTAATTTGTAACAGTTAGGGTAAAATCAGTGTGTGTTTTATGTGCGGTACGAACCTTGAGAGCATTTGTACCAGCATATTGCTTACTGATAATGTCGCCGTTATTTGCCCAAAGCAATTGAAACGTTTGTCGGATATTTGTCGGTAACGTTCCATCTGGCGGTATTAGTCCTAGCTTTGAAAACTGCATTTCCATCACAGCTTTACCCAAAGCGGTTTGCACCACGTTCGTTCTATCTAAACAATCTATGCAATTCACCCGAAACACTCCTTTCTGCATGCAGATTGTGCCTTGCTTATCGTGCCAACAGTACCCTATATTTGTCAATACTGTAGCTAATGCATTGACCAGGATAGAAACATTTTCAAAATGCATTCCTCGACTGTGTTAGGTATAAAAGAACATTTAGCGACAGTTCGTGATAATTCATTAGTATGTAGAAAATATTTTAACTGCTTACCAGTATTCATGGAAATCGAAAGTTGTGTATGTTATATCTGGATGATTATAATTTAGTACATGGTTACTATAGGCCTCCCAAATTATTTTTTCCTTGCCAGTTTGCTCTACGAGATTCACGATACAAATTGGACCGTATAAATTTAGTTCTTCAGTAAAATGTTTCTCGAATGCAACCTGTGTTTCTGCTTCATCTGATGGATTGAAAATCATTATTATCAAGATGAGAATGAATTTTTTCTTTTGTCATTTACCTCTGTCTATATGTGGTGGAGGTTTATATTTATAGCCAGGTTGAGACCAGTATACGGGTACACTGCCTCGCACTTGAACGAAAGATACCTGGTGATCATGATACCAAACCAATTGCTCCGTTTCTACATAGTTTGCACATTTTCCCTCATCATCCACACCACGTCGTTTATATCTATAGAAAGATAAGTTATCAAATAAATTTATATACAGAATATATATCAATAAAAATAAAAAAATTACCTCGTTCCCGCGCGAAATCTACTTCTTCTTGATATTATTGCTAGATTGAAAGTTTCATGATGTGGTTGTTCATCAATGCCTACTTCTACTTTGCACTTCTCTATTTGCACATATCCTTGAATAATTGGTAATATCCATATATTTGCTTTATCTGTCTGTAAAAATGAAATAGCTTCTTGATAATAAGTACCTAGAAACATTATCTAAAAACTTGGAAGGATCCTAACTTTTAAATTAATTATATCCTGCAACATGTGCTTGTTCCAGAAAAACCTATCATCCACTCTTTCCCAAAGCGGTATATTCTGCCCTTCCTCATTCTGTTGAAACTCAGTGACACAAAGTCTCTGCAGGCTATTAGTGATATCACCAGTTTGACAGAAATAAAAGGAGTCGGTTTCGGTGAAAATTTTACTTAATTCTTCCAATATTCTTTTCTCAAATTTCTCCTTGTCTTTGACAATATTTCTTTTACTCACTGTAGATTTCATCTGTAATCAGTATTTTGTTAGTACAAGAACATTCTTCTTTATATAAATGATTTTTTTTACTTTTAACCACAAGAAGCTTACTTGAGATGTTGCAAGTGCAGCTGCCTGTTGAGTAGTATTTTTTATGGTGTTTGTAGCACTTTTAATGGTTCCCCATGTTTTGGCAAAGGCTGCCTTCTGTGGTACATCAAACAGACCACCTTGGCTTTTTTTCTTTGGCAAATTCTGATGCTTCTTGCATGGCAAAAGTCCAATGTCATTATTTTCACTGCCAAAGTGCAAAAATGTGATTGATTTGATCTTGTATATAACATGACCTCCATACAACTCTCCAACAGGTAAAACTTCTTTAATCAACATTAAACGTGGTTCCAATACGGATGGTTGTTCTATTTTCCCTACAATTCCATAAAATATCCCAAGACATTCTAAATCCTTTGGAGAGGCCCACTCCCAATCTGCAAATAATTTGCAAATGATGAAATCTTATGAAAATGCCAATAGAAAAAAATATTCAATTTCAAATTATACAATACGGTATTGCACCTAATTGTATTAATTAGATCGTGGCTTTCACACGTTTACATAATTCATAATCTGTAGCTATTACAAAATCTCATGTACAGAACAGCTTTTTAAGGTATTCTCGCACTTTGCATTATTTCAATAATATTAACTCAGTTATGACTTGATATAAAATTCTTATTTCATCAGATACTGTCGCGAAATCGAATTCATAAATGAAAATTATGCGAAATCGTTTCGGTTACGTTTCACGGAAAATCGAACGTTCTAAATAAGAACAATGAACCGAGAATCACAACGTGTATCGTATACTTGACACGAATGTATGTACCTGTCAAATGAGAGTCGTATACCCACCCGATTTAGCAGAGAATTCTCCCGTATACTTGTCACACCACAGGCTGTGTCTCTCTTTCACGAAAATGAAATGCGTATCGGTACGGAACAATTCCATGCTTCTGATTTTCTCACTGTACAACAATTTCTACGCAGCATGTGGAACGTAAATTCTCCACCTTAAAGTCCGCCTATGACGGACACTTCGCCATCTTGCTCGCATACGAGACTGACAACAGGCTGGTTTTGTTAACTATATTTTCGATCAAAGAGCAGATGCCGATTGGACAAAGGATTAATTATATATAATATCCTATCTAAAACTTCAATTGATAATAATTTTCGATGAATACGACTTTACAAAATCCAATATTTTCCTATAATTTGGCACTAATTAAATTTTGATTTAATCTAAATTCTGAAAACTTTGTGTTAAAAAATTTTGCTAGTTTGAAATTTAGATATTTCCACGTTAATTAGAAAAAAAAAAGAAATGAACGTTTCGTTATTTGAAATACATAAGATTTATTTAGATCTGTGATTACATATTTTATATGTTTCACAATAACTGATAAGTACATCATAAATACAAAGAAGCGTGTGAAAATATGCGAATAACGATTAGTTAACGTTATCATTGATATCAACTTATACTGTTCATGGAAGAATATTTGAAAGATGTCTTTTCTATACACACTGTGTCCTTCTTCCAAACAAATTTAAATCGTTGCTGGCGAACTCGCGATACTCGATGGATTTTGTTTGAAATATACCCTCTTGAGTAATGAAAAGATCCATAAAATTTAACAAGCATTTAACATCCTTAAAAAAAAAGTGACGGTTACTCGCTCCTTCCTTCATTTCCTTCCTTACTTTTCTTTTCTTCTTTGGTTTTGTCAATTATATATTCTTGCCATTTTCTGTGATTAAGTGTTTGAAAATCATCCACTTTGGCTATTAATTTTAGATACTGAGACAACTTTAGCAATTCCCTATCTTTTCTTCTGGTAATATGTGCATGTCTAAATGGTTTTATTTTTAATCCTGACTGTGGATTCATAATAAAGTTCCTTCTAATATCGTCAAACATGATTGTGTTTTTTGCAGAGAACTGTTTATATTTGCCCCAAATAATAGCCAGTGGTTTTGCTGTGATAGTACCATATTTTGATGTGTGGACATTGATCATAGCATTTGAGTCAAGATGACATGCTATTTTATAATAGGGATTGCTAGAAACACCAAGCACTTTCATTTTCTCATTGATCCATTTCATACTAGTTGCTGACCAAATTACTATATCATAATTTAGGTAAGCCAGGGTTAAAAACTGATGAAGAAATGGACGCATCAATTCTACACCACTTTCTGCTGTTGATTTAGGGTCGAAAATGGTGTAGTCTATATCTAGCACCAATAGTTTTTTTCCTTCTCTGAAGGGATTTAATTCTACAAACCTATACAAACCGATTCTACACTGAATTTGAAATAAGCACAGCTTAACATTCTCTATTTCTATCTCCTCTTCTTCAGTCTTAAAGTCATTAATTACATCAGGTAAATCTTTTGGCGCGTGACACACTTTAGCTATGTCTTCTTCACGAGATCCCATCAGCATTAGCTTGAATCCAGGCTTCATGCCCAAGTCCCTTAGAATCTCCTCTTCTTGACATGCCTTGTCTGGTGGAAAGAAAGATTCTATAGACACTTGATGGAGTTTTAAACGGCGTACAGTCAAACATGTCAAATTACAACGATATAGAAGGATAATTTGAAATCAAAGTAGAAGTCGTTTGAAAAAATTTTATTTGAGAATTAATAACAAATCTCGAACAATGCGTGTGATTGTACGTGAAGGAAAATAAAAGAAAAGGAAGCTCGTGAAAACAATTCAAAACATAACCTTTGGTTCGAAGGTTCAAAAGTTTTTGACGTTCCGGGAGGATGCTAGTTTCCTTGTATATTCGTTCTTTCAGACCACGAACAGTATCGTCCAGGTTCACGTCCGGGATTTCGATTTTTTTCCTGCCCCATACTATGATGATCTTCCCTACATTCTCCATTTTTTTTCGAAAATAATGATGCGACACCAGACGATGTGTACTACGAAGTAATCGAACGTACACAATTCTATTAGATTCTGTATATGTACACAAAGGACATTGTGGAATATGAACAATCTAGTGTACACACTGTATCTTTGTGTCGATACTGTAACGTGAAGTTCATCCTCCACATAGATGGCGTCGAAGTAGCTGGATAAGATGGTGCTGCCATCGCAGTGATGGTAAAAATTATTTAACATGCTTACTATATTTTATTCTTATTTTAATCAGTTAACATTTTAATTACTTTTAAATAAATGATAATTACCAGCTACATTTATACATGGGTTTACTGATTGTATTGATTTGCGTGCTCAGTCGGTCACTCATATTTGACAAAAAAATAAACAAATATATTTAAATTTTTGCCATTATCGAATTATTTAAATAGTTGCCTGCATTTCAAAAATAGTTATTTGTAAAATTTAAATTCTCGTGAATGAAAAGAAAGATCTTTCAATCATTCACTCAAGAAATGAGAGAGCATAAGTTGAAGAAAAAAAATTGCTCTGTCTCCACCCTCTGTTTTCAGTTCTCATAAACGCGATTCACTTCGTACGCGAAATTTGTATTTTTACATCGACCAGGAGTGAAAACCTTTTTACGAACTTATTTCCTTCTTTTGGCTGAACGAACTCTGTATACTTACACGACCCTCGTTTCCCGTGTTCCGCCCTTTTATATGCGTGTATTTTCGCCAAACAAAAGATGGAAAGTTATACAAGAGTGCAAGGGAAGAAGTTGTCCTCGAGTTCATTCGAGAAATTGTTTCATATATCGAGTTTCTAACAGTTGATGCTCTGTTTCATTTTTCATGCGAGGAAGTAAAAACGTAGCTGCATAAGTGCTAAAGCCACGAAATTCTTTTATTCTAATCTACTATGAAGTATATTTGATATATTATCAAAAATTCACGAGCTTTTCGAACAACCCTGTATCTGACGGATCAATTGCCAAAATAATAAAAATAATAAAGCCATGAGAGATAGACTTTGATGAACAAGAGAAATAAAAATAAATGGGTTGGCAGGATATTTTTGCAAGTTCTATTGTTCTTTGCTGAAAAAAGAAAGGAAAGAAGAAGAGTGAATTGCATGATACGATAAGGCTTTGTTTAGGGCTTTGTTTAAGGCTTTGTTTGTTTCATTCACGAGTCATTATCAATCGCGAGACGAATGAAAAATCAATTCGCAATTCGTAAGAACGCAACAACGATGCTACGTATGGTGCAATGCGAAACTCATATTATAAATGAGCTGTCTGTAATTGTTGTTTGTAATTAAATTTTCTCACTTCGCCTCCTTCTGTGCTATTATTTTCATTTCTTTTCTTTTTATTACTTGCGATACTAACGGCGCGTGAAATTGAACCTAAAGATGCAGTGCGTCGAACTTTGTAATATGATACTAATATTAATTATCATACAGTAGAATGATCGCCACACATATATTACAGAAGAATACAAGTCACATTTAAAAATTCAGTACATACATGGTAAATAGTAAATATGTATTCTTTTAAATTTTTCAAAATATTGCTTGTTATAACATTATGATAATTATAGCAGAATAGTTATATCTTTAATTTCCATAAAACTTCGTCGACGTATTAATTGTTTCTAAAGACTCTATTTTTAAAGCTCTTTGATTCATTTTCAATTCGGTATGTCATAATTATAAAAATAGGCAAATTAATTAAAAAAATTTTATCAGATATTTCACTGATAATATATCTTTTAATAAAGAATGTTATGTTCAGGTCATGCAGAGATTTTTAATTTTTTCAATGCATTATTATATTTCATTCACATTTGTAATAATTAAAAGGTATTAATACGTTCACTGCGTATCTTTTTAATTCAAGGCACATAATTTAACGAATGTACGTGATATTGGCTCAAATGTAGGACGCAACTCAAATTTTAAATCACGAAATTTTTATAAAAACGAGAAGCTTTGTAACAGAGTAATAGATTTTAATGACGTAACTGGTTTCATTACGTAACAAGAAATTAACTTTAAAGTTAATCAATATTGGAAGAATTTTAAATAGCTTAAAATACCTAATACAGTATTATCGAATAATTTCTTTTCTGTCATTTTATACCTCTTCACGTCAATCTTTCATAATCCAGAACTAATAAATTATTATATATTGTTATATATTACTTGATATTATTATTAATTAAAATTTTATGAAACTATTATTGTCATCAATTAATTTTTCTTTCCCCAAATTTTTATGATATGCAATATCTTATCACATTATTATTCAATAAAACCATTAATTAATAAAATGAATATGATGATTATTCAATAAAAAACCAATTAAAGTTCGATATAAGAAAAGATCTGTTCATAAGCGTTTAAGCAAGTTCAAACATATTCCAAATATTCAAAACATTATTACCAAATAATTTTCTTCGCGTTATTCCACACGTCGTCGTCAATATTCTCTCCTCTCCCCATCTTCCGTACAACGCGTGTGTTCATCGCGTCATAATGACCTAACAATGTGCTTATCAGGCAACAGAAGTTACGATACATTGGTTAGGTTTCAGTGTCGTTCAACGAATAGGTTAACATCGATGATTGGGTTGAGAGGTTAATATCAATGATGACAGTCTTTATTATCATGACGCGGTTTCAGGATGGCTACAACGATGAGTTATAACTGGCCACGTAGTTTGTAAACCGGCCACTTCGATATAGTGGACTGGACTTTAATATCCGACTGTATCCGACCTTTTCGTTATTAAGCGGATATATTCGTCGCGAGGGATTATTTCTTGCTTGGTTTTGTGCGATTTATCACTGTGAAAGAGCTAGGCGAGAGGAGAAGAAAAAAAGAAAACGAGAAAAAGAAAAAAAGGAAGCGTTATACATGTTACGTTGTCATTTATGCTTAGTTTGTTGGTTTTTCTCTCTCTTTACCTCGTTCTCCCTTGGGACGAGCGATTCTTTTTTAAAAAATTGTCGACGGCTCGGAAATAAATGGGATAATCCGCGCTCGATTCGGGATTGAATGGTTGCCGCAACAGAGAATATTTTTCGTTTATTTTTCGGAGGTGATAACGAGGCATGTTAAGTTTCGTATAATTTGGGTCGAAAGCAGATTTATTTATTTCTGCCTAAGTGAGACGTAGCTTTTACATAATTTTTATTATTATTTGAAATGATAGATAATAAAGGCCAAATTTTATCTATAATGTTAAAAATCCCAGACATAAGTATTCAAATGTTCAGAATTATCGTATGAATGTGACGTACATAGGCATTTTAGATGGACATGGTCTTTTAGGATTCAACATATGGTGAATTATTATAAAAGTGATTAGTTGTTGATTAATATAGGGAATTGTGTATCATCTACAAATTATAATTAAAAAATACCTTTACACAAACTATTTATTGCAAATCTCAAAAAAATCTAGGATGGAAGAAACTAATACAAGATGAAATAAAAATTCCATCTTGTAATTCTCAAATAACGGAGCTTATAAATAAGACAATTGTCACGCATTTCAAACATATACATCGAAACATGCAGACATCCTAAAGTCTATAGACAAAGAAGAAAGAAAAACAAAAAAAAAGAAAGAAAGAGAAAGTTGGACGTCGAGGGATTAAAAGAAGCTTTCTCTCGTTCAATCCGTACAAACGTGCGGATAGGTTTCTTGGTAGGTTTGAAAAGGAGGGGCGCAAGGGTCAGCGTCGCTTCCTCTCGACGTTTTTTAATGCGATCCAATTCCGCTCTTTTAATTGGAAGCAGATATAAGTTGGCGGGCATGTGGGTCAGCACGATGGGGCGAGTAAATAAAAGGACAAAACGGATGAAAGAGAGGGTTAGGAGAGTCATGATAAGTTCACCGACAGAAAGGGACGAGGGCTGTTGCTGTTTGTTGGAATGCTGCGAGGCATTTCGCCGTGGGATTCTATAGGAGGCTCAAAGTGGCATCGAGCGTGCCGTTACTATTCTCACGATCCCTCTTTTCTTCCGTGTCTTCCAATCGATCGTGTCTCTTTCCTTTTATTATCTTTTTTTCTCTTATTTTTAACGCAGAGAGAGAGAAAGAGAGAGAGAGAGAGAGAGCATCCACTTTCTTTTAGGCCTAGTTTCAAGTTATGTTTAGCGACCAAGGTAATTTGCGAGGACATAGGAAATTAGATTTAAAATTGCATTGAAAGAAATGCATTGAAACTTTACGTATACGGAGTGAGAGAATGTCTATATAAGACATTCCCTTTTTAATTAATTTTAGCTATATATTAAAAACTTTTAACCCTTCCTTAACTAATTTTTTAATCATTCATAAGAAAGTGAAATCTCGTTGAATTTCGTTGAACAATAGAATTTTTATTTTTATTAAAAAACAGTTTCAAACATTTGACTTTCAAACAAATGATTCTATGATGTAGTAAAATTGTTGGATGGGTGAATGTCCTAGAATTTTTTTCAGATCTTTTTAAAAGCTTAGAATAGTAAAATAATTAGAATTTAACTTAAAAATTATTCAGTTAGAAACGTTTAAGAGTTTCATTGATTTGATTTGATTTTACACGTGCAAAATTAATTTTATTACTTGAGAACATATGAAATGAAACGTATTGCATGAGTTGTTAACACGGACTATTGTTTTTCGGTAAATAACTCTCTAATAATGCACATAATGATTATACTGTAATATTATACTATAATCAAACTCGAGAAATTTTACTTTTACTTGGATTCTATATATTTCTGTCTATTTCTAAAATTGAAAAAAATAAAAGAATGAGGTTATCTCTTTAATGAAACTTTGTACGTTTAGTCAGTATTGCACTTATAATTTAGCAAACGAAACTGAAATTAATGGTTGTACGTAACGATGAAAATTATGGCTGGTGGTCAGAATAGTTCACTGCAAATCTCGAGTTTCTTTTATTTCGTGACTGCACGAATGGAAATGTTTTCCCCGCGAAACATAGATGTTTCAGGAACAATGAGAAATTATTATGTGAATATTTTAGCGAAGATTAGTTATTCATCTAGGAAACTCCAGATCTTTTTTTGCACGAATGAATTTTTTGCAGAGATGAGTATTCCATATAAATTCGGTACTTTAAACATAAATTTAAGTCCTTTTGCACGAACAAATTGCTTCTTTGAGAGTGAAAATTTGAAAGAAAATTAAAAATTATTTAAGGCTTCAACTCATTAACCATTTTAAGATTAATCCTTAAATCAAAAAATCATCGTATTAGTTCTTTTTGTAAGAATAAATTCATTTAGGAAAATAGATATCTTAAAAAGGATTGAAAATTATTTTGCAAAAATTTCGAACGTAGATTAAATGCTCTAAGATTATAAATTTATATAGTTAAAAATTAGATATTTCAGAATTCTACAATTTTGAAACATTGACGCGACTGAATTTAAAATATTAATACAATCGACATTGAATTTTTGTCATAAAGTACGTTAAATTTTATGCAGAGTACTATTTGTTGCTATCACGTGTAAATTTAATAACACACGAATGCAAAGTTGGAATAAATCTAAGATAACCGAAGGTAGTGATTTCCTGTCCCTGAACAATTACTCGATCGAGAATTTCTGCAATACGATATTATCACGTAATATTCGAGGTCTATTGAGAAGTTCCGTTTAGTTCCATTTTTATTGCCACGATATGACATGTGCCAATCAAACAAAGATATCACGTCATCTAAAGAAATATAAAAGCTAGTTGAACATTTTCTTTGTACTGTTTTATCGCAGCAAAGTACTACACCGCACGACACATTAATAACCAAGCTCGAGATTATGAACAACGATAATTTATATAACGTGTCCTTATGTATTTATATAAGGTTATAGTAGGTTAAATAAAGGTTAATTCTCGGCGAAAAATTGTGATTCTATTTAAATAAAGTTACGTTGGTATATTATATTACGTGAATGTAAATTTACGTGAATATATTATGTTAATTTCATTTATTTGTCTATCGAAATAGATACTTATATGAGATTTCTGTGAATTTAACAAGACTAAAAAAGAACCAAGGGAAAAAATGAAATGATTGATGTACTTGTGTATGATGTATTTCAATGTAGAAGTACTGAATACTTTCTTATAACACCTTCCTTTTATTTTATTATATGATGTTTTTAATATTCTTTAGAAGGAACAGTAGATTTGGAATTGTTGAATAAAATTTCAATGTATAATATCTCGTATCGTTATACGAAAATTTCACATTACATAATATTATAGATATAATATATAATTCCATATATTAATAAGTTTTAAGATTTGCTAATAAAATTACTACGCACGAGATGCACAAATTTAACTAAATAAATCTAATTTCATAAAAAGATATCCGTATCGTCAGTTTAAAAATAATAATGTTTATTAAAAATAGCAAGAACGTTGATTTTTTTATAAATCAGAAAAAATCGAAATTCATCAGTATTAAAAACATAAGTAAAGATTACATCGAGTAATATTCTTATTTATAATGAAATATACAAAATATACGAAATATGAAACATATCAAAAATACGAAATTTTTAACTGTGGAATGTCGTGAAACTCAGTCGTGAAACATTTGATATTTGACGAATATATAAATGTTCATTTGAGGTGAGAAAGAAAAATAAAAAAAAAAAGAAACAGCAGAAGTACGTAGCTGTAACGTTATTTCGTTACGATAGATATATCAATAAAACTTTTACTCGTGTACAATAAACGTCGAAAAGATAAAAACAGGGGTTCGATCGAAAGCGTATCGTTCTTTTCGTGAATTAATTATATTAACCAGGGCGAATTCGGCGAATTTGCCTGATCAAACAGGTCGGCATGCAAATATTGGCCGAGATTTCGTCACTGTGGCTCAGCTACAAAAATATTTTTCATCCGTCGGAATATTCATGGACGCCTAAGCGACGGCACTGTTAATTAGCCATCGGAGAAAGTTAAACTTTCATTAATACATTGATACTATCGTTTGCTATTGGCTAGCTTCTCGCTAAATTTCAACCTAGACCTCGCACGATTTCCAACGATCGATTTACTTTTCCACAATGGTAGATTTGGTGAGGTAGAAAGAATTCTTATTCAATGTGTACTTTGTGATTTTCTGGTTTCTTTTTCCTTTCTTGCTTTCTGGTATTGTATCATTTGTTGATATATGAAAAAGATAGAAGAAAGGATAATACATACAATCACGATGATATTTGCTTTATTATTATAGAAAATTTTTATAAATATACTTTTATTATTCAATACCAATTATTAATAAGTATTTATTAATACTGTGGCATGAAATACCGTTATTATACTATTAAAAGTTCATAAAGCATATGCTAAAAATGATTTGAATATTGAGGTTTCTTAATATCATCATAACTGACTGTTTAGATATTGAAATATATAGGTATTAACAACTTCACATTGGTTTCAAACTTGATAAATACTATCATAATTATAGTTCATAATACTGTTAATACAATTTCAAAATATGTTCATAAAAAGTTTGTCTATAAATGTTTAAGTACTTTTATGAAATATTTTGTTTGAGAAACCAAGAAAAATAAAAATTTATTTAAGAAAAGTTTTTTGTCATGACTAGTATTTAAAATTTATTATCTTATGACTAATAATTGCATTCTTAATTATTCTTAAGGCTGTTGGCAAAATATGTATCTTATTTTTCAGAGTACATCCTGACATTTCTGACACTAATTTATTCACTTGCCATCGACCATAAGTCTTCATATAGTTAATATGTTTAGAGTAAAGATAAATTAACCTAGCTATTATAGATATGGACACTTATTAATTGCTTACATTATTAGACAAACGAAATTATGCTACACTTAATATGTTATTGTTAAACTGTCACGAATATTCATGAGTAGAATTATTCATTTTTGTTTATAGGTAAAAAGTTTTAAAAGTGTACAATAATATTATAACATGAATTATAATTTATTCTTTATAATATTAGGGAAAACAATTTTTTCTTTGAGTTTGGAATGAAATTATCAAATTGTTGGACAATAATTTTATTATTCATAGCGTAGTCCAAGTTTCGAATAAAATATGTAATAATTTTGAAGATATTAGTAGTTTCGAATGATTTCTCAGGCCTGTTTCATTTTCTGTAATTGCATATATAAGTATAATTCGCAGTTACTTTAAAAAATTAATTACATTAACTATTTTCAGGCTAATAATTCTTATGTATGCTGAAAGTTTTCCTAGCACTTACATCAAAACTTAATTATACCAGTTAATTATACCAACTTTTAGATTAGTTGTAAATGAGTTGTCTCGTTTATATCGAAAATCTTCATTTTTTAATTAGTAACTTCATTATGTTGATTAGCATTCCATCTACCCGTACCCTGTTCATCCCTTCAATGTGCGAAAGCTAATCACATCAGCGACTCGTTGCGTTTCCTTGGGAAACGAAAGAAACCGGGGATTTTGTAGAGAATCGACGAAAACGCATCGAACGTAGAAATCCTTTGGTTCCCAGTTCACATGCAGGAAATCCCATGATTGATGCCGGACAGCACAATGTTGCTTATATAATGCATAGGCGCGCGCGGTGTATACACTCCACCGATAAACTGCCGCGTGAATACATGCTGCAATAACGTTGATGCAACTCGATATGTAAACGCTGGATATTCACGAGAATATTTCCGGACCAGAAAAATTAAACGCGTTTCGAAGCGTTGCTGAAGAAACATCCACCAAGTTCCAAGTGATTTTTTATTTCTCCCTATTTTGATTTCCTATTTCTTCAAGTACAAGCAAGGACGCACATGTGATACACAGGTACTTATATACAGATACTTTTTTTTTATTTTAATCATCGATCTTCAGACTACAATATTGATTTGTTTTTCAATATTAATTTAAGTAAATTTAGTTTCTATAAATTTTATAAAATTATAGAATTTAGGTGAAAGATATAATGTTGAAGAGATATTAAGAGAAGAGAATTAAGAAATGGAATTCGTTATGATAAATAAAGATTCGAAAAAAACTGCAAAAGAAGTGACCCTTAAAAGTGAAGCTATTAGTTGCAGTTCTTTATTCTATTTTACCTAATTATAGTTTTTCGTTTTTATTTGAAAATTAGATATTTGCAGCAGTAGCGGATTCACGCACACAATGCAGTAATATTCACAGTTTAATGATAAATAGCTAAGATGTAAAGAGTTATACGAGATCAAATGTGTATCAATTTTGTCGATATTATTGATATATTTTATATTTTTATATGATTATTACCCATGATTGACATCAAACAGCATAAAGTTTCCTGAAATTGTTTTAATTTATATTTGTGGTAATATAGACACCAATCAATATGAGGCTCGGCCTCGTCTTATTTTTTACTAGCATATCTTTAAAGCTAAAATAGAGTTTTGTTACGAACTACATTAAGTATGATGATACAATCTTTTGTAACATCTATCATTCTCTTTGTACCATCGATCTGCATAGAGTTCAATATAAATATTAGCAGAATGTAATAGCGATTAATAATATAGGAAGAACCTGTTTGAAAATCTGATAGTGGAGCGTCGAGGAAATTTGATTGATGAAGCGATTGTAATTGAACTGTTGCCATAGTTAACAACAGACGGCATGAACGATGAGAATTTTAGGTTATAAATACCAGTTACCTTTCAAACGGCCGCGATTATTTCACAATAAAGGGAAGGTTTAACGGGGACGCTGAGCAAAACTGATAACCAGGAAACCGACGGTGGCCGATAAAATGATAATTAAAAAAGTTCATCGGATAAAATCTACGCGGGGAGCTAACGTTAAAATATTATATGATCATCGGATATCGAATTTTTGGTAATTATTATACAAATACAGCGGCAAACGCGCCGTGAAGATTTTAGAATTGGAAATTATGTCACGCGACTGAAATTCCGATTAAAATTTCTGAAAAAGATATTGTTAGATACAAATAATTGAACTTTACATCGGAGGATTTTGTTTACGTTAATCATCGCTGTCGCGTGGCGTTTTATGGCAATGTTTGATAGCATACGATAATGTGCAATAACGTAGGCTAATGTGATAATAGTGTGATTAAAATTTGGGAAGAAATATTTAAAAATTGGTATTTAAACATTTCTTTTTCACTGGGAGGAATGATTAATTAAATTTTACATTGAGTGACTGTGTTTTCTAATAATTAGTCGATGTTACGTGACGTTTTGAAATAGTGTACAACAATGATTTTTTAATCATTAGAAAACTATATAAATCTTTGCCTGAAAGGATACTAAATATTAAACAATATTAAACAATATTAAATATCAAATTCGTTTTTTTTATTTCTATCTATTTCCTCATGAAATGTGCTATGTGCTTGATTCGTTAAATATTACCATATCTTTTTTTTTTCAATAACACGAAATACATTGCAAAACGTTTCATTTATGTTACTTATACACGTTGATAAAAGCACTACGGAAGAATGCATATAGAAATGATTTTGTATCATTCGTTTAATAGAAAGAAATTTAATAATTTTCAGAGTGTACAGTACGTCTCGGGGTGTACAATAATCCGATACCGCGGAAACGAAATATGAATTCTCCGACAAAGAAACATATTTCACAGCGAAATAAGGGTAGGTACGTGCAAAACGCTTCTCACAGTAATCGCATCGGACAATCACAAAATGTCAATATTAACACCATTAAGTTCCATTAATGGAATCTGAAAACGTATCGTGGGATTTTCCTTTCCCAGTGACAAAGAAGCAGAAGGCCACGGCTTGCGCAACTGACGAAGGAGGCCAGCAGCGAAGGGGAACAGGCCGAATTTCGTAGCGGGCGCATGCACACAGCCATGGCGAAAACACACATACACATACACACAGAGGAATACGTATAGAAGGGAAAATCGAGGAGGACACACAGGTGCGGGAAGATAAGCGCGCGCGACGACGCGGCGCGGCGCGTCGCCACTGCTGCAGCGTAACGTAGAAAGTCAGTCCGACGGCGGCGCCGCACCAGTCGAACGCGTCAGGACGCGCCTTTTCGTAGTCCAGCAATCAAACATCGGCCGCTCGCGATTTCGTGCGCCCCTTCAGTGCCTCGAAAAGAAAATTATCTCTCGGGAAAATTGTCTCTCGACCAAGCGAGTCGAACAGACAGAAGAGCATCGCGCGACGATAATTGCCGAAAAATTCTGCGGTAGAAGATCAAAATATCGGAAAGAGGAAGAGTTCGAGAAGGGGGAGGCAGAGGATCGTGCGTGTGACAGAAGAGAGACACACGGAGGATCACCACGTTTGGATCCTCTAGAGATCGTTGGTGATTATCTTGCAATAAAAGAAAGAACTTTTCGTCTGTGATCGAGGACTGATATATTGGAGAACGGTTTCAAAGGGACGAAAGCCGGTGGATCAAGTGCCTTTTTCTTTCTGTTTCGCGGGACTCCGTTGGTACCGCCCCTCTGGGCGGCTCCTGGCTCCCGGAAGTTTCCTCGGCTTCGAACTGACGAACTTCTTCTCGTAGCACGAGCCTTTTTAACCACCGGCAGCAGGATGTTTTCGTCCTCGAGAGCTTTCCCGCCGATTCTCTTCGCGGCGCTCTTCGTCTGTATCGGTGAGTGACTTTGTATTCTTTTCCTTTTTTTTTTGTTTTTTTTTGTTTTTTTTTTGTTTTTTTTTGTTTCCGTTACACGAATCTCGCGAACGTGGAAAACGAAATTGACAACGAGTGCGCCCGAAGTGATATTTCTTGCGAATTACACGCAATTGTGATTGTTGTTATAAGGGATTGCTTTTTGCTTTGTTCGAAAGGATGTTTCCATAAGAGATTACATTTGAAAGTTAATATTTTCAGATTCTTATATATTTATAGAAATGTATAAAGTTTTAATGTACAAAATTGGTCGTGATACGAAAAAAGAAAAAACATATAAAATATTTCTACAACATTCAATATTATACCCAATATATAAACATACTCATACTCTGTAATATGAATTTCCTGCCGAAGTTCCATTCTTTTAATTATAATCTCAAAGTGAATTTGCTTCAAAGTTCTCAACTTACTGAAAAGTTATTTCAGTGTTTTCAAAATTTTTGAACGTTCGTGAAAGAGTAAAAAAATTTCTTCTTTCAGTGGTTTACGCTACATAATACTTTTCTCTAGAAGTTTCCACTGTGTCTGTCAACAATTTTGATGAGTCAATTTAAGTCGTAATAATAAATTTAGAAAAACGAAACTAAATATTTACGTGCGAAGTTCTGAAAGAAAACGTGTAGAGGGTAACAAAATCGATCGGTGTGCAATTTATTTGAAAGATACTAGACGTTCCCTGTTAAAATCAAGTGCGATACTTGAAGAACCCTCCGCAGTAATTTAATATCACCGCGATGCTGTTCAAAATAATTAATGGATCGATCTCTCGAGCAGAATGACCAATATTTTGACAGCCACTCTAGTCATGGAAAGTAAATACAGATTGGAAATCGCATGTGTTAAATATGAATAGTGCTCCTTTGTTCCCTGTGTTTGGTTATCCATTGAAATCTACGAGACCTCGTTCATTATTTCGGTCACCGTATCATTGTCATTAAATACACCTTTTTCGTTGTTTAAAAATTGATTTATCTCTTTGATTCATGATGTTGCGTGATGTGAAATTTTATACGTAAATTTTTTTCCAGTCAATTTACACTCTCGTTCAGAAAATTAGTTTTAAAAGATTCTCAAACTAAAATATTCGAGAATTATCGATCATTAAACTGACAAGTTTTCTACGGTCAATTATCCTTTCTAGGATATGTAAATTGTTATAAACGAATTCTAAATGTGTTCATATAAATTTACAAAATATTACAAAAAAACTTGAATGTAAATTTTAAAGTACATTATTTTGAATATTTTATATATTTTTACACATGCGTTCTCTATATTTCTGTGTTTATGAATTCTCATAAATGCATAGATATCTTCATCGTCTACACGTCGTATACTCTAATAAAAGTTCCACATCCATTTCATTAATTTTCCTTATATTCACACCTATGTGAAAGTATGTACTCGAGGGAATTCATTATTTAAAAGAATGCAAAATTCATCAAGAAAGGACTTGTTAAGTTATAAATGAAAACTAAATTATTCAACAAAATGCTAATTCAGTGAGAATGAATTCATAGTTTTAAAAATGTACTCGAGGGAATTCATTATTAAAAAAAAAAAAGAAAAAGAAATGAAAAATTCATCAAGAAAGGACTTATTAAGTTATAAATTACGTTATTCAAAAGCTATTTTATTAAACGAAATGAAAATACGCAGTTTTAAAAATTTTAAGAATTTTTTACTGCCATTGAAAATCACAATAAGATTATAATTTAGATTTCAATTACATAATTTTAGAATTTTTAATTTAATTTGCTCTTGTCAATAATTCAGGGAATAATACAAAATGAAGTCTAATATATTTTAAATTTTAATTGTCTAACGTAGTGACCATGTATAATCATCTCAGCAATTCTGTTTGAGGGTTATCATGGAATCTCCAATTATACAGAATACCATTGTACTTAAGATACGCGAGAAAATGAAAAAACAATTTCATTTCGACAATTTCAATGCGACTCGCGAGCGTGAAAAATTTTAATCGGTCATTTTCCGTATTCACGCACGGTGACAACAACAATCGTTTCACCCGCGACTCATTAAGCGTTACCAATAACGATCGCTCGATAACAATCGTCGTGCACGCGATATTCCTCGTCATCCCGATTAACGCCCCCACCCATCCCCCCGAAAATTCAGCACGCTCCATTAATTATTTCCATCAACCTACCGTCATCATTAAACGGCTCGATTATCCACTTCTCGCGAAATCATCTCGCTGAAAACGTGGGCCAGTTGTCTGCGTTCTTTCGACACTCGTGTCGAACCGAATAGAATCGTTTTGTAATAGGTTCGCGCTACTTTACGCGCGATCGGTTTATTATCTGTTGGACGATTCGTCACGGCGGGGGTTGTTTGAGGCGTCGTCGCGACGAGACGCGTCGTCTTGCTAATGAACAGCGTTATTTCCAAGGGGAAGTTTACGCTTTAATCGAGTTGGGCGCGATGCGACTGGATAGGGGCGGGTCTAACCGAATTTTCGGCTGTCCCACATTGCTAAACGGACGGTGGGGATTGGTTGAAAGGGGTGAAAGGGGTAACAGGAATTAGGCGAACAATCGAGCCTGGTATCTCGTCGAACAGACGTTTCTAGGTAACGAGAATTTCGCAAAAGGGCGAAAAAAGATTTTAACGGTGGTAAGGGAGGAAGATGATTGGTTATGGAATCAAGTTTAATATACATACTGCAAAAGTGAAAATAAAACTGCACTCGCAACGGGATCAAGTTTGATAATATGATATGTAATCACGAATCTAAGTTGGTATCAATGGATAAGTTTTATCTCATTTTTACTCACTCTCATCAGTAATATATTTCTAAATATACATTTTAATTACGAATAGTGTATCATTCTGGAATTAATATTTCTACTAGTCCAATGATCCTTTAATTACTACTTATTACACTATTTTTTATAATATTTACTATTCTACTGTTCTCGTTAATAACTCCTGAAGCTGATCATTTAATTCTTGCTACTACAATAGTTTATAATCAATAAAAACCAGTCGATTCGCTTAATCAATAAGAACACTCGATATTCCAATATCAGAGCGAGAGTTTTGCTCTGTAAAGTATCCGAGTCGGTCAAAAGAAATTAATTGCAACGTCCATCAGACTCCGAGCCATCAGCATCCCTTGTTCTTTGATTCCTTCGAAGCTCGGTTTCTTTCGATTCACACAATGGTCGTTAAGTCGTTCCATCCATCAGACGAAACTTTTCTTCCGTCTCGTAAACGCTCTACGAAGTTTGCATTTGGCTAAGAAAAGAATTTTCGGAGTTCGATTTGTTGTGTCGTTCTTAAACGAATCTTCTTGCGTCAGCCAAGCCGGAAGTGAGCTATGTGAACCTTACTTCGTAAGGTTGGTAGTTAGGTTGGGACACATTAAAGTGGCGATTTTCGGCTCTGGACTATCGTTAACTAAGTGTTGGCAATTTGTAAAGTTGGATTATCGACGATAGCCTTGCCTCGGGATTTCGCGACGTAATAGCACTTCCGATGCCTTATGCTCGAACAGACGTTACTTTACGGGCTATTGTGCTTGTTAATAACGTACGTTGTGGAATTCGCAGTAGAAAGTGTAATGGTTGGAACTTGTCTTTTAATAATGGATTTTAGGAAGTTCTTGGTTAAATTGAAATAAAGAAAGTTGAAACAGAATTGTTGCATTTTAATACTTGTGCAAAACAGAAGTGAGACCAAATGGATTGGTTATGCGATCTTTTCTTATAAAGTTGTAGCAGTTTAAATTACCGACAATTTTTCATCATTATTGAGTCAGTTATTTTCTTAGTGAATTGTTACTTTTATTCGAGAAGAATTTATTGAAATCTACGAAAATTTTGCGCAATGAGTATGTTGATACGTGTCGCAGAATTTTTTCAAATTTTCCTCAGAAAGCTTAAAAAATTGCAGAACAATTTGTCCACGAGGGATTAAAATGGAAAGGGATGCAAAATAAATCAGTTTTGGAATCTTTACATTTTTATTTACCAGATTGACGAGCGGAATTTAACAATTAGAACAAATTTCCAAATATTTGTTATCTGTACATAATTTATAATTAATCTATATGACTTACCATTAATATTTATATATAATATAAATATTAACCTGTATAGCTTAACTGCTGTCAACACTGGCAGATACACGTTCTATTTCAACTGACAGAATTGGAGTAATGATAAATATTTATTATTGAACGAGGAAAAGACAAATCTAGGAATTCTGTGCATTCTTTACTAGAGTAACTTTCAGATTCTACTCTCTATTCTTCTCTGCTTTCTACAGATCTTTGTATCTTTCTTTTCTCGAAGAAAACTCGAAAGAAGTTCAACAGTGTGGTATTCTTCTGCACATGTCGGTCGTAGGTCACAGCGAAAACTCCACGCGTATTTCTCGATGCTGTCCGCGATAAAACTCACTTGCACCTCGCGAATCGGTTTGCTGTTAAACGCACCTGTACTTTTCCTCTAAGTTCGCCATTTGCCGAATGCGTGCTCAATTCGTTTCGCATTATTTCGGTGTTCGTTTTTTGCATACTTTAGTGCAAAGAGTTCGACAACTTATAATGTAACTAAAGCGAAGACGTAGAATATAATCTGCTGTTGATTAACATTTTCAAATACTTAATTCATACACGATTAATTGCTTAAAAGAGAAACAGATTGCGACAAAGAAAAATAAATTCGGAAGTGAACAGAAAAATCCTGACATTTAAACGTTTAAAAGCTAGTTTCAAGTGATCCAAATAATATTAAACAAAGTTTCCAGCTTCAATTCTAGGAACCACATGTTTTGTAAATTCTTGTGACCATATCTAAATTCTTAGTTTCCAATTTGTTCAAATTGATCTTCAATTTATTTAAGATAAACTGAATTAATTTGATACCTTTGCTCGCTGTGTCCTTATCCCTGGCATTACAGCTGGCACATTCAGCAACTGTTTCTCCGCGGAAATCAGGCAACCTGGCCAGAACGACATGTAAGGTCGTAAGGTCGACATATGGTCTCATCTGTTTCTTGTTCTTCAATCTTTGTGGACTAACCCTCCGTACAATGCGACGCTTTAACGCCAACGTTTCCCTTTCCATGTAAGCCATGCCAATCACGTAATGGAGGCTCGTTGAAAAGGCGGTCGTGTTCTTCTTTCTCTCTCTCTCTCTCTCTCTCTCTCTCTGTCTTTCTCTTTCCATCGTTCCCTCAACCCTCGTACGTTTCTGCATCGACGTGCACACATCTAATAAGGGTATGAATATGGAGTCTCTAATCCCAGGCCTCGCGCCGACACTTCAGCCCCGGAATTTCTCTATTCAGAGGGGTAATAAAGCGATATGGCGCCGTAAATATACGGGCTGTGCACCCTCGCGGTCCTTTATCACTTTATTACCCTCGTCGTCTTTGGCCCACGCAGAAGGGTAGCTTCTAGCTGGATATATCCGAACCGGCTGATGCGCCGGCCTAATGCGCGTTTTTATCGTTCAACCCTCGCAGTATCGATACCTTTTGTTGGTGGATCGGCTGGTTTCGATCTGGAAATACGGTCCTCTCGTTGCGTTGGTAGAACTGAATGATGTGGATCTGGTATTGTGGTGTATGGGTCTAGAGATGATTCTTTTTAATTTATGGTACCGTAATCGACTGTATCTCTAATTTTAGAAGAATTTTTGTTATAATTTTTAATTGATGTTATTGGAGGTATTATTATAGGGGGCTGCAATAATATCTTAAGGTTGAACATAATTTGAAAAATTGAATCAATACAATATCTAAAATATTGTCAATGTCTCTTATTTATGGTTACACAGGTTGCGTAGAATAAAATTTATTCTGATGTTCTTTAGTAAATTTTAAATTATTAGTTTCATACATTACTGTGCATGGAGTATTTAAAACACTTACTTTTTTTTAAATATTTGAAATTAGCAGATGTATACGAACTTTAGTGACTGGTTGAACGTAGACATGCATTATCCAACACAATGTCTGTGCACATAATCTAATACACTGCCCATATGTGTAATCTAATAGACCGCCTATATATGTGTAATGTAATATAATACATATGTGTACATAACCTAATAGTTAATAACAGTGTCTATACGCATAATGCAATAGTGAGCGTATAAACAGAGAAATACGTATTCCAGTAAATTCAACTAATTAGAGTCTCGAAAATTTTACAGATTTCCCTCATTAATCGTTACAAAGTGATAAGTTTTCTACGTACCAATAAACTTCCAGTAGTTCTATAATAATATAGAATTATTATAGAATAAAGTTCAATTTAACGAAAAAAGAAAAATATTAATGATAACGAAATAAATTTTATCTAGTATAGAATTATAAATATAGACTGTACTTATAGAACATAATAATATAGAATTAAAAAATTTATTCGCATATTTTTTTCTCTTCATGAAGAGCTAAAAATATAAAGCCTCTTTCAAAACCTTGTTTTATGTAATAATTGTCACCTAAATTAAACTTTTGATATAAGCATTTCCCCTATTTATATTTTCACCACTGTGGACGAAGTATTAACCCTACGTATATTAATTTCCTGTAACTAAATATGTCTCCTTTGAACTCGCGGGAAAACAACCCTTGCAATGATATTTTGATTCACGAAAGGACCAATTAATTTTTTATAGTATTCTAATAATAACAAAAAGAGTTTGATCATCAAATATAATCATAAATTATAATAAAATAAATCTTAATATATTAGATAGAGTATAAACTAATATGAACTATGATAAAGTAAAATCCAATAAATTATGGTAAATTACAATTATTAATCTTTATTGAGAATCATATAAATTTAGGGTTGAATTACTTGATTTTGGAATTTGTTAATTTTATTTGATTTTATTACTGATCTCTGATACGGTCAAAGATCGTAAATTTCAACGTAAGTTATTACGGTCATCCATAACCTAACGAATATCGCGCGAGGATTAAATAATATTCAATAAACCCTGTTTTGTTTGATACTCAACAAAATTCAGCTGATAAAGACTAAAAACTCCCGATGAAATATGTCCTACAACATTATTCTCAAAAGATACCAGCGATCGTGATATTCTTTGCATCTTCGATCACTCCCACCCCCGAGCGATGCTTCACCGGATCGGTATCTCTCCTCGGGTGGAGCATGAAACCCAGGATAGGAGGGGCGGGTTACACTCGTCCCATTCGCGTTCTCGGCTCAAAGAGGTTACAATATGTATGGCCGCGCTGGGTATAATATTTTTAAGCTCGTGTCGCGACGTCAATACGGCCAGAGGGAGTGAAAATATACATGGACCCGGTCGTTCGATATGTTCCTTCGCTGGCGCATCGGCGACACGGTTAATTTCGATGAAATCCGGGAGATTCATGGGGATGTAACGACGTTTAGCAAAAAATTCTCATGTAATGCGCCGTATGGAAATTCATTTTTTTCTTGTTTACATGAATCAGAAGTAGAATACTTACATGTATACATGCGTATACAGCGGCGAAGAGAAGAAAGTTTAAAATCCAAGTGACAGAAAAGCGAGAAAATCAGTCGCCTTGATTGAAATGGAGAATTGTTTATGACTTTGAAAATATTCATTTACGTTTGTTACGTTTCTTCGTTATTTACATTTAATTTAGAAATTAATAAATCATTTTTCGTGTCCGCCTGAATAATTTGACAATTTTTCAGCATCAGTCTGGTTTTCTTAAAATCATATTCAAATGCGTCCTCAAAAGTTTATCTCAAGAAAAATTGATAAATATCAGTTGATTGTGAAAATTCTTTCTTCCAGAAAAAAAAGAAAAAGGAAAAAGAAAAATTCGGAAAAAGTTCCGTTGTCTGAGTATTCTTGAAGAATAGGAAAATCGACGATCTTGACCTACTTTCCTTTGTTGCAAATTTTCTGTTCTTGCTCCTTCTGTTGTACTAATTCTTGAACGTGTGTGTTAACGGTGTTGATTTTCGTACAGCTACATAAAGCACGTACAGCACGAGCTTGGAGCACTAAGGTGGTTATTTTTAAAGAAGGTGTTTCTATTTGTTTCTCGTAACTATATTCACCAAGTTCTAGAATATTATAATTGGTATATATAATAGTGGATAATTTTCTACGAGAATAATGATCGAAGTTGAAATTTCGTGCTTCGTTGTTATAAGATGATGTTTTCTTAGAAATATGCCTTCAGAGTGATGATTAAATATAAAATTTAATCGTTTGGAATTGGTTGAAAAGGAATTTGTTTCAAAAGTTCAGTGGTTTGCAATTAATCGGGATTTGTTCCAAATCTTCGTCAATAAATTTTTTGATAATTCTTCATACCTCTAGAGATGAAAAATTCTAAAATGAGAATCGAGAGATTTGAAAATAATTGTTAAAATTAATAATTGTGAAATTTATTATCGATTTAAAGATTAATAAAACATTACTTTTATAAAATCATTAAATTATTCTCAAAGAATCACTTTAATAATATCTAATGTTTTTTATTTTGTGACGCATGACTTTATAATTTTGTAAATTCTATACTATAATTTTCTGTAAATTCTATATGAACTAATAAATTTTCCTACAAAAAATTATAAATCTAAATTCTGCATCTAGCTCTAATATATTCTATATAGTACTGCGTATAGCGATGATAATTCCAAGCATACAGTATATAAATAATCCGTAATTCCGTAAATTTCACATTTCTAGTATAGCATATTAGAACATATTAGTAACGTTAATTCCACATGAATAATTCTATAGCATATAGTAATAGTAATTCCATAATTTCATAATGAATCGAATCAAACGTACACACACACACATATTAATCTGATTTTCTAATGGTAAACGCATTTATATTCACTGTAGCAATATCATCGATTTGCTTCTAATCGCCATCAGCCGTGAAAATCATGAAATTATAATTCACAGGGAATCTGTGAATCTGTCGGCTTGTATATCACCGGGTCGTCGATAGGGCCAAGCAGCCGCATAATCTGACCGGACGTTGCGTCGCGTTGGTGCGTTAGGACGACGAGCTTGTTTCGCGCGTTTCGTGGTTTCCCGTTCCCCCGATCCACTCCCACATTGTTCCGATCTAGTTGCTCGTAACGATAGTGCGCCCATGTCGATAATCTTCCCGAATGTGCCTATTATTTCGTTCGAATTCCCGTTCGTTATCGGCTGTCAACCAACGAAAAGGTCTCGCGACACGACCTGAAAACTTCGTTTATAATTTTTTTTTTTTTTCTTGGCGAAGAATTCGGTGTACAAGAACTTGTTACGTTAGTGGTGTTGTATTTGGAATTTTTACGCAGATCATAAATGATACTAAAATTTGGATTTTGTGTATAAATAAGAATGAAGTTAGATTTTGTATTAGACTGACAATGAGGAGATTTAAAAGTTGGGGAAGCGATGTATAACTGTAATTCTCAAGTTAGTAGCAAGTCACTGTCGTCAAATATACGTGACTGGATAAACGTAATTTTAAACGTAATTACTACTGAAAATTTGATACTAATTGTCTATAATTTTTCTCGTGTCGGTAATTTCTCTTTTCAAGATTTTAAAATTTATATTTCTGGTAAAGCTTGAAATTTAGACTTATTACACGAAAGTGTAATAAGTTTAGACTTATTATACTAATCCTGAAATTCAGATTCTGTACGTGACTTTAAAATTTTAAAATTTAAGTTATTTAAGCTTCTTCTCGAAAACAAAATAGGTAAAGATTTTATCAATAGGATATTCAAAGTATAGGAAATCTAACGTTATTGATTTTGGAATTTTGGTAAGAATTTTTATATACATACGGTGAAAAGTTTATCGTACTAGGGGATGACAAGTATGGTTTATTGTATGTTCTGTACAATTGAATGAAAAAAAAAATTGAATGAAAGAGTTTTTGGGATTGTTGGAAGAATATAGAAAACATCATCGGATTCAGGATTTTAATAAAAATTTTGGCTCCCGACGAAAGATTTATTCAATATATTATACAAAAGCTTTATTCAATATATTTCATGCAATTATAAAATTGAGCTATTAGAAATTTTGGGAATTTGTGGAAAAATAGAGATATTACTGGCTTTTATAACATCAATAAAAAGTTGATTGTGTAATTGAAAAGCAGGGATGTTTGTTTCGTATTGTAATTGATTGTACCAAGGCTTTATGGTTATTGGAAGTACAGAAAATACAATTGCCTTCTGTTTTCTTCTTGGAAAATTGACAAGGGATCGTGTGCTGCTGCAAATAATTAATGAGAGTCAGGTTTCTGATAGGAGATGAAATTCTCAAGTTGATTGGATAAAAAAAAGATTTTTGAATGATTAAAAAAAGTAGTATGGAAACCCTTCTGAATTTTATTTGACCTAGTCAAAGCCAAATTGTTTGGCGGAAGAAAATTGACAAAAATATAAATCATCTACATCTTTGGAAACGATGAATTTCAGAATACTCAGAATTGTAAAAAATATTTATAAAGATTTTCAACAATGACAGAAAAGGTCATTATTAAAAAAGTCATTATAAAAATTTGAAGGAAACACGACGAAAATTTATAATTTCAAAGCAACTAGAACTAATTGAAAATAACTAAACAAAAATTCCCAGTAACGACAGAGAGTCGTGCAACAAAAATTTGAACGTTCTTCCAGGTAAAAAATGTTAGGCGAAAAATTAGTAATTTCGAAAGGCCTGCAAAACTGTCGAAACTAACTGGAAAAATTCTCAACAACGACGAAGAAGAAGTACAGAGAATTATTGCAAAAACTTGAAGATCTCTCCCGGTGGAAAGTACGACGCGAACGCGTATTCCCGTTAGGTGTATCGCTTTATTAAAGGATCGAGCAATCTTCATTTCCGTAGTGTAATAAAGTCGTGCTTTGGAAGAAGGGGACGATGGAAACCCCGTCGAGTGCGGTATCGTGAAGTTTCTCGAGTGCTCTAAGGCGTGGGCTCGAAGAAAAGAAACTTGAAGCGTGAGCTGCCGTGGCCTAGAGTCCGTAGTCTTAATCTTTAATAGCGTGTGTCCAGTTTAATGGGGACGCGTGTGTGCGTTCGCTGCATATGCCGGACACTTCATGAAAAGAGCCAGTTCCACTAGACGAAACTTGGAGGGGAAAAATTTGTGGGCGAAAGATCAAGTAGAATTTTTTTCTCTCACCGGCTGCCGTGGAGTTTTTAAAGCTTTAAATGTTCTTTAAAAAAAAATATAAGAAGAAGAAAGTGCCGTTTCTCCCGCCTTTTATATCATGGTTATAAGTCGATTACCAAAATCAAGTATAAGAGAATGGATACGATATTTTCTATGTTTCTTTTTTTAAATATATTATTTATTCATTCTTCTTGTTCTGAACTTATGTGACTTTGTTTATTTATACGTATATAATATAATTTTGTTCGTTTATTTTATTTGTTATTGCGCATGATTTCATATTACTATTTACCATTTATTTATTAGTTTAATTAATTAAAGGAATAAAAGTATTAAATGTGAATAAAACTGAATAGGCATAAAATTCTTTCAATAATTCCTCTGTAAGAATAACAGAATGATTTTTACTTTGATTAAAAATTCTTATTTTGAAAATTGTATCCAATCCTGCGCAACTAAGTTTCATATCTGCGTAGGTTGAAAATACTTGTGCTTCACTATTATTCATCATTTCACCATTACAAAAATATTAAATTAAAGTTATGTATAACGCATTACTACTACTATTACTTATTATTGTTAATTCCTAGAATTTTTTACTTTTTTTAACAATTACAAACTTCTGATTATAGATATTTATCTCTATTTCTACATTTCTAGAAAATTTCCTTTCTTTTCAATCTCCAGCCGAATTGCGCACGAAAAAAGAAAAAAAGAAAGAAAGAAAGAAAGAACGCGAAACAAACGACATCCATTCGATATAAAAGCCAAAATCCTCTTCATACAACTGTCTCCTACCAAATACTTTCTGAAGAATAAACCGGAAGTGCTTGAATGTGGCAGCAGGAAACGTCGAAACGGCCCTGCGGTTCCAGAATCGCGTTCCGCGCGAAATTACAGTAATTTTTTCCTGTCTTCGAAGCGCCGTTTCCTTTGTGCTGCCACCCTTCCTCGGGAAAGAAACGAATTCGTACGTGAAATCGGCGCAGCGCTACTCAGGATCCTTTCTTCGAGTAGAAAAACGAGAGTCGCGTGAAATTGACTCTGTTATAAATGCTCCCTTTCCCCTGAAGCATGCTAGTGTCGAAGATAGACCTTTGTTCGATTCCTCTGCCTTTCTGTCCGCGGGGACAATACCGAAAAATTGCTGAAAGTTGCTGGAACAAACTGTTCTCTTAATTTTCAAAAAAATTTCTCCGTCGTGAAAGGAACATACTTAGAAAAATTAAAAAAAAGGTTAGGATATAAATAAGTTCTTGCGGTTTGTTTGCTCAATATACTAACCGTTAACTTTATTGTTATATTATAAATTATCTGGAACTACGAAATATTGTAGGAATAAAACATGTCTCTAGTAAAATATAGATATTGTTTCCAAGTAAAAACGAATTTTTTAATATGATAACTCATTCTATAAAAATAGGGTGTTATTACGAAATATCGGCTCAAGATATTTTTAACAAAAAAGAAAAGAAGAAAAAAAAAAACGTGAAACTGATATATTGAATTTTGGATATTAAAGGGATAATAAAGAATAAAACTTTCAATGCAAGCTTCTGTTGTGTCTATATCAAAAATCGACATTTTTAATCGTCTGAAATCGCTCGGAATTGTGATCTGTCATTTAATTTCCATTTTTAAATTTCTTAAACCATTATCGACCTGTCTGACACGATGCTGTCCGCCTACACTTCGCAAATCACCGTATGTATCAAAGCTGCGGTTTTTCCTTAGTGAAGGCTTAAGTTTTAATCTCGTTAGAAACGCGAAATTGTAAAATATTGCACGGCTAATCTTACTGTCAAAATATGAACAAAACAAACGAGCAACCGTGCTTGAATTGAATTGAAACAGCATTATAAATTATGGCGTTGTTGATGTAAAGCTATTCTTTCAAATATGACTTTCGACTCATCGATTGAATTAAAACAAACTGGAGCACACGTAAACAATATTTTTATAGTATAATTATTTAAATATTGTAGCAAGTACTACATCTTGTCTGTCTGACATATTTTTGCATATTATATGCATTCTATTTTTCAAATTTTCCAAAAACTTGGAATCTACAAACCCGATAAATGTCAAGCGATGATATGTCACAATATTTTAAGTATTTCAATCCTTTTAAACTATTAAATTAGAAAGAAAGTCTTATTAAGCTACTATATTTTACAATATAAATTCGATCAAAAAGCAAATTATTATAAATTATTGAAGAAAGTTATATTTTTAAAATACTAAGCCTTGGAATTTTCTCTTATAAGTCCAACATTGAGGAACAATATTTTACAACATAAATTCATCGAAAAGAATCGCAAATCTTACGATCTGGGCATTTTTAATCTCATTAGAAATCTCCATCCGCGAAAATCGCGTCCGCACGCGATTCAAGCACGAGGCAAAGGCCATGAAAGTAGCGAGACGCGCGTGGAAAGTTTGTAAATCGGCCCTAGTCGAGTGGCCACCGGCACGGGAACGTCGACTTTTCGAAATCCGCCGCCTAAGACCCGGTCCCTGGCCTTTTTCAGCCTGAAGAGGTCTGAAAAGTTCCTCGGAGGTAGCTCAATTTCGAGGATTCGCGCACACAGGGCCACTAGCCGATGTTCCATACCGCCCAATTACTGAAAATCCACCGTTCCCTCTGGCGAACGTTCAATGAAATCCGAGAATCTTCGACCCCTGCCGCTCCCTACAGATTTTTCTTCTCTTTCCTATCCATTTCTACATTTTCGCGAAAGTGTCCTAATTGCTTCCAGACAAGATTGTTCGTATGTCGCGTTCTATATGTATGAAATACGTACGAAACAGATTTTGTAAACATCAGTATACACTTTTAATATTAATTAGATCAGTGATTTCCTTGGCTAGAGTTTGCAGAACATTGTGTGAACGTGCTTGTCGTTGTATAGTTAAAGAAGTATAACCATGTATATATTCTCTAAATATATTATATTCTCCTAATTATCTTTATATATATCTTTATATATTATATATATATATATATATATATATATATATATATAAAGAGAATATAATTTTTATATTTCAAATTAAAATTTTTGTTTTTTCAAGCGGTAGATGTTAGATTTCCAATTCAGATTTCTAAGAATAATATTCTTATCCAAAAAAGATTTCATTCTTTATTTTTCGAATAACATGATAAATATCACAAATCTGATTTATAATATATTAACCTGTTAACCAAATTACCTTTTAATCAGAAATTTCTATAATTATAAAATTGAAAGCACTATTTTGTTAATTCTTCCAAATATAAACGTGATATAATTTATTTTCTAAAAAGGAAACATATGATCCGGCAATAAGCAAATTCACAAAAATTCAAAAACCAATTTTGCCTGTTTTAACAATTGTAAATGTCCAATTTTATATTCGAATCTTCGACTTGAATAAGAACAATAAATCGTCGTTACTAGAACGTTTTACTATACCAGTGAATCGTATTGACACGAGTCAGACTCAAAGACGAATTTTACTCCTCAACTGTCAAAGTGCAGAACACGCTCGAGTACGGTCAAATTTCGAGGATGAAAGGGGCATCAAGTAGAAACTTGAAGTATAGAGAAGGCGTCTGAAAGAAACACGTGCAAGATTTTTTTTCTCTTATTTCACGCGCTCTTAAGAGGGCGGTATAAAAGTGGCGGGAGATTCACTGTGATGAACTGAAGAGATTCACACCTTTCGCTTCGTGCCGAGTCGTCGCATCTTTCACACACACGAACGGTACACGATGCTCGTGAACGATGCGCGAGAGGCATTCCGCGGATCAAAAGTCCATACACGTGTGCGAGATCTCACGATCCCACGGATTTCATGTATAAAGACACGCGAGGCATAGTAAACCGAGCGTTCGATTTCGGAAATCCCGTAAGCGAGATCGATCTCTCGCGAACGTAGCTTTTGTAAGAGCAGTACGTTTTTCGACAAGTTAAGCGAAGCCATGAGAGAGATGTAGCACGCTTCTTTCGATATGTGTTCTCCGCGAAATTGTAAAAATCAGAGCTTCGATTTCTCTCGTACCTTTGTTTCATTCTCCTTCGAATATTGGTGCTTGTCTTGGATAAGGACTGAGAGTTCAGAATGTATTACTCTGTAAAGTATAATTACATCAAATTTTTTATTTCGTATTTATAATTTATAATTTATAAATTTTCTATATATCTCTATCGTGTAATTCTGTTATTTCGATCGAAGCTGATTAATTTCATTTCATTAATTCATTAAGACTCAGATAATAATAATTCATCATAATATTTTTTTAATTAATCTTAGAATTTAATCAAGGTACGTAGTAATGAACGAAGTATTTATCTTTCTCGAGAAGGTAAAATAATAAAACGTTAATATAATCTCGACGCTTAATGAATTGAGATAAATCTGAATTTTTGAGACATCGAATATTAATTACAATAATTTTAGTACTAGAAGTTACAAATTTATAAAGAAAAAAATGATGTTGATCTTCATTTAATTAGTAATTAACCAACAGCAAATCATATCGTTCCCTCCCGATTCTAAAGATTCCATAATCACCACCTAAATCTACTTCCGCAATGATTTTCTCCAAACCAAACCCAATTACTTCTTATATATAATGTATCTTCTCATTCTCTTCTTTGTGATTTCAATACGAAACACTGGCAAATACATTAATACGCAATATTCAAACTATTTCTCTGTTCCTGACCTTGTGTAAATGTGAAGGTCATCGAATGATACATCGTTGAATTCATCTTTCATATAATCTAAAAAAAAAAAAAAAAATGTATATATAACATTCCATCTAAAAAATTCATTTAGAAAAAGTTCTAGAAAAAATTTCTACGTATCATTACGTACGTGAAACAGTACAACTTTGTCCTCTTTCATATTTCGTAGCATTTTACGAGAAAACATGCTGGACAGTGAATTCATGAATATCCTTTCTCTTCTTCTCTGTTTAATTCACAATCAATTTCCACCAAAACTTCGGGGTTACGTCATTTTCCCCGAACCCGAAGCGAGAAAGATTCTCGCTGGACGCGTTTCGTACGGTTTCACGGCTGCGAAGAGGCCATTAAAGTTTCGTTTATTAAAGCTAGAGAAACGGACGCGCGTGACGATCAGGCGTTGACGAAAACGTATCAACGGTGGTCGGCGCGGAAACTTCACTTTTTTCAGCAGCTTTCTCGCGGAAGAGTTGAAAGAGGGCGACGCGAAAAGTTCGATCTCTCGGGGAACGAGCACGACCCAGTTTCCCGCCTCGACCACGCGATATCCGCGTCTCGTGCGCGCTCTTCCTCACCTCCCCCCTCCCCTGCAGCCCAATATTTAGACGTAAATCACCGCAATACGTCTCGCTTCGGCTTCGATTCGTCAGGCTTTCCTCTACCATACCGTCTGAACGCGATCATCTTCGCTAATCCCGCGAATATTTCTGGATTTACCTCCAGCCTGATGTTCAGATTTTCTTCCTTCAGATTTCTGGCCGATTCAGGTTGCAGGTGATTCAGTATCCTCACGCGCAGGCTGATGTAGCCTTTCCTCCATGGTTGAGCAGAGGAATTTTCACTGTTTTCATAATTAACAAACTGTTCGGCAAATGTTTGTACATTTTTTTGAGGAAATTTCCGATAATGTTAAATATTCAAAGTAGAATATTATTTATAATACTTGGTAAATGGAAACGAACTTCTAATTGGATTCGACTCAGATTTCCTCAATGATGTCTAGTAATTATATTTTAATATTTTTTTTGTTGTCATTTCAGATGTTAATTTTCAATTCATTCGTTGTTCAATTTTTTGTCATTCTCAGTGCTGATTTGATATTAGTCACTTTTATTTGTGCTATTTTCATTGTTAATATTTGGAATTTTATGGTCTTCGTCCGATTTTTATCATTTACATCATACATGTAATTCTCCTTTTTAATTTACAGAATTTTCATAATTTTTATTATGAATCTCCAATCTAGTGTCCATAATTTTCATTATTAACCTTCAGAATTTTCGTCATTGTCATAATTTCAGTCGTTAATTCTCGTGGCTCTTATCCTTTTTTTCGCCATCGATCCACATCAATTTTCGTCATTTTCGCTTTCATAGGACGTAATAAACGAGATTTTTGGTAGAATGTAATAAATGAGAGTTTCAAAGATGTTTTGTTACTTGGTCGAGTAAAATAAATCTTTCCAACTAACATGTATCGATATATAGGAAATTGCAGAAAAAGTTGGCGACGTTACAGTTGACAAATTGACAGCAAATATCTGTAGTCCTCTCAGGACCACCAGGTTTCCATCTTTCTTGATGACTGAGATCACGTGGTGGTGCAGGTTGATGGAGAGATTAGGCCCAAGAGAGGTGCAAATCTGTTCGCGAATTGCTTGTACCATCTGCATCTCATAGATTTACGATGCATCTACGACTATCAAACGGCGAAATGTTTAACAATTCATATTGCTCGTACATTTGTTTGCATAAAACAAATTCTGGCTCGATTAATCTTATTGTGTAATATGAAAATTTGGGATTTATTAATGTTATATTTAATATTCTCTTCAAATTTATTTAATATTTTCTTTAATCTGGAAGTGATTTATTTAATCTATTTTAGAATGGAAAAGTATCTATCGTTTAAATGAAGTATATTTCATATTTCTACATGAAATTCCTAAATAGAAAGCTGAAACGATTTTTTGAAATTACAAAGTATCCAGTTTCGTTAATTAATAAGAAAATGTCTTTCGAAACTTTTTCCGTGAAATATATAGATATTTTCTCGTATAGTTTATCCGAATTCGATACTATAAATCAAAGTTCCACCACGTCTAACTTTAGAATTCCTGTCTTTGCTTTTTTCTAGCGTCAATCAGATTTATTGCTTCGATTCTTTTGCTTCTGCACTCTGCTATTGCAGGTATATGTACTAACGAAGTTAAAATCTATTCTATGTTCCTTTAGATTTAGTTCCTTCACGCGAAATGTTATTGAATCCATTTCTTCCAATCAAATACATACATTTATCTTCTTCTGTTTCGATAATTTTCTATTATCTTCAAAAAGGGAAGATGTAAAAATATTGTCTATAAATTCTTGAATTCTTTTTTAATTTTGATAACATGGCGTGAAGTGTGAAAAGGGTTTATTATTTCTAAATTTATGAGTATTTTTAACGAAGGAATAATGCAAGATCACTCTTGTGTCAAATTTTATGAAATCCACTTCCTTCGATCAAACCTAATTTCAATTCTTCTTCGTAACCGTAAAAATTCTTTTGCAACACTATCACGCTTTAAAGAAAAGAAAGCATTCTGTAACTAGATCTATTTGTGCCGTGTCAGGTGTTACTGAATAGTATATTTCTCGCAACTTTTCACCAAATCTAATTTCAGGTTTGCCATAAACCACTATGTTTTTTAAAGAGAAGAGAGCACTATGTAACCGGATCTATCTTTCTCGTGTCAAATGTTACTAAATATATTTCTTCTATCCTTTTATCGAATCTAATTTCAGTTCTTCCACAACCACTATCTTTTAAAGAGAAAGGAGTACTATGTAAGTGAATCCACTGCTTTCACATTAAATGTACTAGATATTTTTCTTCTCAACCTCTCAGAAAATCTAATTTCGCCCAGTTCTTCCGCAACCATCATTTTTTTTTTTAAAAGAAAAATAGCGCTATCTAAATCTAGATCTACTTTTTTAAACTATATCAAACTCAACTGTTACTATTTTTTCATGAAACAACAGCGCAACGAAAAAACAATGTAAATCTAGATTACTTCCTTAAACTAAATTAACCTCAATTTCCTCTCTTTATTGAATAAAAATAGCGCTATGCAGGTCTAGATCTGCTTTGTCAAATTAAATTAAACTCAATTCTTCCTTCTTTTAAACTAAAAGAACTATGTAAATCTAGAGTTATTTACTTCCTTAAACCAGACCAAACTCAAGCATTCTACCTTTTTAAATAAAAATAAATGTAAATCTAGAGCTACTCCCTTGTATCAAACTGTATGCCTTTCATAATCGCTATTTTTCTTATACATGCCAAAATTTACTGAAACCTTCTTTGTAAAGCTATTACATTACACTCGATAGAGGAATTACGCGAAATTACTTAGAACAATTAAAGACAAACGCCAAACCGTGGCTTTTATCTCGTTAGGCTCATATAAATTTCATCGAGGAGGGTCTAACGATGTCGTTAATAGTCGAGAGCTTTATTACGAATAAACGGTGCAAGGGACTTCGTCGTAAAATGGGATCCTTGGACAGCTGTGCGTCAGATTTGCCTGGATTAAACGACCGGCACCTGCTAATCCCCTTAAGGATAGATCTTGATATGGGTGCTATGATAAGGGGACAAGCGTAGGAAGAGATTTTCTTAAGAGATCTACCGGTGAATTCATTAGCTGCAATACCTGATGTTTCGCTATCTCAGACGTCGAGACGATCGTCGTTGCCGGAATGAACGTTTAAACAAAAATTGAACGAGTTGCGTTGTTAATTTGTGTGAGTTATTGTAATTAATTCGAGTCACTTGTACAAACTAATTCGTTGCGTTGAATTAGAATTGGTGAGCGAGCAAAAGTACGTAGAAGCACAAGTGTCGATTCATATTCTTGACTTTTATTTTTATCTAATAATTTTATTTCATTCTTTTAATTTAGCGTTAACTGCAACTGAAAGAATCGTCAATGAAGAATATAAGAAAAATATAATATAATAATAAGAATGTAAGAATAAATAGTAGTAACAATATAAGAATGTACAAGAATGAATGAACATATAAGTTCATTTTTATTTAACAATATGTTTTTCAATTCAGTATCAATTATAAACTTATGATACTATTTGTTAATGTAAAGTATACTTATTCAGCTCTGATAACTCGAATACTAACTCTACAATTAGGATTGAATGAAAAACAATGTTGTTAACGAAGTTAAATGTCCTTTTATTATATTTTATCTTTGTTCGAAGAATTTGATACATTCTACAGAACAGTTAAACCTTTTCTTACAAGTTCTTAATATTAACAAAAGCACCAAACTCTTAATTTAAAAGAATTAATGCAACAAAATTGTTTAGAATATCGATAATCTTGGAAACCTCGTCCCAAAAAAATGTTCGATACTTTAACACAGCTGGCTTTGTTTGCCATCAACCTATCTCTTGTGAGATAAAAAAATGAGACAGAGGAATTTATTTCCTTATTCGGAAACGTTCATAGTTTTGATCAAATTGAATCGAACGATGGAATAACCTTCGTTGCACCAGATGGATTGGATTGTTCTCAGAAATCATTAAATCGCCGATGAAACGAGCCTTGGCACGAGTTTCTGTTTTTCAAGCGTGTCGTCATTAGAGATGAGAGCGAATAGCTCCCAAGTAGACTGCGGATTTTTATACATTTATGACAAACTTCAAGGTGCAAAAGTGCACACGATGCATGTAATAAATAGAAATATGTAAAACATTCAAGATAGGATATTTATTATAATTAAACTGTGGAGTCTTTATGGAATATCAAATTATTATCGACACAACTGAAGAAATGTATTCTAAGCAAAAGTTTGTTTTCATTGTCAAATATTATAACAAATGCTTCTTATTAGATGTTTCACACATATTCACACAAATATATTCAGATTTTTAAATTTTAAAGTTTCTTATAAATGTATAAAGAATTATAAGATTTAGATATTATTTATAATATTTGAAATAAAATTAATTAATGTAAAATAAATATTAATAGTACTAATTATAATATTAATAAAATTAAAGAGACTTTCTGATTATAACATTTAGAATAAAACGTGTTTAGGTGTTTCTACTTTTTTTACTTTACTTTCACAAAGATGGAAAAATACTGCAAGAATTCGCAGTCTTCTCGCAAGTAGACGAACATAGTTCATTGCATTCAGCTTGTATAATATAAATACATCGTAAATATACTCATTCGAAACATTTTACACTTTCGAAAAAACCCTGGATATCAAATTTTTGCTCAGATTCGACGATGTATATTGGACTTGATCGTCATCCTGGTCGTCACGGTTAACGCGGACCCTCGTCGATTCAACCAGCCGTGAGTTTTGCTGAAAATTCGATTATCAGTTGGAGATTCTTCTGCTCGAACGATCGGCTAGCCGAGAGGGTTGAAAACGAAGTGACGGTGGTGGTGGTCGAATGAAAATGGTCGCGCGTCACGATACGCTAACCTATTAGCTTAAAGTAATTTCCGTTTAATTTCGCAGGCTTACGAGCCTCGTAAGCATTCCCCTTCCCCGCATTCCGTTTAACGAGCTTTTAATACCGAACACCGGCGCTAATAATGTCCGGATAATGAGACGTATTTCGCTTGCCGCTTGGTTCTTGCACGCCATGTGCTACTGTCCAACCATGAATCACCTCGTTTTGACGACTTTGGGCGGCGGGCGTTCTGACATGCGCGCATTTTAACGCTGCCCGACTGTTGATGGATTTAGGAGTTTGGTTTATAGAGAGTGATAAGTGAAATGCGATTGTATCTGTCTGATTCGAAGAACTGGATCAAATGGTTTGTGATCAAATGATTGTAACGAATATTTCTTTCACGTAATTACGTTAGTATTTCGCTTGAGATCGAAAGGAATTTTTTGGAAAGATACGAAATTTATGTGAATTTCAGCGCTATTGAATAATCTCCGGTTTGGTTTGTGGTGAGTAGAATGTGATCGTATAGATCAGACGCGAACAATCATTATAGATTAAATGGGAAACGCTGTGCGATGGACATTTCTTTGGCAAATTACATTAGCGACATTTTAATTTCATTTAAGATCGAAAGGAATTTTTGGAAAGATCATGTGAACTTAATGTGAATTTGATATGTATAGTTTCGAGGAGTTTGTTTTATGAAGAGTGGTAAACTGGATTATTTATGAAATAATAAATTAAAGAGGCGTTGGAATGAAAATTTTTAAACTATTATTACACTGATTATCGATTTTAGTAAAGATACAAAAACGAAAGATGTGTATTTTAGTGTTACTGAACTGTGTTTAATTGGTGAATTTAAAGTGTTGAATTACAAAGTGAAAGATAAGTTAAAGAATATTAGTAGGATGTGACTGTCAGACGTAGGAAAATAGATCAAATGAAGTTTTTACGACTTTATTAATTGCATTTTGATTTCTCTCACGGTTATAATTATACTTTAATGCCATACTTGAATCGTCTTCATTTAGGATTCAGAATGTTGAATTAAAGAGTATAAATTAAACAGTATTAGTAGAATGTGCATTTCGTTTTATGCATTGGTGGCATTTCCCACTGAGTTTGCTTTCACTTTCTTTAAGAATGTTCCGATGGAAACATTTCATAGAATGATCGAAATTCAAATATACCTATTGGATCAAGTTCGAAAATACGTTCCAAATTTGAGAGATTGTTTCTTGAAACAAGACCGGGATTACAAAAAAATTTCGGAGGCTACAGAAAACTTCTAAGTAATGATTTAATTCAATCGAAGCTTGTAACACGACGAGAACTCGCGGAAAGGAATCTCGCAGTCAATGTCTAGTCAGACGTCGGCGTTGGTGAATCGATTTAACGAAAATTTCGTAGAAATTGGTACCTCGTCGGCAATCGTGACTCCTTCGTCAATTCTCTGCCACTTGTCAGTAATTTCCAGCCGCGTCAGACGACTGCCGCGTGAAACGGCACGCCCATGTGTCGCGAATTCAACGAGAACGTACGGCGAAAATGCATGGAAGAAACGAAGAGAGATCTGGCCGATGGCGCGGCGACGTGATTCCGATCGATCGATGCGTCGTTAACAGGCAGCATCGAGAGCTAGCGCACGTCAAGGAATAACATTATTAACCCAGAAAGGGCGAATTTATTCTGAAAATATCCTCGTTACGTGAGCTCGAGTCGGAAAAGTTTCGAGGTTGCTCGACGCGCGATGATTGATCGCGATGAGGTAGCGAGGTACGTAACTCGAACACCGCGTGATCCAACGAACAAGTGGTGGATTAAAAAGCTAAGGTTGAGTCGTTGGGAAAAATGGTTCTTGACACGGGAGGAGGACGTGGCGCGTTTCCTTGGCGGAGTCGACGAAACTTCCGACAGAAATTTCTAGACGCTCACCGTTGTAATCTTTCTCTTGTCAATGGCCTTTCCGTTTTCCGGGCGCGAGCCTTCCAGTGCCTGTCGGAAGTTGAAACGAGGCTAAAACGGTGAAATAACAGCGACGCCGGATGCGAGACGTTTCTTTGGATATTCTTGCTTCGCTTGGAATTTGTTTGTTGCGTCGATCGGATTTATTCCCTCAACGTGGCTTCAGAGATATCTGTTTGGTTTCAACGATAAAACGACATGAATTTGATATAATAGTTGTGATGATATATAATTATATATAAATTAATAGTTGTGATAATAAATGAGTTTCATATCTCTTGTTCTGGAAAATCAACGATATCGAAATTTGAAGACGCTTTGTTATTCCTAGAATCATTTTCTACAAATTTCACTTGTTGTTTCCAAAGCTGTAGTTTCTCGTTGAAGCAACGATTTCAGATCGTTACAAGGTCTCGATATTTTCGTAAAATGGAAAGGATGATACTCGTTTTTGCAGTTTCAATGGGATCTCTTTTTAGGAAATGCGTGTCTGTCTGAAAATCGAATTTCTTGTTCCGAAGTTCATTCACGTCAAACACACGGAGAAGGCTCGTTGTTCGGCGTTGTTTTAAGATTTTAACGCCTAGTGAGGAAAAGAGACAGATAGAGACAGAGAGAGAGAGAGAGAGAGAGAGAGAGAGAGAAAGAGAGAAGCCTCTATTTCGAAAGGAGACGACCGCACAAAAGGATCCGTGAAATTTCCATGTGTAAGAGAGAAACGTTCGCCAGAAAATAGGTGGGAATACCGTGAAAGAATCCCTTATCTCGAATAGCGCTCTTTCAAACGCTTATCTCCTGTTCATTCACGCCATCTACAGTCGAAAAATAAAACTCTCCTTCGCAGAGAAAATTCCAAGAGACATTTTTCCCTCTTTAAAAATATGTGTATCGAAATTTCTGTCCAAATGTTATCAAATGTTTTTAAAATTTTATTTTAAAGTGACGACAATCAGAGAATGTTTAATATTAAGACGATTAAAGACGATTAAAAAGGTTATATTTTCTTATATAGTTGTAGACAGCATATTCTTGATCTGAGAAAATAATACTCGTTAATACAAAACAATTTGAAGATGTGTGATAAATTATTACTCACGTTCTATTTTTTCAGCAAAAATATTATCATTTCTAAATATTTGAAATTATTAATATCGTTATATCAATATATTATATTAATATTATTTTCTAACATTAATTGTAACATTGTTACAAATATTATTTTTAAATAGCGTGATAATGGAAAGTAAAATGTCTTTAAATTCAACATTGTAATATTCTTTTTTTTTCAATTTTCCACAAATATACAGAAACGACTTTTCCCCAAATTTTTTTCTAAAATTATACTTCGTACAACTTTATGATACTCGTATCATACAAAGCTCAAAATTCATAACTACCAGCTTCTTTATCCGCTTTCTTTTCACAGAGTTATAATGACTACACTTTAATTGAAAAGAATTTCACATAACATTACAATTAACCCCAAACATGTCAAAAAGGCTAATCCCTTATTAATGTTACATCTAACTCGCTTATTATTTTCATTTCACCCTGCCTGCCAACAAATTGCTAATATTATTAATATTCGCGGTATCTCGCACATTTCTCGCGAACGGTGGCAGCAAAACGCCTGGGGAAAATTAATGATCACAGTCAAAATTTCTTGGAACATTTCTACGGACAGAACGGGCGCTAAATTACCGCGTTATTTATAAAGGAAACGCTTCCGCCAGACCAAACCTGACACATCCCTTAATAACAAGCCTGTGTACACGAACCGAATAATTTATCACTATCGCGGTATTCGTATGGAGAAACTCGCCATGTCGCTATGTCGGTGACACGGGGATTCGTCGTTACGGTTGGACACGGTTAGACGAGAACGACACGCTAATATAATATGACATCGATAACAGACAGTAATGACGTCAAGCGACCACCGACGACCTACATTCTCTCGAATTTCGTAAGAATATTTCAACATCGACGTGCAAGTGTCTCGGAGGAAACTTTCGACGGAGTGCGTTCAGATTATACCAAGATTTTCACGTTTTGATCAAATTCGACGCGTCCCTCTTAATTCCCGACGAGGGGATTTTTAGGAAAAACTGTGCTGCAAGTGGACGACGATAATTTTCACTTGCAGCATTAATTAACGTATTTCAGCATGTTTCCTGTTTTGAAAAAAATTGGATTACCTACGTGCGAACGAAATAATTTTTCGCTGGTACAGCCGTTCGATGCGCCATGCGTGTCACTACTTTTAAAGAAGTTACAGAAACTCTTAAAGTACACGCTGAACTACTTGACTGTCACAAATTTTATCCAATTATTATTCGATATAACTATATTTGGTATAAATAAATCAAACAATAATTTAATAATAATAAATTTTGTTTAGTTATAACATCATACTTTGTAAAATGCGTGTACAACGTGAACGATAATTTTGTAATGAAATTACTGAAAAATAAAAATAATGAATTTAGGTGTAATACAGAGATATGTATAAATAATTCAATGTTTGATGATCTCTTGAATTTCATTCGTTGGTAATTCTAATGTCGAATGTCTTTTGAGTGCATTAGAAACGTGGCAAGTTTTTAAACGAGCAGAATTCTCGTTTGGGGAATATACGTACATACATACATACATTACGGTATTTTTTTTTTCTCCAGTGTATCGATGATGCATAGCATTCGGGGCTTTATGGCCTCGGGGAAAAAAGCTATTCGAGATTCTTGGCTTGGTGCTCGTAAATCAAGCTGAGAAACGCACGGTCGGGACGCGATAAATCTACGAGAATTTTTAATCCATGGAAAAATCGGATGGCATCGAGAAACATCGCCGAGGAGGAAGGAAACTGAGTTTCTTCGAGTGGGAATAGTTTCCGCGGCTAGACTGGAATCGAGTTTCTTTTCGATTATCGACTTACAGTTGCTTGCGGAAACACTTGAATTATTTGCAGGAATACGTATTAAACATATTGAAGTTTTCATTCGCACTGTCGTGTGAGAGCCGATTGTTTTGATTATATTGATCATGTTTGAAACAAATCTGAAATTATATATAGAAGCTGCAAGATATTTAATAGTATTTATGCAATTGTACTTGAACAATTTATCGTGTTATAAGATGTATAGAATGACCCATTTAAATAAAATATTTAAATACTTAACCTAGATATCTCTTAAAGTGATCATGCGTATGAATAGTTTTGTTGTGGAATTAAAAGATCTTGGCTAAATTTATAGAGTTGATTAATCTGTCTTTTGAATGGCTCAAATCCTATTTCCTTAAGAATATTTTACGACGTTTATTCACAGCTTAAGTATACAGGTTACAGTTTCACAATGTCAACATTCATTCGTTTATTAACAATATCTTAGTTTTTCTAAATCCTCTTTATACACACTCTATACTGTGTGCAGCAGCGCAATACGACAAAATTCATTTTTCGGAACATTAGCTAAAAAATCCTTATCTTTACGTTCCACGAAAATTCAAATGAAGGAAACATTTAGTTATTCATTATTAAATTGCTGATTTTCGTGAGTTCATGGATTTACAACAAAAATTGCACAGAATACGTAAAGTTTAGTAATCTTTCTAATATTTGAAATAAATGAAATAAACCTGAATGTCGCTTCTATTTCTGTGAATGTTTCTTATTATATATTCTTCTATTATATAAGTCTTTCAGATATTAAATTGGTAAATTCCATTTCATATATACTTCCAATTTTATTATTCGGATATATTAGGATCGTTCAATACTTTCGAAAATGAATTAATTACAAGTATAAAGTTACTTATCACCAAACTTCGGGCTATCGTGAAAATTCGTATTTTTAGAAATGTGCAACCTTTTTTACATAGCAAATATTATACGAAGCACTATATTTTAAATATTTTATACGCACATTCTTCAATCGATACATAAAAGGCTACCAAGAAATGCTCTAAATAATAAATTTTAAGCTAAATTTTCACGAATAAATATTCATTCAGAATTTCTCTATTCTACTAAGTTAGTCGCTGTGTCTTCTAACTAATTCATATACTGAAAAACACAAAGAACGACAAAGAGAAAGCGTTCGTCGACAATATTCCTCATTGTCGCACCGTTCGTGCAATTTCATCACCGATGGTAGCTTTATTCTGTACATTTTTCTCTTTCTTTCTCTCTTTTCATCTGTCCGTTTCTTTTCGGGTAGAAAGCGGTCACCGCTGGCGCGGTCCGGTTCTAACGAAGCCACGCGGAGCAGAACGAAGGATTGATTTCCAGTTGGTTTGCGTGGGCGAGCTTACAAGCTCACATCATTAGAGTCTTTGTGCGGCGGCACGGGAGGACGTTTTCAGTTCGTTTCACAGCCTCTCAAACTCCCCGGCCGGCATAATTTTTCTTTTTTCACCCTGGCCGCGCCGCCATTGATACACCGCCCTTGTGGGCCTTCACGGTTATCACGGAAAATCATTACGGTTACGCGACACTGCCATTTACATCAAAACACCAAAACCCTCTTCTATCTCCTCCTTTTTCTTTTTCTTCTTTCCCTTCTTTTTTTTTTTTTTTTTTTTTTAAGGAGAGATAAGTAGTTCTCGGATGAAATTATTTCGACGCGAAGATGATTGTCACGATTGATTTACGTATTATTCGTTGCGATTTTCTCGTTCTCGTTTTTACCTCGAGATACTATTTGGACGAAAATTACCAGATTGACACGATTGATTTGCCCAGTGTGATTATCGAAGATATTCACTTTGAAGATTTCACGCGTTATAAAATTGAATACCGTGGCACTCGGAATGGAATAAAGTGGACTTTGTGGAATATTTGAGAGAGGTAGGATTTGGTGTTTGAAATATTGCCGGGGTTTTGGTGAAATGGTATTAGTACACTCTTTATGTTGGAGATTTTATTAACGCAGCACTTTGAAGTGAAAAGATAATGACTTATGGTTTATTAACGATTTAACAATTCGTCGTTCGTCACATAAAAATCGATAGCGTTAATTTATACACTGAAATGAGGCATTTTTAGCAATTCATCTTCGATCATCGTGCCAAGGAAGCCATCAACCTAATTTTTTTCAAATATAACTGAAAGCTTATCAGATGTGTATTTTTATAATACCATTGACGCGTATAGCTACGCATTAGTACTTGTCAATTATTAGTAACTGATTCTCGTGTAACGTGTAATATATTTACTTACTCAGTAGTATATGCTTCTCAGATTATTGAAATTTAGAATGTTCACTTTTATTTCGTATCTTACGTTGACTATAATGGAGATTAGCGATAAAATTGAATTGAATTAAAGATTAGTTATTTTGAGTTGTGATACTTTTGAAATATATTTATTTATAGACAAGTATCTATCTCTTCTTTCGAGTTGAGTTGTCTGAAAGAGAAAAATCTATTCTTAGGCTCACGACCTTAGAATAACGAACAGTATACTATTTGAAATGTCAAACTGGCATGTCTAGATTTTTCAGAAATATATAGAATTCTACTCTAATTATCAGCAATTGTTCCCATTCTTCTTCTCAGCAATAGCGACTGTAATTAACTGAATTTTTGTTCTTATATCTGAAGATGATTATCTCTTAAGTTCGTCCTTCAGACTCTGGAATCCAATATTGTATTTCTTTCAATGGATAAAGCGAATTCTTCGAAAGATTACTTGTTAATTGACTTTTCTGAACAGGATATTCCATATCGAAATTGTCGAGTCTTCTGACAGATGCTTTTGTTCGTTTTCCATATTGCAGAAAATCAATTCGTTGTGTAGCAACAATTTTACGTTTATCATAAACATTTGTTTCCTTTTTTTGTTTGTTTTCCAAAGGAAATTCTGACGAAAATATGATGCTTGAAAACGATCGAATATTTTAAATTTCAGTTACATATATTTGATAAAATAATTATTAACAATCGTTGTCGTTTCTCCCTGTATTTTTATTTTCTAACCGAAAAAATGTGATTATCGAAAAATGATTAAATATTTTAAATGTCAATTTGATATATTTGGTGATCGTTACTGTTAGGACCAAGGATACGCATCACTTGCGACATGGAGGCGCTAAGTGTGGGAACGTCCAAACATCTTTGTATTTTGATTCAGAGTGTGAAGAGACAGAGATCGCCATGTCATAAATATGTACTCAAGGAGTGCGTAAAAATTGAGATAGTTTCCAGGAACGAAAATTATTAACAATGTCACCCCATAACGTCACTCGCGGCTGTGAGAAAATTTAGGAATTTCTAGCACACTTCTGATTGGCTTTAACACATCTCTCGGAAGGGGATAACCCAAGGAAAGTTACGAGGGAACTATTCGGCGAATAGAACAGTCAGTCAAGAACAGAAAGTCAAAGACAGCGAGTTACAAATAGTCGTTCAAGTTAGTCAAATTTTAGAGTTCAATGAAGATAGTCAAAGGTTAGAGTTCAATATTTAGAGTCAGTCAGTATTCAGTCATTTGTACAACATTCCTGCCCAAGTAAGAATTGTATTGGTGCCACCAGGCTCAGTAATCAATAAAGGCAAAATCAACAAATTAGTTTCATTTTCATTCCCACGTCAGTTCTTCGAACAATATACGCAAAGGTGCAAGATCGACAACAGTCGTGATTGTCGTTAACAATTACTATTCACTTCTTTCAAAGAAAAGGAGAAATATAATTTTTATTCTTTTCTATAAGGAAAGAATCTTCTAATCGAGAAGAAGAAAAGATATAGTTGTTGAAAACAATTAAAAATTTTAGATTTCAGTCGTACGTATTGAATAAACTTTACTAGATGTCCATAATTAAACAATTTCCTTTCCTCCGAAAAGAGGACAAACTTCTTTTCTACTCTTTAATTGAGAGAAGAAACGAAAAGAAACAACGTGATAATAAGAAATAATCAAATATCTCAAATTCCAATTACATATGCCCGACAAGTAATTGGACAAGTAATATCGGCAAAGTGTGGCTACAATTCAATGAGATATCTCGCGGTGAAGTAGCGTAAAACGAAGTTAAACTAGGCTAGAAATCGACAGTAGAACAGCGTCGTGCAGCGTCGGACCGAGTGCAGTAGAATAGATTCATGCTTGGTCGGTCGGGCCACAGTAGAATAGTTCTTGCTCAAGTATTCAGCGTCGGGGGCTTATTCAACTGGCTGCTAGTGGAACTGTAGTATGTGCGGTCAGACATATCGCGGATAGAATGGACAAGTGCAAGGCTGAAATTATTCACAGGTACAAGTGCCTAATCAAACGCTGAGCGAGGAGATTGCCACTGTGCCTAGTCAGATATTTGTAAAATATGTCTGTCTGTTACTATTCGCGTTTCATAGAATATTACGGAACATGCTCATTAAAGTAATATATCAAAGTTCTCGTTCGTCATAAATATTGTTTTATTATTAAATCCTTAAGGATTCATTAATAATCCTTTAAGGATCTTTATATTATTAATTTTGAAGTTTTGCGAACTTAGACACACACACACACACACAAACACAATTCTTCTATTCTTCTCTATTATTTCTCGAAATTCCAACTAATAAAACGTTCTTTCCGAGACGTACGATAGCCGTGATTTATCTGGTTCGTAGAAAAGGAATCTGCAATTCAAAAGCTTGGACCTCGATTGGACGCGAATGGAAGGCTTCATTAACGATTCCGCGGATTCCTCTTCAGACCCTGGCCGGTTGTTTTGTCAGGACGGAAATTAAACGGTCGAGCTTTAACCCTCCATCTTCCCATCCCAAACGCTCGACAATTTGGATTTCCTTTCGCGAACCATATCATGGTCTGTATATTATCGGAGCAAATCCTATCTTCGATGCCAGGAGAAAAAGTTTTCTGGATCCTGTTTTTCTACGAAGTAACTCGATTCTATTCCTTCTCTCTCTTCGCTCGTTTCTGTCTTTTATCCTTCGACGAGGTTGCTATTGCGTCACGAGTTAAGAAGCTAAATTTAACGATTACGAGCGAAAATTTCGCGAATTATTACAGAATTTAAAGTTGGATATGGGATTGGTTGTTCAATCAAATTATAATCGAGTTAAATATTCGAATTCAAATATTTATTATTATATAGCAATATTCAGATTTTTTTTTCCCTTAGTCATGTTCAGTACTCAAGAATTCAAAAATCTGCAATCCACGTCCAACAATAGATCAACATAACAAGTAGGAAATATACTTACAACCAGCAACGCGTAAAGAAAATCTCGTAATAGAATCTCGCTTCGTTCGACAGAGATGCTGAGAATTCGATTGCCATCGAAATCGTAAAACGGTTCACCACTCGATCGCCGCTGTTTGTTTTCAGCTTTGTCGTAGGAAACAAGCAATAAGCGAGCCCGGGCGACTGATTAATCAGCTTGAACTCTGGTTTCGAAAACAATGGGAACTTCGATGACTAATATAACCGGCGTCGGATAAGTCCACGTTGCGAGGTTGAAAAATCGAGTGCCGCTAGTTCCGCCAGATTCGAAACTTCTCAACCGTGAAACGAGCGTTAACTTAATGGACTACAGTCGAGAAAGTTCGCGGTCGCGTCTAGCGAATCTCTCTCTCTCTCTCTCTCTTTCTCTCTCTGACGATTGCTTCGCGCCAACTCGAAAGCGCAAACGGGAGAAAGAAAATGGGCGAGAAATTGTTCGCGCTCTCGCGACATCGTTTTCACCGAACGAAAAAAATTCCAACGGCAACACCTCGTCTGCATTGCAGAATTCTGTTTTGGCCCGCGAGTTGAATCATCGAGAATGTGTTTTGTTAAGGAGGAAAACGGGACGACGAGGAAGGAAGAAGGTGTAAATTTAATTCTTGTAAGAGAAAAAAAAAACCAGTTCGCCGGCCTTAATTGTTTTCAATGAGAATTTTCATCGATTGTTCGAGAGTATGCAACTGTGAATTCATTTTTAACAAACAACGTAAGAACATTTCTTGCAATTAGTATGATTTTCCACGGTACGCTTTTTTGGCGCGCAAGTTGGATGCTTTCGAACGAGGTTTGTAGATTTGAAAGAGTCATTATTGTTTCAAGGTGAAACGGGGTCGTTTCTAGTGGGAATTTTTATTTATTGTACGAGTGCGTGTGCGTGTGAATGTTATATGCTTATATTTTATAAGTAATAAATACATTGCTGATAATTATGCAAACGCATAATTTCATCAATATAATTTAAAAAATAAAACTTGGGTAGAAAAAAAACTGTTCGATCCATTAAATATTATTATTTTTCAATGAATAATTTTTATACATGTTTTATATAAATAGACAGACGAATCATATTATGCACGTTTGCTTATTCAAAATTTCCCAGTATGGTGTAAGTCTAAATCCACCAGAATTCCACACTCTGCTCAGAATTTTCATTTCCAAAATTATTTTAATTTCCGTCAACTTTGTTTCGAGGACCGAAACCGATATGATAACCCAGCTTCAACTGGGTGGTGTTGATATTTTGAGAAAGAGGTCGACTCTCACGTATTCCATTCCTTAGAACGTGACAGTGGCCGCGGGCAGTTAGGAGTTCCATCGTCCACACGGTTTCTTTCGTCGAGTCTTACGTGCTTTTGTCGTCGCGTTCTCTCCTCTCCTCTCCTTTCTTCCACTCCGTCCTTACAGCGTGGTTGTTAATTAACCCGACCCACCCTCCTTCGTTGATCCCGGTATTGTTGCGAACGTTCGCCTCCACGTGGCTGATGGTTGCTATGAAAAAATAATCAGCCTCAGGCTACACTCTCTCTCTCTCTTTCCTTCTTTCTCCTTCTTCGTTGTAAGATGGCTGTGACGCAGCTTATAGGTTAGAAAAGAATGGAAAGAATAGAGCGAAGTTGAGGATAGTTAATCGAACGTGTGAAAGATTTCTTTTTAATTGGAGAGAAGAGTTTTTCTTTTTCTATCCAAGTCGTAAACAAACTTCATATGGCCAAGAGGATTTGTTATTTAGTATTATTACGGTTATTGTTTCACCCTTTTCCTTCTGGTTTGGCTGTAAGGTAGCCTCTACTTTAGCTGGGGAATTTGGACGGTTTTTATTATGAGAATTTTGCTTCTGACGATTATTTAATTTATTTGCCAATATATTGTTTCGTCTCCTTGCTGTTATTGGTTTTATTCCATTGTAGTAGATTAAAATTACTAGTTATGTAAATTGTTAGTTTCTGGATTTTTAATTTAAGTGAGCAGTTGCAGGAAATATATTTTTTAATATATAGCCACGAGCTATCTAGATCAAGCTAATATTTATGCAATCTTGGAAAATTTAGGACTATAATATAATATTAAATATGTAGAACTATATAGATTATTATAAAACAGAATACACATGTAATCAAGAATGTATATCCATAATTAAGATATTATATTTTTATAGATAATATTCTGTTTTGTATTATTATATATTATAGATAATATTCTATGATCTTCCAGATAATATTCCAATAATGATGAGACATAACCAAAAATGTGCTTTTATCTAGCGAATGAAACGAATTTCTCAATTCGTAATCGCAAAAATATAAAAATGCACAAACGACCACATCCAATGAAATTTCCTTTCTTTTGCATACTCTCGTCAATAATAGCTTGAAATCCAAAAATGCACGTACCTACGAAACAGACGTCCAGTTACAATGAACAAACGAAGTTTTTAATTGCAATTTGGAAAACGACTCGAGGAGGAACGTCGACGGAGGTCGAGAGACAGCTGGGAAACGAGACGACCAGAAAAGCAATTAATTACTGTGATTACACTGCATACAGTGCCGAATCGAAAAGAAACTAAAACCACGGAAACCCTCATCTCCTCTTTTCAAACAATTCCACGTTCGAGGGCAGCGTGTCCCTCTCTTCTTGGTGAGAAATTCGATTTTGCGAATTCGGACCCTTAGTTCTCTGAGTAATCTGCATGGCACAGTCTCGCAATTTTAAAAGCGATGACGCATAATATGACCGAGTTATTTGTGTTAAATACTTCAACAGAATGATTGCATTTCTATTCCCAGAAACGTATATATTTTAGAATAATTGCAATTGGATGAATATCATCGATAAAGGAGTTTCAAGCTTTTCAAAACTTGATGATACAATAAAATAATTATCGCATTTCTACTGTGACATAATACTTTATAATTAAATGTTTCGTCTCATGGACAGTGATAGGCAACATGTCAAACTATACCTGTCAACACGTAATTATCAATTCTGAAAAATTTAATTAATTTCACCTCAAAAGTCTCTTATCATTCTCATGCTGTTTGTAGCATTTACAATTAAAATCTATATATAGCTATGAATTAAATTGAAAAAAGAAACACATCCTCAGAAAATTAAAGAAGATTCCACAACTGTTCATTGAAAATACATACTCAAAGACGAAATAAAATTCTTCTTTCACTGTTGACGATAATCGTCAAGCGTGATTCCCCTATTCTGAACGTCGCCAACGAATCAGCGTTAACTCGATCACAGCGACAATAACGCATGGCGGGAACGGCGCTTTCAGCTTGAAGAAAGCTGTTCTCCATTTAAATGGAGGATCACTCGAGGTCGCGGTAGTGTCGCATGAAACGCTGGAGAATTCCACCAGCCGTGAAAGCCGTGAGAAAACGCTACCTCGACGCGGGAATTCGTGAAATTTTGATAGGCTTGCAGGTACGACGGCAGCAGGTATCGTCCGCGATGGGATAAACTTTATCTCTGTCGTTCGAACGGCGCAACTTCACTAATTTCCCGCGGACAAAAGAACCAACTTCCAATGGACCAATGGGGATTACCTGGCGCAAGCTCGAACCTGGAGCTTGAGATTTGTCTGTGCTAGTTGCAACAACGATTGACCCAGTCTGCGAGTGTTTGTTACTGAAAGTTTGAATTAATCGAGCGATAAAATTGTACAAAACAAGAAGAATTTCCACCAAAAAAATAATATCACACAGGTGTAATATTGTTAATTTTCACAAGTGTGGATGAACACTGTTTCTTGTATTATGGTGTATTTGAGCGAATTCACGCTAATATCCATATCGTTTATTAGATCAAACAGCGTTAGCCTAATAAATGGGCATGAATTTTATTGAATTTTCAGGAGGTGGACCATTGTGTACGAATTTTGAATCGACAAAAGACAAATTCTTTTACCTCTTCTTCAATCAATACAAAGTCCTTCAGCTCTTCAAACCAGTTGTCTTTTTTTTTTATATACAATATATCATATTTAATCCTTATAATAATATCATCAAACTTTTGCAAGATTCCACTATTTGTAATTACGCGTACATTAAATGTTTAAAAAGAAATAGTGTGCTATCTCTTTGACGTACGAGTGAGGATGGACATTCTTATTTACCATTTTAATAAATTACACGATTAACTTCTTTGCGCGACGCTCAGTTCATTCATTTTAATCTGCGCTGTATAAACAGGAAGCATTCGATAACTTTAATTTCCTTCTACTTCGTAGATTTTCGTACAGCAGTCACCAAAAAGATTGGGAGGGAGTAGAGGGGTGGGTGGGTATATTCCTCGAGGTCTCGAGGTTCAGCCTCGAGAGTGTTCGCAGCGCAGAACTCTAGCTGGAAGGAGTCGGTCGCATTGTTAAGCAAACTACTGGCAGTCGAGTAGCGTGTATTACGTGCTCAAACGCTCGCGGAAAAAGTGTGTAAACCCTTTCGAGAAATGGAGCAACGAGCTGAGACAGAGGTTAGAGGGCGTTAAGATCCGTGTCGCCGCCTCTTATCCTCGCGGCCCCGCGGCGTTCTTTCCCCCCGGAAGTGAGAGGGGCTCGTTCTACTTAACCTTCCGGCCCCCGCTCCGATCCACCACTTTTCACTAGACTTTCGTCTTTCCGATCGTCGAGTGCTATCCCGTTCGTGGAATTCGCACGTTCTCGTCGATGTCGATAGAAACTGACCAAGAAATTTTCTTTTCAACGAACGCGCAGAACGTGTACTCATTGTTAGACACGAAAGTTTATGTCCATCCGTGAATTTCAGGATTCAATTACATAATAGACCATTTGGACCATTAATGATGGTGTGATATCGTCATTTGAAGATTTTTAAATTAATCGTATGTGTAATATTGTTAATGTAAAATTGAAATTACTTGTGTGTCATTGTTTTGTGAAGATTTATGTAATTTTCTCCTTTCCTCGCAGAGGAAAATTCGGTACGATCTCTGAAAGTATTTTAGACATTTCAGACTACATGTTTTTAAATTTAACTCTTGAACTTTACTAACAATCGTTGAATAGATTGCCGATTTTTATGTATTTTATGAAATTTTGTACAGAAAATACATAATATACTCGCTGGAATATTAGAATGCTTCCTACAATGTTTGGTACGTAAAACAATTTTTTTATCAAGATTTTATTTCTTGAATTGCATCCTCGAAACTATAAATTTGCAATCTATTAACGTATAGTTTCAAATATATTTCATGTAACATATACAATTTATTCGCAAGAGATATCTATCACGTACCTGTGTATCATCATTTCATTTTTACACTTCCGTCACCACTCTAAAATCGCCGAAAACCATCCGCTTGAAGATTCTCCGACGAGGTATCGTTTTCGCAGGAAAATAAATAATATTATAATTACATTTACAAAGGCCAAAATTGATCAAACCAAAAGTTCCACAATTACAAACCATTAATTCCACAATTACCCAATTAACAGATTAAATATTTATAGAAGAAACATCTATGAAAATAAAAAAAGATATTTGTAAAAAGCCAAGAAATATTTTTAAAAAACCAGCATAGTGTATCGCCGTTCCACTTCTCGTTCCCTTCTGAAATCCGCGAAAATCATTCTTTCAAAGACTCTCTCCGACAAGATATCACGAATCACCTCTGTGTTTTATGCCTGGGAAAAAAAAAAGAAAAAAAAAAGGAAACTTCAAAAGAGCCGATATCAGGCTGACACCATCCGCAGCGATGACCCAGCTGCTCGTAATTATCGAGGCGAAACGCTCAGGGTCGTGACTCGCGCGTTTTTGTTTCGCGCGTCGCGCCGCAGGAAATAGTCGTCGGAGGAGGGGGGGGAGGAAGAGGGTGGAAATATCCCGGCGGCGACGGGGGTCTGGCGGAAAAGCGGAACGCTGGCGGATTAGCTGGCCGAAAAGGAAAAGGGACACCACGGGGGATGAGTGGAGGAAGCGAACAGCTGGAAACTCGGTGTGGAATTGGGCTTTTGAAGAGTCTTGCGAGTCAGCCAGTTTTGCTCTTGACACTCGCTGAAATATTAGAGTGCGAGCACGTCCGATTCAGATTAGCACTGGCCCGTCTGACTTCTGCGTTTCCGTGGATTTTCGCCTCGTGAACCTCGGCCACGTGAACCGCTCTCCGGGGGACACGTCTCGTTTTCCTTTGCCTTGCTTTGTACACCGGTTCTTTCTAGCTCACGATTCTTCCTTCTTTCTCTTTTATTTCTTTCCTTTCCTTTTTTTTTCTTGGTTTTTTAAAGGGATCAGTGAATCTTTCTCTATTTCTTTGATGAAACTTGGTCAAAGGTTCTCTTTGAGAATCGAATGGGGTGGTGGATGAATTTTTGGTAGAATATTTAGTAATTCCTTGGAAGTTGAAGTTGAGTTTGCATTTTATAGATTTAGAGGGAGATCGTTTTTTTTAGGTAAAAGTCAAGACCAGCATCGTCGATGATTTTCTTTAAATTGGAATTTCTATTCACGTTGTATGACGTCGATGTTAGTAGGATTAGATGTTCTTTTACTTGAAATGTAATATTATATTATCAATTATTATTATTAATAACATTATTTATTTCATAATTATCATAAATATAAATTAATAGTTTTTATTATTAGTAATTATCAGTAATTATTATTGTTGATTATTAGTAATTATTATTACTATATAATACTAATAACTACTATTATGTTTCTCTACTTGATTCTGTTTTTGCTGCACGTTTCTTTGACGTAGCAAGTATCAAGTTGACGAATTTGCCAAAATTTGAAAGGCACGCGTTTCAGTTCGGTCTGGTACTTTCGAGCGGTTGAGGCTCGTTCAAACTTTCGTTCTAATTTCGTAAGAATAAAAGTCAGACGTTGGAGTTTGGACGAAATTCGTTAAGCAAGGATTGTTCTTCGATCGTAAATCAGAGACGAACGATAAAAAAGTTTTCGACGAAATGACAATTCCGTGGGTCCCAGTCGGCGATGAATTAGTGGTTGACGTCAAAAGTCCGTCGAATTTTGCCAGCAGCCTCGTCCTCCGTTTTTTTTTATCGAGTCTATCGATCGATGTTCACGCTCCAAAAAATTATTCGGTCAAGAGACAAACACCGCCAGAAGGATTTCCCTTTGAGATTGATCAACCTTTTCCCTTACGATGGAAAATCGATCGCAGGATTCGATCATTTGTCGTGACAAATTTTAAAGCTCTCGCGTATCATAAGAGACGCTTATAAATCTAGAAGAGTTTCAGAACAAAGCAAAGTATTTACTAATAATATCTGACGGATTAATTCTATTATATATTAATAGAAAAATTAGAGAAAGACTATATTGATAATCAAGAAATAGAACAAGTCTGCTTGTGTTTCATATTTCTGCAGCAGAATACACAGCCAATACAAAACATTAATCAAGAAACAATAGCTTCAACTTAAAAGAAATTTGATAGTTCACATTCTGTTTTGACGATAATTTAAATCATGATCTTCTCTAAAGTAATTTTACATTCTAAAATAGAATAAATTTTCATGGTCCAAATTTCAACTCATTTTCGGTAGAAGAATTAATAAAAATATTTTATTATTAAATACAATGTAATATAAAAAATTCATATTATTCTACATCAATAGAAACAAAAATTCAATGTTTCAAATTTTCTCTTGAACAATTTCAATATTTGAAATCCTTCGCGAAAAGAATCAATCTGAACAATCTGTTATCTCTCGATCTGTTATTTTATTATCGGGTATCAAGAACAAGACCATTCTACTGCACTGACTCTTATCATTATTCGTTGTCTGACTATGATCGTCTAGTCTACTGCTCTACTTTGTACCTAACCTAATCTGCGCGGCTGTCCCCCTTGTTGCGAGCAACAAGCGCAAAAGGGGGAGAACAGGATCAGAAAAGAAGTCACGTTGCTCTCTCTGGAGGACTGTCTTTCGCTCTGTTAGTTGCGCTCCATTGTTTTCCACGCCGAAACGTGAAATTTTAAATATTCTTCGCAGTGGCTGAAGCTATCCTGCTGAATACCGAACTCTCGGACGTGGTCGAATTACTTCTTCAGTTGAAAATTATTGCTTGATTGGGAATTACAAAATGTTTGCATAGAAACGAGCGTCGTTGCTTTCATTCGTGACTGCTCAAACGGAATACTTATTCCTTGGTGGCGTTGTCTGACTATTGAGCGTCTGTATCTACTTAATCGCGTTTCTTCTGTGTTTGAAGGTTTTCAGTGATTTTATGACATTGAATCTTTTACACTGCTTTGAACGCCTAATGAATGATTAAACTTTTGTCATTTCGACTTTCTTAACTATTGTAATTTAGTTTTTGTAACTCGTAGCATTAGTTATTAGCAAACAATATAACTTTATTCTACAAAATAAAATATAATTTCTTTGCAAAAATATAAATTTGAATGAATCTTTAGTCCACAATGATTGATGGTGTAATAAATGAATGGATCAATGATTAATCGATTATGATTAATGCTTATTGCATTTTTTATGATCATATTCTAAATATAATACATTGTTTGTTAGAATATTCAGAATCTAATAATCTGAATCAGAATCTAATAATCAATTTTACAAAACTATTTCTGTATTAAAAATATCATGCAGATACAATACAGAATATACTAAAAACAGATTATTCAAGTTTAAGTTTAGAATACAGCAATTTTACAAAAGAAAAAGAAAAAAAGAAAAAATAAATTTTAGAAAGAGAATTTAATGAGCTAAGTTCTTAAAAAATTGACGATCACGTTCGATAGTTGAGCGTAAGTATCAACAGATTCTGACAACGATGTTGACCGTCAATTTGAGATGTTTAGTGTCCGACGAAGTTGCAGTTGAAGTTTCAGAAGGCTCGTAGGCTTTTGACAACTTCTGGAAGGTGTCCGTGGCAGGAATCGAGCACGTCAATTGCAATGTGTCCGTTCGAATTAAGGGAATCGTATGACCGAGCAGAATTTCTCCACCATTTCGGTATCTGCAATCATCGATTTACGATGACTTTGACACTTCCTTGTCCGGTTTGTCGAGCTGTTAATCGCGAAGACAATGTGTCCAGTGATTCAAGTTACTGTCATTTGAAGTGAAAAGGGATTTTCGGGACGACATATACAAGAACTCTTTACTTAAATTTTATTAGTGCAACAGTTGTTCGGTGATTTTGTTTATTCGAGATGCGATTATATCCTAAAATTTCCATTATTTCCTAAAATAATATCACCCAATCTATAATTTAACGAGATGCAATAATTAAACAAATATTTAAAGAACCATTGTCAATTCAATATTCAAAATTCAAATAGTCCATAAACAAAGCTACATGTACCAAACCAATAATCAAACAGCTCATCATTCGTGACCCAAAATTTGTAAAATAGAGAAAGATAAATACACCGCATGAAAATTATGTAGATAAAAAATTGGAAGGAAAGTGTTAAAGATATTTTCTCGAATTATAATTTTCTCACATGCGACTTCATGTTTAATACGACAACAATTAATTAATGCTGCAACAACATTCAAACTGACTATAATTTCAATTCTTTACTTACTTTATTCAAAAAGTTGAAAACTCAAAAAAAGGAAAAGTAGCATGTAAAAATTACTAATCAAAAGTCTCGAGTTCTACTATTAAAATTTCCTATGAAATTATTACATAGAACTTACTATTTAATGTAACACACTATTCACACTGACTATACTTTCAATTCGCCACTCAAGATTTAAAACGCTAAAAATTTGAAGAACTACACGAAAGTTACCTAGCTATCAAACAAAAAAAAAAAAAAAGAAGCTTAAGGAAAGTGTTGATATTACATCGTCACAAATCATTCGTAACGACGGCAAAGCTTTCAGTATTTCAATAACTTTCAATTTATATAAATTCAACAAGGCTGAAAAAAGTCCAACACTCGAACGAAGAAACCCTTGACTGAAAAGTCGCGCAGCCGTAAAAAGAAACGTATCCGCTGAAAAGCACGGAAGACAGGGGAATTGTTCGCGGAGGAACCGAAACTCCGCGGGGACGTTTGAACAGCCATCACGACAATATTGCCGCGCGCGCCACAATGGAAGAAGCCATTGACATTCTTGGCCCCATTGTTTCGCGGCGAACAAGTGGCTGTGTATCTAGCTGTCTCGGTAGAAGTTACTTAGCAGGTAGAATAGATCATCAGAGTGTAAGAGAGAAACAGAGAGACAAAATCAGAGAGAGAGAGAGAGAGAGAGAAGGATGTGTCGCATGTTTTCATTGTTGCAGGCTAGGAAACAATACTGAATGGCTGTCACCGACTGCCAACTATGGTTGTTGCGTGTGCATCCGTGGTTAACGATGCTGAAACGCCGTATCATAGAGAAACGAACGCCACTGTGTTCGGGGAAGCAACTTGTAAACGAGCGATTACGCGTGTTCTTGTCGCGATGACCGATTCGATGTTCCAGTACTCTAGTCTAATAGCCAAGTGGTTGTACAGCCCGGTGTTATGGTCCCGGGCTGTACGACGATCGTCGATTACGAGTTTCGAACTTACACTTGGCTTGGACATTTGTCTCAGAGAGATAACCGTGTCGTTTATTTTGACGATGGCGTAAGTACACTTTGCAGTGACGAAAAAATGGCGATTCGTTGACTTCTGTGCGAAATCAGTTATACCGGGAAAGATACAAGTATCTCTGAAGTTTCGACGAGCTCCATCTATGTGACACGTAATTCTTATTATTTAAAAAATGAATTTTTGATTTCTGGAAGAAGACTGATTAACTTTAAGGTCTAAACAAGCTTCCAAATAAACATGACATCCACGAAAGAAAAGAATTGAATAGAGAATTAAATTTTCATTCAGACAAATGCAAAAAATTCTTTCTCATTCGCGGATTGTCCCCCTAGAAAATCAAATTGCCTCTCTGTGGGACGTGGGCCCCACGTTGCGAACCCTAGAGGGGAATAAGATTAGAGTGAAAACTCCTTGGTAAGGAAAGGATCTTTTTAAATTCCTACCAGCTGTGAAAGAAGACTCTCGTCCGCGACGTGGGCTTGCCACTATCCCCGAGAGTCCAACTCAATCGGCTGACAACGGTGAGCGAACTCATCGTGGGCCTTATGCCCAATGGCCAATTCCCTCGGTACCAGTGATAAAGATCGTACTGGTCATATCTTTTGCAAACGAAACTTGCCAGGAGGTCCTTGCAAACCTCGGCCTGGGTAGGGCCAACTCGGGATACGTGAGATTGTCACTTCTCAAAGACTCGCGTCTCTGGCAAGCCGGTGCGGTCCCCCTGCGGCGATACAAATAAATCTCGAAAGTTAACATAATTTTCGTTAACACGCAAATATGACACTTGAAATACTTCTCGATTTAAAAACAAAGTGGCTTACACTGTTCTCAAAATAAACGGCTAGTGATTGTGAATGAATGTCTTCTGTTGTTATATTTATTTTACGAGATGGACTTTTTGGTATAAATAATAAGATAGGATGTTACATAACGATCGTACACAATTTTTCATTGAAGTTTCATGAATTCATCTCGAGTTTCTCGTTCCGGTTTTCACGAACATACATTTTCTCGATACGAATTTTATACTTTAGTCGTCGTACAGTGTTTAGAAAGGAAGCGAATAATATTTGCAAATAATATGAAAAGAAGAGGTTTTACACTAAAGTTCATGGTGAATTTTACGAGGGAAGCTAAAATACTAAATCGTTTCGGAAACACCACTAAAATCCAAGCCAAATTCCAACCATGTCAAATTCACGCAGAACTATACAAGAAAAATGAAAGAAAAAACGAATTCTGTTTCGATACAAGTTACTGTTTCACGGAGTATTTTCCAAGGGAAATGAAAAAGGAAAAATACAGAGAATTTTACGAACGAGAGCTGAAATAATCGAACCGTATTGAAAATGTCAGTAAAATTCAGAAGAGCTAAATTCCACTTTACAAATTCCTCGGCATATCTCATCTTCAAGACAGCCTAAATCTTATTTTCCTCTTCGCGAGACGTGTCGCCTGCAGGCTTGCGAGCAAGGGCTCTGCGAGAATGCCGCGATGCCTGGAGAGAGAGAGAGGAGACTAATTACAAAGGTTTCTCACGGAGACTCAGAGGAAGGAAACCGGAAACGCGGGCCACTTGCGCGTTTTTCGCCTGGATCCATCAGTCACGGTCCGTATTCTCGGCGACGTTATTCTCGTGGAGGACGTGACCGGTTTCCCTGAGACTTTGCCACTTTGCGAGAAGCCGGAGAATAATGGTTTCGGCTCGAGGAATCAGCACTGCTGGTAAATAACATTCTCTGGCCTGTCCAATTAATTACGTTGCTTGCAATATTGCTCGATGCAATACTCGACTCGGTGTAAATCTTCCTTCTGAACGAGAGGGGGGAGGGGAGGGGGAGAAGAGGGTTATTGATCGTACTTTTGTTTCGCTTCATCGTTGAACCTTTTTCAAGAGGTGGGGGGGGGAGGGTGGGGGGAGGAAATTGATGGACATTCGTCATGTTGAGGTTGAGTTTCGATTGGCGCAGTCTCGTCACTATAGGAATTTCTCGTGGCTTTTATTACGCGAAGCGAGATTGATGACGACGAACGATCTCATTTTAGGTTTGTGGTGAAGCTGTAAAATTTGTTTGGTTGGTATTTGATTTCTTTTCTTTTTTTTTCTTTTTTTCTTGGAATATTCGTCTCAGAGCAAATGATTCGTTAACCGTGAATTTACTTTGGTTTCGTTCAGTTATTTCGATTTCATTAATTCAGAGTTAATCAAGCTTAACGTTGTACAATCGAGTAGGCAAAATCGATAGCCGATTTAAATTTCAAATTGACTTTGAACTTTAAATAATTATTTGCTGCACGTTCGCTAAAAATCGAGAAGCAGGAACTTTCATTAATTGCTGATTTACTACTTTATTATTCGACATCATTTATTGGTGTACTTTTGAGGAGGAATCTCAAATTGACTTCGAACTTTAAATAATTGTTCACTGCATCGTTCATTGAAAATTGAAAAACAGAAATTTTCATTAATTGCTGACTTACTGCTTTGTTATTCGACAGTATTCACTGGTGTACATCTGAAGGAATTTCTTCGAGAAGGGAATTTTCGCTAAAATTTGCCGGTTGCAGACTCATTAATCTTTCTCTCATAGAGCATTCTATGAAATTCATCTATCCTCGGCTCTACCAGTGGCCTTCCATTAACCTTGCGTTTGTCAGTTCTTTCGTCGAGCAGCCCCTCGCGAATTTCTAGACTCGTTCGTCATTTCTTAAACACTGACTTTGCCAACGTAAATCTTTTCTTCGGCTGTAGATTAATGTTCCGTTGGTGCCGAACATTCTAATGCTCGTTTCTTATTCGTGAGTTTTCGCTAATAAAAACTTCTCTCAAAAGCATAATTAATTATCTGCTCTTTGATACTACAACCAAAGTTATTGTTCCTTTTTTTTTCTTAGAAGATCTTGTTAATAAATAATTTTTCGTTTGAAAAGAATGAAGTTCAATAGTTCAATAAGGTAAAACAGTGAAAAAGTAATAGTGATGCTGGAGAAAATATATATCGTTGGTTACGATAACAAATATAATTCTGCGTGTAGTTATTATGCTCTATAATTCATATAATATTTTAGATGAATTAAGTAAGATTTGTGTTATAATGTTAAAATATATATCTTAATAGTTCTTTTTTTAACTTCATTAATTTATTAGCTTTTTTTAAAGAAGCGCTATCTCCGGTTACATCCGTACATTCCTTTTCTTCGATCACTTACGTGACCTAAAATGCTACTTTTTAATCACAAACTGACGCTAAAATCAGAAAATCAGCAAAAATCTACTTGTCAGGTTTCCCTTCTGTAATCTTCAATTATAATGTAGATCCGTGGAGAACGTTCCTTCTTGCACTTTGCGGATTGTCAAGCGTTCGCAATCCGCGGTGATCAGCCAGGCAAAAAGAAAAACGGAGCAGACGGTGTGTCAACTCCTCCAGTCATTTTTCATTAAATCCTGAGCTTTCGTGGTACAGTGTCAGTAGAAATTTTCGGCCGAACGCGAACAGAATCGTGAGCTTTGCTGTTCTAATGTAGATTTGAGGGAATTTTTTATCGAAACTGTTTCAGCTTCGGGGATTTTAAAGACAATGTCTGACATCTTTTGTCACAATAGGCTAGGATATTATTTCAATAGAATACTTGGATAATTATTTGAATAATACACCATTTCACTATATGTTATTTTGCGTTAGTTTATTTGAAGGAACGTATGATATTTCATTATTTGGCTATCGAATCGAATAAAAATCTTTACAGATCGTTTCTCAAATATTTCCAAAAATTAAATGATTTCCCAAATTCATTCGTCGTAGGTAATAGTAAATTCTAAAGTAAATTTAAAGAGTAATATTTGTTCTTTAATTTTTATCTTTATTTTCTAGCAGTATTCCATTGACCATGATCATAATCATCTCTCATTGCAGTAAAATTTCGAACAAAAGAAAAAAGAAAATTTATATGACACACGTTATATATATATATATATATATGTATAAATTCGTCGTTATTTTCACGAGCGATTGTATATGGATAATAATCTTGCTATATTTTGATAAAATTAAAGAAATCTTTCGTTCTTTTAATAACAAGTGTTCAAGTACTTCTACGAATATTTGTCTACCTTTTTATTGCTTAAAACAGTAATAAGGAATTTATGTTAGGAGTCAGTACTTTATACAAACTTCGAACAACTATCTATCTATCAATTAAAAGAAGAAAATCTCTGTTGCTGTTTAGAAGAATCTAATTTCTCTGAAGAAATTTAAATTCTCTAGCAACGAAATCACTGTCGTTCCACGAGAAGGATTGGCGTAGAACTTCGTCGGATCATCCCTCTTCAATTTGTCACATTCAGCTAGCATCGATTCAATATGAATTATCACAAAGGTGCGAAGTGATTAAACCTGACGGACATCGGGTGTCAAAAGACAAATTGCAGCAATCAGGCTCATTCTTCAACATCAATCCGCTACCTGAACGTTGGCCGTTCGTTGGAACGCATTCATCAGTTCAATACAAACGCAATTAGCGCCGGTTCGAGTTCCGGTTTCATGAAGAATCCCGGGGATATTCAATCTTGGAAGCTCATCTTTTTCCGTTCATATCGTCTCACATTTATCACACTGTCTAATTGATCATATAATCAAGCGAAAAAGCAACCTCTATCAACGAAACTCATTTATCACTGGCTGTAATCTCCGATTAACCTTTCGTCGTGTTACGTCGACCCCTCGTTATTCAGATTACACTTGCAATTGCGAGTCAAGCCGAAATTGATGCCAGACTAATTTAATTTTAGTTTGTTCTGATGGTTAGGATGGCAAAGAAGTTGGAAGTAAAATGATGAAAGTAAACGGAAGATAGTTCGAGGGTTCAAATCTTTTAGCAATTGAAATAGAAGTTTGTAGGTCAAACGAAAACGTGGAAATTTATAGCTTGATCTTAATTTGTTGTGACAATTGGAGAGAGAGATTAAAAATTAGGAAATGAAATGTTGGCTCTACTAGAATAGAGTTTGGTAGAAATGTCAAAATGAAAGTTTGAAGGTTGAGATTTTTTTAGCCGTTAGTGGAAATTCGAAATCGAAGAAATCTTAAACCCAAATTTTCGTCTGTCACGGCAATTGGAAAAAGGGGATGGAACATTCACTTTATTAGAATAATTCGAAATACATATAGAAAAAAAGAATCTGAAGGTTAAGATTTTGTAGCAATCGGTCGAAATTTGAAGAAAATGTTAAAACTAGAAAATTCTGTTCCAATTCCAGTTTGTGATTCCGGTGAAAGAATTGTGAAACTGCAGGATAAAGTATTTGTCAGAATAATTGGGAGCAAATACACAGAGGAAGCTCAAAGATTTTCAGATTTTTTAACAATGAAAGTAAAGAGCAAAAACCATGAAATTATTAGAAGACTTCTGTGCAATATATTATACTGCATACTAAAAATACACTTCATTTCCAAAATGATGTAGTCAATGGACCACGGAGATTTCACAAATGAAGGAAAAACAAACAACAGGACACAAGAGGGACAGAGGGTGATAGGTTAGGGGGTGGGGATGGAGGTCAAAGAAAAAAAATCCTCCTTCGGCGATATTGATCACGAGATGACTCGCCGACTGACACAGTTCGCGAAAGATTAATCGCGTCGGTCTGGTGGGCTTTCGAGCGCGGCTTAACGAGAGTCAAACTTTGAAGCGGAGCTTTTGCGCGTCGATTCGACGGCAGTGGCGCCTGGCCGAGGGTAGCAGAGAAGAAGATGGCCGTGCGGCGGCAAAAGGAGTTGCAGAGGACGGTTTTGAGAGGCCTGCGGCAAGCAGAGATTAAATCATACCACGGTAAAGAGCTAATCTGTCCGTTTCCCTGCCCTTTTCTTTTCTGTTTCTTTCTCTCCCCCTTCACCCTGCGGCTCGTTCTCATTCTTCACTATCCTATTTTCACCTTGTCCGTCCTTTTTCCCTGGATCCACTACCGGCGATGGACTTTCGGTATTTTCCCTTCTTTCTTCTCCTCTTCGTTGTGAAAATGGAAACACCTAGTAGCGATTCTTTCTTTTTTTTTTTTTTTAGAGTATTTTCATTTCAACAGATCATGCCTCAAATAATTTCTGATTCCATTTTGTATAAATGAACATTTTTGTATAAATTATTATATATTGCAGATTGCAGTAATGGATATAACTTACTGTCACCGATACAAGCGTGATTAACACTATTAAGAGATCATTTGCAAATGAATCTCTTCCCACCCACTCCTATTACTATCTTTTCTATTCTTTTCGTTTGGTATTCACCATCGGTCCACCGTTCTCCTTCGTTCTTCGTTCTCTTTCTTCTTCGTTGTCAAGATCGAAACATCCAGAAGGGTAGCCAAACCTTTCCTCATTTCCACGCACGCAGTACAGACGTTGCGACACAGTCTGAAATGCAGATCGCTTGGGAACCGAGAGCCGTGCACGACAGGAAGCTCCGTTGAATCCTTCGTTTGGCTGATGATCAAACGTCCGATTTTACCTTTTTTTTTCCACCCTTCCCCCTCCAGATCTCTTTTAACCATTTCTGTCCTTTGCCGGACCCTGTGTGTCGTTTGACGCAGTGGTTCTTCTCCATGGTCGTTTTGTAGGTTACTCAATGGACGAAGAGATGGATTTCAATCGTCTAGCTTTCTTCGTTTCGTCGGGCTGGGACGGCCCGGTGGATTGCCGAAGCCTGTGGATCGATTAATGGAACGGTGGGCGGGTGTTTATCTCGATTGACTGGGTAATTGTTTTAGAGTACTTGCGGGATTGAAGAGGATTTTTCGCCGTGCTCTCTTTTCGTCTTTCTCGCGTGGAAATTTTATGTCTGTTTAGGGAATTGGCGCGGTAAATGGGTTGAACGAAGAATTCATGCAAATATGCGCGCGCCGAATGAAGAATTTATTCAAATGTGCACACACTTTTTAATATAATTCGTTTGAGAAGAACGTAGTAAAATTATCACTTATAGACTGCAGAGTTTTATACTTTTTTATAACTGTTACGAACATAATCGGGGAAATGAAAGGTAAATAGAAACTTCATTCGGATGTTTCATAAATTCATAAAAGTCTAATTATCGAAATGTTAAATAGAAAAATAGATTGACTACTTCTTAGATTTTTTACCATTTACTGTTTTTCACCATTCTTTTATGATAATTAGTATCTTTCAACTTTGTAAAATATATACACCTTCTTTAACGAACACTTACACTTTCATAGAAGATTTCACGAAATTATAAAATAATAATAATTTATTAAAATGAACATAATAGTGTTAGTCAATTGACTTAATTGAACGAACATATTTGTATTTCTAGTGACAAACATAAAAAGTAATAAGTAAGTAATAAAATGAAAGAAACATAAAAATAAGTCACACTGTATGGTTCTTTTTAATAAAATACTGTAAACAATATCCGTTTTTTTTCTTCTTTTTTTCTTTTCATTTGATTTCACCGGTATCGTGATTAGCCATTTTGCGGGAATATCGCTTGGGCTAATTAGTTTATGCCCTTAACTCTTCCAGTTCGTTTGCCAGCAGTTTGTTAACAGGCGAAAGTTTCACGCATCGATGCTCGCTGCTAATTGTTGGAAATTTGTTCTTCTTCATGAATACTAAGAGCTTTTGTCTCTGAATCGTGATGAGGTTTTTCGATTAATTGAAAAATACTGCCACACACAATTTCGTCCTCTTCATTTGTTACTTCAGTTGAATTTTCTAAATTTTTAAAATCATGTTTGTAAAATCCGTAATTACGATAATTTAAAGTTTATAATTTAGTAAATGGCCTACGAAAAATAAAAAATATCTTGAAAAACTTTTCACGTGAGGAATCTGAATTTTTTGAAATATCTTTGTTAGGGAAGAAATTTTCCTTTCCGTGTAGAATGAATTTGAAAATTGAATATGAAAATTAAATAAAGTAAAAAGTAAAAAGAGATTTAAAGGATTCACTCCTCGTGGAGGTAATTAATTTTACGTTGAACTGATTCGCAAATAATAGAAAAGAATGTAAAACCTACAATCAGTGAAAATTCTTCGCTATTTAAGGAATGAAATTTTGAAGATCAGAGGTAACAATTCTCGCGAGCTTCACCCTTTCGTTTCAGGGAAATTTTTCTCCTCCACCCCCTCCCCCCTCTCGAACAAATCTCAGTAGCAGAAGAAGCTACACTTTAAACGATGAGAATTCCACCAGCCAGGACGAAAGACGTTTAACAGCGTCTAAGATGACTCCTTTAGCTCCTACTTCTCTTTCGTTAATTAATTAACTTTCTCGGACGTGCTTCCTACCCAACGATTCCCGGTGTTCCCCGCGTGTGTCTTGATTATATTTATCTTCCTTAATTCCCCCAGTTCAAGTTATCAGCAATTCCTTTAGCAACGGGGAATGGGGCAAGGCGAAATGTCAACAACGTGCTCCGAAAACTCGAAGAAAACCCGCGTCGCAGATAAGAATTTCAGCCCCTTGTCTTTAGGCAAATGTCAGGAATTTGATTATTTCCACTTTTCCCGAGTTGTCCGACCGTGAAATTGCAAGAAACTTCGTTTTCTTCTCAGTGGAATTATTAAAGAATGTTACTATTCGACTGTTTGCGAGAGGGGTGGCTTCTGAAACTAGGGTTAGCTACTTTTCAAGTTACTCTCGTATTATTTTTCTATTCAATCTATTCTACTTGCGCGAAACAAGCCTAAATAGCACGATAGTTTGCAAAAATAGTGATTCAGTAAAATGTTAATAAATATTTCGTAGATTTATTACACGCTCTGTGTGTATTGTTATTATATAAACTTCAGACTTTGTCTGATAAATTTCTTTTCAAATTGCTCGTACGATGTACAGACTTGGCAATTAAGTGTTTCGGTGATTATCGAAATGATCAAAGAATCCAATATGGACCATCGTATAGCAAATTAATAATATTTATATGATATACTGTAATATAGTCCTTTTTAATATATCTAATATTGAATAATGTGTTAAAATAGTTGATATGAATCGTTTATAAATTTTGTACGATCGTGTTCTTCTCAATTAATTATGATATTAAATAATTTTCATAATATCGTCGTATGCTTTTTCTACCGGAGTGACGAAATCATTTACTATTTATTTAATGAGTATCTATAATATTTAATATTTATCTATGTACCGAACATATTCATCTCATATGAATCTCTATTTATAATCCGGAAATATTTTAGCGTACACATATCGATTCAATATTCATTGAATAATTTAAAAGCTTTGCTATGTACATACATGCATGCATTCGTTCAATATTCAGTCGTAATTTGGCAATTTTTTCAGCACACGTGTTCCATCAGTATTCATTCGATAATTTGGAAGTATTCCAACACACAAATTCCCTCGACCCTTACATTATTCACAATTTAAAAAATTTTTCGACCTACATATTCACTCAACATTTATTTCACAATTCATCACGTTCGAAACGCTGAATCCCCAATCATGCGATTTGAATTTAAAAGCTACTTTCAGAGATTCAATTGACAGAAAATTTTAAAAAAAATTTCTAAAACGTTAGAAAGAGCTTCAAGAACTCAGAAGTAAGAACTCGTAGAATTAGAATTAAGAAATCAGAGGATTTTCGAGAACTTCTAATTCTCATAAATTATACAATTTTGATGTCAATTTAATAACACGAAGTTTTTAAAAATATTCTTTGAAGAAGATTTGAATTGGTAACCTTCTGAAAATCAATAGTTCAAGAAAATCAAAAATTCGGAAATTACTTTATCAAATTTCCAAAAAATTTCACAGTGTTGGAGAGGATCTCTTTGTTCGCAAAGAGACTCTTAGTATCTCTATTACAATAAATTTGAACCAAACGCCTCTTGACAAGTATAGATCACTTCCCATGAACCTAATCTCGAGCTCGAAATCCTCATAGACTCATTTGCATGATAAGAATTACTTACGTAAGCATTTACTTTCTTATTCTTCCGGAAATATTGTCGGATCATTGCATCCGGAATGCCAGTTTCTTTCTCTCTCACTCTCTCACACACACATTCTCTCTCTCTCTCTCTCTCAGTCTCTTCTACCAGTGCTTTAAGAATTACGCTTCATAGAATAACGCATGCGTCTCGAATCCTCATTGTGTCTCCCTCGTGGTGGTCGTTCTCTCTGACATTTCATTCCGACGTTCCAGAGAGCTCGCTTCTCTTTATCCCCGATGATTCGCAAAGCAACTATGAGATTTGATTACGCGGGCCTTCGAGTTTCGAAGGCTCACGTGCCACGCAGCCGTTCGATTCCAGCTGGAGAGCTTTAAGTCGAGTGGAGGAATCGTTTCGTACCCTTTGAGTGAAGATCTCGCTTCGAGGAAAAATGTTCATGGTTCGATGAAGGGGATTGGGGAATAGGGATGACAATAAGGATAGATTTTTTTTTTTTTTGAATCGTCAACGAACGAACATTCCTCTCAATGAAATTTCTCTGAAACAAATTTGATCCGAAAGTAGGAATATAATATACTTATGTTCGTGTCTAGTAATAGATAAATAGTTGGCATTTCGTGAAATTTATACATATATACTTTTTGAACATGACTGAAGACGTATATTTCGTTGAATAGACGTATTTAAAGTATAATATTAATCTATAATATTAATCTTCGGCTTTTGTTGCTAATTATCTCTTGTAACAATTGTTTCAGTTAGCCATTGCTTTTTCGTTTGTCTTGATGTTAGCCTCAAGGGGTGGAATGCCAATGAAAATTTCGAGTTCAACATTTTTTTGCTCCCACGTGTACGTATTACGAGTTATTACATTTATTTTGACACGCTAGAAAATACGAAGTTGTCATATACGGAAAAATAAATTTTCGTTGCTTGAGAAGTGTTAAATCTTGATACTTCCTCCTTTTCCGTGGATCATTCAAATGTTAGTAATAATAATAAATAATGTGACAATAATAAAATAAATATAGTATTAAAGTCCAAAGCTCGTAAATCCGACGATTATTCATCGTCGTCTCGAAATGTCAAACTCCCCCGTAACAGAGCAACCTCGCTCACTCTTCAACGCCTTTACGCGAATTCATCGTATCCGTAAAAAAACCTGCCGCGCGCTGGTATCGTACTCTCGTCCGTTCGTGCAAACCGAACAAAACCTTTCAACCCGACAAAAATCCCCCCAAAACTTCGGTCGCTAGCCCCTTTGGCCGTAGCCGCGTTCCCGATTAGGCCGATAAAAATTCCGCTGGAAGCTGGGGTATCCGTACGGAGGCTGGCAACTCTTGCCGGCGGACAAAAACGTCGTTAGGCTGCCGCGGGGGCGGCGACTCGAAACCAGAGGGTGGAGGCTCTGGCCGAGTCGAACGGCGGGGATTTCGAAGCGGAGGCCTCGGCTGGGTTGGGCAAACTGACCCAGATAGGTGAATAGTGAATGCACCCTCGCCGCTCCAGCCAGCAGCCTCTCTCCGCTTTGCGGAAAATATCTCTTCTCCCGTTCCTACCCTCTGAGACACTGTGCCACCCCCACCTCTCTCTCTCACTCACTCTCTCTCTCTCTTTCCGCTTTCAGCCCTCGTCGGTGAGTGGACAATGCGATTTCGAAATATGAATCAGCGCGAGGGGACGGCCAGCCGTGTTTACAACCGCTCGGAGGGAACGTCGGAAGATGAGAATGCATCCGCGAGAGGGACGGACCGCTGAAAGGGAAACGGCTGCTGTCATACTTTTTATTTATTTCTTCTTTCTCTTTTTCTGGTTGTTAATTCTTGCGGTAGGGAGTTGATTGCTTTCTTCCATTCTTTTCCTTTCTTTTATTTTTATTTTTTTTTTTTTTTTTTTTTGGTTTGGTTTGGCTGTGGAGATTCGTGGTTTCTTTTGAGGTTGATGATGGGGATTATTGGATATACTGCGGATTTTTATACGACTTCAGAATATGAGGAGAAAAATTATTTTACGTATCGAACGTTAAAGAAAGGCATTGCGTCTTAGATATTTCATACAGTCGCGTGCGATTTCACACTTCAAAGTTTCCTGTAAATGCGTAAATCCATAGTCCAGTCATCTCTGAAATTTTTGCAGAGATATTTGGATTTATTATTTCTTTTTTTTTATTATTTTTGCACAGTAGGATTGATTTCATTGTTCTTTTTTTTTCTTCAATGGAAAGATTTTTTTTTGAAAATGTTTGGGGCTGATATGTAAATAAACTTTGAAATTTGGTTCTTTTTTCATTTCTTATAATGGATAGTGAGTTAAGGACTGGCTTGGTTAATAAGAGAAGGATAAAGATTACTGCGAGACTTTTATATTTTTATTATTTTTTGTCTATTTTTTCTTTTAACTGACGAAAGTTACACTTTTTTTCGAAATTGGGAATGTTTTGAAATGAGTCGTGGACAAACTTTTCGTTTTTTGATAAAAGCATGGTTTGTTAGTTTAACCTGAAGGTTGCAGTGTTTTTGAGAACAATTAGAGCTATTTGTGAACGATGAATGCCCCTAAAAATACCAATAAATATTTTTTAAAAATATTTAAACAGAGTGTGAAAGGCGAATGCAAACAGGCGAAACAAAAATGTACATATACAAAGTACTATGTCAACGAGCAAACAATTTCAACCTTGAACGAATAAACTAGTGCACAAACAAGCAAGTTAATAGGTCGTGAAGGCTATAGTAATTGCAATTTCATGCAAATTTTCTGTCATTTATAACTAAAGTACGTAAACACACAAACGCTTCAAGAACTTCATGGAGAAGTTTCAATACTACATTGTTCTAAATTTTTGTCACCAGACTGTTATTTTATTTTCTAAATTGCTAGTATCTAATAAACATTAGTAGATTGCAATTTTCATACAAATTCACGTTTGTCTAACTAATCGTAAAAATTAAAATAATTAAGATAATTTGAAATTACTTTGAATGTAATAATGCAAAGGCACTTTGAATACTTAAAGGAACTTTGGACTTTAAATCTTTTAAATATTTGGAATATTGAAATTTATATTGGGAATTTTGAGTATGTTATTCGCCTGGAATGAGATATCGTTAATATTTTGGATTTTTGAAGACGAGTACACCAGATTTTTAAATACACTGTGGATCTTCAGTTCAGGTACTCAAATCGTTCAGATATTGAAATTTTCTACAAACACAGGAAAGAAAAAAAGAGAAAAAAATCTACGTTATGGACAACACTAAATACAAAATCCACGTGATCGTTCCAATCGATTAGGTAAAAAGTAACTCTTACGATTAAATAAAGAGGGAGATTACATCTACTTTGACCAACACGTAACTTCCACTCAAAGAAACACTCTTAACATCCATGGTATCAAGAAATCCGCCATTTCTGGCTCAGAAACTGTCAACTCGACCGTGTTTCGTCCACGGATGATAAGCTTTCGCTAACGGTGCCATTCGAGGATATCTTAACGACATTTACGCGGAATTTTCAACGGCCAGACCGATGAAAAGGCGATCTGTAAAAATTGTGGATGCTCGTATTTTACGCGATTCCTCTCGGTGGCTTTCACGGAGGCTTTTTATTTCGGACGAAAAGCGACGTTTTGCAATTAACAGGGAAATACGATCGATTATTTCGAGCGGACGACGAGGAAGTGAAAGAACATTCGTGTTGAGGATGCGTTGGATTTGAATTGTTCTTAATTGGAATTTTTCTTCTCTGATTGCAGACGTTAGTTAATAAGTTGATTGATTAAAGGAGAAAAAAATTGTCTGTTCGTTTTATAAGTTGTCTATCGTTATATTTATATAACTTAGCTTGATTTTTAAACGAAATTTTTAAGCTATGCTCGAGTTAGATTCATTGAAATTTTCAAGTGATATTGTTTGCTTCGATGCAGATTATTACTTATAAAATAAATTAGTTATTACATTAGTTATTAAATAAATAAAATGAATTTCATTCTTGAGTGATACTGCTAGGTAATTAATTATTAAGTAAGTAAGGAGAAAAATAGGAAACCGTTTTTATTAAGGGAAATTTGTTTCGGGTTACATAGTAAATGGGATCTATAGTTTGGTAAATTGCGAGCATTCTTTATCTGAAGGAAGAAGAGGATCGCGTGTAATTTAAAATTCAATGAAAGGAACTGAATTAGGCAGAGCGGACGAGTTTAAACTTCAAAGAAACGGGACTTTGGTGTAGTTTGGAAAAATGTTATTTATTAATCAAGACAAAGTCCTCCTTGGAACAAACTCGATAATCTTAGCTTTCTTTCTTAATCTTCTTTCTTCGTTTACTTTCGTTTTGTTTTCCATTTCACCTAGTTTATACAAATCTGTTTGCGTTGTTTTGCAAATTGTTACAAAGAGAGGAATTAATTTTACAAAATGGGAAATTATTGCTAATTGCAACTGTACAAAGTAACTGTTGCGAAAGTGTGGTAATTTCAAAATCGATATTTTCAGCAACAGTGTGTTCTAAATAGTTTTGACAATGCAACAAAAGCAAATATTGCAAACAAAAATTTGTTAAAATGCGTTGTACCTTTTTCTCGAATACGCAAAGATAACCTTTGCTCTTTTAAATGTCGTGTTAACTCTGCCATATAACTGTCCTAGATTATCTTTCACCTAATCCTCTTTTTCTACCGTGAAAAAAATTTTTCAAGCTTGAAAAAAATATGAAATTTCGCGTTAAAAATATATACTGTGCGACATTTTTTAAAATATTAAAATCCCTTCGCTTGGAAAGGTATAAAACTTCTTTTGTGAAAAAATATGAAAAATATGAAAGTTCGTAGGTTCCAATAAGAAAGAAATTATTTCGTTTAGAAATTCATTCTTTCATCGTGATGACAGATTTTCAATAATCTTATTGATTATTAGATCATAGATTTCCGTTCATTTATAGGAAAACGTGCAAAGATCATAATAAATCAAATATTATAAGCAAAAATATTTATGTATTACAATAGATATTCTATTTATTATATACTGAAATACTATATGCTTTATTTGTTAAATATTCTATTTACAAAATAGTATATTTATCATAGTATATTTATCAATGTATAAAATGAATTTCTACTAAGCTTTTTTTTCACTTACTTCCAAAAAATACAAAACATGCTGTGATTACATACGTACCTCTAAATTATTTTAAAGATAGCGCAGGGTAATTTTTCCAAGCACACTGTTCGGAGGACAGGAGGATCGTTTCAACGCGATAGTTCCGATACTTTTTCACGGGACTTAGAAGTTTATCTAGAAGAACTAATTTCAGTTAGCACGTTAGATAAGAGGATAGTGGGGAGAAGAAGGTTGGAACAACGCTCCCGTTTCCCGTTTATTCAAATTACTCGCGTTGCAACACACCGTGACCGCTCGTCCCATCGAAACGAATTGTTATTTTGTTGAAACTTCGCTCTTCGAGAGAGAAGAGGCTCGATTATTTCGACTCGATGGATTTCAATGTTCGCCCCCTGCTGAGCTAACGAGATTATTAACATCCAGTTCTCTCTGCGGGGAACGCGGCCAATTCTCGCGGAAATTTCCGCGAAACAAAGAGAATCGGGTTTAACAAATGCTGCAGCGTACCTTTGCTTTCGCGATTCTGCTTGCTCTGTGCAACTTCTTACTTAAATTCGACGGTATTACGCTTTTAGGTAAATGTAATATTTAATTTAATTTAATTCAGTTTAATTCGGTTTTGATTCCGCGCGATAGCAAGGTGAATTTAATAAAACGGAACAAACCGTTTATTCGGTTTATTCGGTTGTTCACAATTAATACTTTATTAAAATTGGATTGTGTAATTGGAAAAGTTTCGACTAGTTTCGCTGTAGTTTCACGGTTCGGTTGATGAGCTGAAACGTACTGGCATTAATCTTCAACTGTTTTCAAATTCCAGCTCGATTTTAAGGTTTAAGATAATTTTGAAAGCAAATTATCTAGAAAACATAAATTCGAGCTTATTTTTTTCATTACCATTTTAACTGCAGCTTATCTATTTCTTGTTTCACCTACTTATTTCTAATGTCTTTCTTGGTTTACATTTTCTACTGATTTCACTCGTATTTCATTCTGAAAAAATTTTATTCTGTTCTGGTCTAATCCTCTCACGTTGCTCCTAATCATTTTTGCAATTCTATTTTATTTATTCAAATTTTAATCTTACTTTTTATTACTAATTTTATTACTTCCTTCCTTTTTCATCCTCCTTCCATCTCTATCTCAATGCACTTTTATTTTATTGCGTTCTTTCATTTTCATTTTAATTTCATTTCATTCCACTTTATCTCCAGTCCATTTCTGCACTCATCACTGTTCCACTCTTTCAATTTTCTTCCATTTCAATCTCATTCCAGATCTTTAAATACATTCTGCCGCTACGTTACCGTATTCCTTCGTCACTCCAATTGCATTCCCATTCTATTTGTTTGCACTCGTCTCATTTCTCCTTGCCTCATTGCAATTCTCATTTTTACCCCTGTTTACACTCCAATTTCATTCCACTCGTTTCATTTCGTATTTTTCGTACTCTTATTACGCATTTTTACTCGAGATTACATTGTAGCACTACATTTTCAGCCTTGTTTTACACTCCAGCTTCGTTCTACTCGTTTCATTTCGCATTTCTACCGTTATTCTAATTTTTATCGCTATCCCGATTATTCATCCGTTTCATCTTTATTTCAATTCATCTTATTCTTCCTTTGTTAAAAAGAAAAATTAAATATCGTCTAGAATCCAGCGGTATTGTTTCACTTCGCACACTTCATTTGAACTCTTCCATCCAATCGCGTCTTCATCTTCATTACACTCGCCGCTGTTTCTCACCCATTTACTCGCTCTACTTTCGCGCCGTTCCTCCGACCTTATGCAACGAAGTATCGTCGACGATCGTCAAATTCACCGTCCACAAATTTCACCGTCCGCAATGTCCACGGAATCCAGAGTAGCAACTAAGGATTCCATTCTTACTTAGATTCCGTCGTTCTCTGTCGTGCACGTGGCATCGCATAGCATCGCGTCACCGCAATGACCACTATGCGGGGGTGCTATGTGACCCTACCTCTACGACCTGGATGCGTTCGCGTGCGCGTGCAATGCACCGTCGCGACAGGCATCTTGTTCTAACTCTCCTTAAGTGGAATTCAGTTCTTTGCAAGGAGAGGGGCGAAAAAAAACAGTAGGAGAGAAAGTAAGAACGAGTGACTGCGAGAATGTCAACATATTCTCGAGCAAATTAATCTTGCGATGTATAATTTTCGAAATATCAAAATATTCAATATTGCGATATTTCGATGTTAATAATAATTATATTGAAATGCAATGTTGTATTTTCGTTATATAATTATCCATTATGTCTTCAAAGCTTGACAATGTCGTTGTATTTTTAATATGATACAATGAAAAAATATTTGTGCATCAGTTGCTTTTAGGAATCTAAATTTATGAGAAATTTTTTTGTTTAAATTTTACAATAATGTGAAAGCCATAACATCTAGACGTTCGTATCAGTACACATCATTAGTGAAACATCAGTCAATGTCGTAGCATCTATACAGTAAAATATTACAATGTTACAGTGCTAACCCTAGAGCTAACGACATATTAAAGCATAGAATTTCCATCGAAGATATTAAAGAAAAATTGTACAGAAATTGTATAATACAATAGAGTACAGAAGCTTTCATCAATATTATTAATAGCGGGATTAGCGCCGATTAAAGCATAAGATTTCGTATTTAGGCAGATGTTCTGTGTTTCGACCAGCTTGTCGTGGCAGTAGGTAAGGAATGGATGTGGTCAGGCGGTGACCAACGAAGAACAGGGCCAGCAGATGGGACGCAGTCCAAGGGTGACAGTAGATACAGTTCCTGTATAGTTAGACGACGATTTTCGTGGTTAGGCCTATCTGTTAGGCAGCTGATAAGTGGGGGGTTACAGATTAGATAAGGAGAGATATATTATTGCCTACGAACGTAATATGGCATTAAAGGGTTAATGATGATTGCATTCCTTACCGGAGAAACTAGTATACCGAAAATTGGATTGTAGCGTAATGGAAACATTATAAAATATTTGGTCCTCCGTATAAGTAGTGAATATAATTTGTGATAGTATTAAATTGTTAAATATTTGATAAATATTCAATGTTATCATGGGCGATAAAGGAAGTATCAATCATATTAATTTTGCAAAATTGTTATTTTACAATAAAATATAAAAAATTTTATATATATATATACAATAATTATATATATATATATTATTTAAAATGATTAAAATTTAGTGTGATGAATACTTTATGCATATTGTATTGAAGGACCATTGAATCATATACTACACATAAATTATATTAGAATACTTTTTAACGAATCAACTCATTTCACAGTCTCTTAAAAATCTTCTATGCGATTAAATTCCAATATTCCAATATATTTTTATTAGCTTTTTATCAATGTTGTTCAGCATTCAGGTTTAAAATTCTATTAATTTAATTTTGTTTTAATAATTAGTTACTAATTTGATTTCCGTATTTTATTTTGTCTCACTAATCTAATTTATCAACTAATTGATCACTATTGACGACATTTCGTTCAAATTATAACTGTGAATTGGTCCTCATTTTGCACAAAAATAATTTCCCTCCATTCATTAAGTTCCATTCATCGTACTAACACGTTTCTGAACATATCAGTTCTACTTCAAAATATGACAAAAGCACCGTTCGGTGCTGCACTTATTAATTACATTTATCAATTCCATTAAATAAATATTAATTACTTTTATCAATTCTAGTTCGAAATAAAACAAAAAGAAAGAAAAAAGAAGAAAGGAAAGAACCGTAAACCGTTCGGTGCTGCACTCTGCTCTACTTCCCCTATTCCACGAACCTTTTCAACCTCTTCAACCTTCCCAGAGACCTTGAACAGAGACCTCGTGAGAATTGCCACAGGGAAGTAAGACCGTCCACGGTCGGACGTCAACGACAATCGGAGATCTCCGAGCAAAGTCAAGCTTCCGATCCCCACGTGCACACGACGGAATAGTGTCAAGAGCCGTCCACGTCGATTTCTCCCTTCCGTTGCTTGCGCACTTCGTTCACTTCGGCCACTTTCGTTCAACGAGATAGTCTCCACGGCGAGCCTGGCGATGTTGGATGCACGCCGCGGAACACGTAGCGAAGCCAGATAGGTAATTAGCTGGCTAAGCACTAGAGCACTCGGTGCCACGAGCATCCTCCAGGCAGAACGCGGCTCGTAGGTGAAGAAGCGAAGAAGCGATGGCCCGCGAGCAGACGGAAGCGGGTGATGGGAGCACGGGGGAGCAAGCAGAACAGAAGTCTGCCCACGGCAACTGCCGTGACTAATCTGGATCTGAGGCTGAACGAGTACCACTTCACTAGCCTTCGTCCGGGAGGGTTGCCATCACCACTTCGTGCCGTCGTAACATTCCGTGCCGTTGTCAATCGGTATATGTAACTACGAATGGTACATTACGGGCTATTAATACCCCAGGTGTCAAGGAATTTTGATTTGGTATCGAGCGATCGAGCTTTTGAAGGTTTCGCGCTTTTTCATGTTTGGGAAAACCTTCCTCTCTTTGGAGAGTGGAAGAATTAAAAATAAAGAGCATGTAACAAATTAATGTATGTAGAGTATATGTGTAATGTATGTAGAGTAATGGATTCAAGGTTAGTTATGTCAATTTAAAATAGTAACAGTTGGTTTCCAAAGATACTGTATCAAATTATTCTCGCATTTTATAAACGAACTTTATGTCTTTTAAACAAATCGACTAAAATTGAATGCAATGTAGGGATTTAAGAAAACTCTATCGAAAAAAATTTATAAATACGAAGATGGATCAAATAGTCTTTGCTTAAATAAACAATTCATTATTTATTTTCAAAGTTACATAATTATTTTCCTACAGTTTTGTAATTCAGAAGAAAATCGTTTTCTTTCAATATCATTTCTGTAATGCACAGACTTCACCTCTTCTCAATTGAAATTTTGGCCCTTCGAGTGTGTCTCTAATTTCGAAAACAGGCGAAAATCGACGAGGATGCAATGAAGAAAACGACGTCGACTTCTTCACGAATGGATTAGAAAAATTTATGCAACGTTGGATGAAACCAGTTGTAGCAGGTGGTGATTATGGTGGACAAGTAATTACATAGCTATGAAACCGAAGAATCATCATTTATTTTTATTGTTGTCTCGCAACATCTTTCTCGTTCAATTTCTACTTAAGCGAAGGGAAAACTTTTCAGCCCAGCCTCGTATTTCAACGCGCGCAAACTTGGAAGGAAAAATGGAACTCGAAGAATGAAAAGTTTTTTAACTGTAAATTTGTACAAGTTGCCGGGAGATGCATCTCGAGTGAGTTGCCTTCTTTCAAGAAATATTTTTTTTTCCTTTTTTCATAGAGGGAAGATTCATTTATCCAAGCGTTTAATCAACTAAGTTTCCAAGGAGCTAGTTTATCATTCAAGGAAGGCGCCGAAGTGCTCGAACGCTCGGTTTGCGTTTCGATGTTGAAACTTTTAATTGTAATCGTCTTTGAATCGATCAACTTTCGTGCAAGTTATACAAACTGCGGCGCGATAATGCTCGAATTAACGACAGCTTTTTAGCGAATAGTAGAGTCTCTTCTTTACGTATTATTTATTCTTCGAGAAGCATTTCGACAAAGAAACTACAGTAATTACCATAATCGATTTTTATGCATTCCGGAATTTCGAGGCGTAACTGAAAAAGTAGAAACTTGTGTTATCTACCATGCATTTTGATAAATACCATATTTCAGATATTTCTATATTTCTATATTGCAATTTATATATTTCTGCGTGTTATACTGTTGCACTGTGTGTGTTTTTTGCAACATTCAATTTTTTTAAGAGTATAAAAATTCGTTGTCTACTCATACTATATCCATGCGCACAATGTTTGTCCCTCTTTGTACGCACCTCTCTTAGCTAACCTGATGATCTTTCGGTTTTTTCCAAGGTTTGAGTTTTCCTCAATTTCCTGGCTCTATGATTTGCAATTAAACTACAAACTAAGTCTACAAGCAAAATCCGCCATTAAATTGCTATTAAATTTCCGATGTTGTCGAAGACGTTTCCAAGGTACAAGAAGTTATTTTTCTTTCGACTCGGAAGAATTCGTTTGCCAGAGTGTAATTAAGAGGGCAGGGCTCGAGTCGAGTCGAGTCACTTGCCATCGACTGTTGAGAGTATCTGAAAGTTATCAAAGAATAAGAAGAAGTTCCCGGTAAACTTCTAAATGAACTGCATCCCCCGGTGACTTGGTAGCCTTCGAAAGCGTCGAAATTTTCTGTCCGATGAGTTGTCAGCGATTCGGAAATTATCAGGGAAACTTCCTGGAACTTCCTCCAAACTAATACACAATATTATCGATACAAGTTCCCTTTTACCCTTTTCTGTCTTCGAGGGAAGACAATAAGTTTATGAAAAAAGGGAGTGTCGCGTTACTCTTCGTGCGAATTTATCGCTACTCTTATCGGCGGATAATGGGATTGCCTCGCAGAAAGAAAACCGCGGTCGCCGCTTCTATAAAACTTTATTACGCGCTGTGAAATGTTTTACGATAATGAAACACCTTAGTTTAGGATTGTTAGATGAATGCAAAGCGGTCCAAGTATTCTTTCGTCTTGTCACGATACCTTTTTACGACGCGGCGACGGAATTGAATTTCCATGTCGTACCGTTCTGACGAAAAGATTCCTTAAGCTCGTTAACGTCGAAAATGAAATTCAACATTCGTATTACAATCCGAAGACTTTCTTCTCCTTGAAGCTATTAATTCTTGTTGAAAAATTTTCAAACTTCAATAATCTGCAATTTTCTCGACAATATGAACGATTTTCTCATAACATTCTTTTTTTTTTAGTAAAATGTAGAATTATTTATTATACTGTTATTATTCGTAAAACATTTGTCATGAAAAAATATCTGTATGGTAAGAAAGTTGCACGATTCCTTTAGTACCTTTAATAAAAAATGAACATCGAGTAATTTCACAGGCTGGAGTTATCCACTGTGTGTGTTAAAAATATTTATAATATTAAAACATAATTAAATGCGTTCAAGTGCTATAATCTATCAAAGTGTAATTAACTGTGTATTCACCGATTCATTATTTAACATTCGTTTGGCATGCAACAACCCGGTACTTCTCCAGACTTTGCAATCCCTGTACAACGTTCAAAGCAATACATCACGCTATTTTACCAGAAACTTCACACAACACGCTCCTAACTTTCCTTTCAATTTCCACAATTCTCTCAATTCCTGTATAAATCTCCCGCGTCTCTAAGCCGACGACGAATTTCCCTCCAATCTCTCCCGCGGCAAACGAAGGGGTCGAGGGGGGGGGGGGGCGCAACGTCATTGCTGTTTCCGCTTGCCAAAAACCCGCGGAGCTCTGTCACGTTCGATGCGCGGTCCCGCGAAACTTTCGAACAAGTCGTGAAGAATAACGCGGGCGAATCAGGCCGCGCGCTGCTGAATAACTTCCTCGACTGGTTGACACGACGAATATACAGATACGTACGTACGTATACAGAGGAGGAAGGAGGAGGAAAAGAAAGAAAAAAAAAGAAAAAAAGGAAAAGGAAGAGAAATGGCGAAACTCGGTACGAACGTCCCACGAACTTGTAAATGTAAGAAGCCCATTACTCGTCGGACAGTCGCTGCCTTTTTCCAACATGGAATCACCCTGCAAATTCGACTTCGCCCGCCAGGGGGGTGTGTCCCCTTTTTAGCTTTTAAGCATCGACGTGAAAGATCGCGAAAGTTTTCGCCGAGCCTCGCACAACTTTTGTCCGTCAGCGTACGAGCCTGATATCTTACGGCTTACCTACCGGTAGTCGCCTGAATTTAATGTCTTTTGCTCTTTGACATTCTTGCGAGTTATGAGCCATTCGGACGAAGAACAATGCTTTATGTATATCGATGTTTTATAACTATAATGACATTTTTTTGCGCGCCATTTTCTACCATTGTCGGTTCTCGTCGGTTGATGAATTAATAAAAGATTCAGTAAAAGTGATTTCCACATCGACTATTTTGTTTCATATTATTAATTCCTTAATATTGCAGGCGATTTGTTTATTATTATTATGCCTTAATATTGTGGAAACAATTTTCTCAGTCTTCGTTTAGATATCAATTGTCGTTTGATATCAGAAAAGTGGTTGCTCTCTTGTTCGAAAGTTCCATTAATCAAATATTTTTGTTTCCCAGTTAGTGGGAGGAGATTCTATTTTATTTATAGAAAACTCTATTGTATCATAATATAATATTTATAATATTATAATCTATCAATGAAATATTCGTATTTCCCTGTTTATGAGAGGAGATTGTATATTTCATATTGTAATATTTATAATATGTTTAATATCTTAATTATAATATATAATTAAAATAATGTAATATAATTATAATATATTGCTCAAATATTCGTATTTCCTTATTAGGGAAGATTGTAATATTACAGTAATATTACACATTACAGTTTCGTTATAATATATAATTTATGAAATTTTAACTAACTTTATCACAGTACATTAAAATGCACGCACAATATAACATACATAATAATTTTATCACGATATATTATTACAACATCGAGAAATATAATTTAAAGGAACCAAACGTCGATGTGAGAGATAAGATCACTCTAAGAGCGAGCAGATAATCTCTCGTCAATTTATTTCTCTCGTTACACGCACGAGTCCGTGAAGCTTGGTAATCGAACGAAGCGGACGAGAAAATTCCGCGGTTTCAAAACTCAATCCAAAAGATGCCACGAGATACATCCCTCTCGTTCATCCTGTCCCCCTACCTTCGTTCTTTCGACGATAGTTTCCTGGACGAAACACACACCGCGGCGAAATTCCAAAGGAAGTGCAACTTGGCTTCGGAATTCGCGGCTGAGGAAATTCTTTGGGCTTCCCCCTCTTCCTCCTTAACATCCCCTACTCCCGTGAGAGTCCGTGCCACGACACACGTCAAGAAGCCTTCTAATGAAGAAGCATCGTCGCCCTGGCTTCATTAGAATCGGCCCGAAGCCAAACCCTCCGGGAGGGTACCGCGCGCGTTACACTTCTATCCCCTTTGGAGATCTCCATATCTTGTTCTCCACTCCCGTCATGCGAGACGCGACTGTGAGATAGCGTAACTTGAGTTAGAGACTTGCTGAATTTGGTTAACCTCCCGATGGCGGGAACAGATGGGCAGTTGATTGTGTTAGATAATTCGAGTTAGCTCTCCTGTTCAGCTTCAAAATTTTCTTTTGCGCTCGCTGCTGTTCGGAAATTGATCCCAAAGTTGACTTTGATACCCAAAGTTGATTACGATGCAACTTTGACTGTGATACATTCGAGGGATTAAATCAGTCTGACGAGTGAAATTTGTATTTTTCTTTAACGAATAAAAGATAGGAAAATTTGGAACAATGACTAAAAAGCTATAGGGAAGTTGTAGGGAATATTTTTGTATTCTTCTCTTTTTCTAAACAAAATTTTTGCAGTGTAATCGCATTAATGCGACGTTGCTATTTGAATTGTAGAAAAGAAATCAAAGATTTTTAATTTCTACGTAGTTGCGTATTATATTATTTGTATAATGTATATTTATAAAAGACGATTGATTTATATTAATTTATAACAGAAAACTTGGTGGAAATGGTTTTGTTGTACAAGAATAACAGATTTGACAGATAGATTTTACAAAAAAATGCTCTTGAAACTCGAACGAATTTATTACGACTTGATAATTGTTCAATTATAACAAATTTTAAAAAAGCCACTTATTCATTTTAAATGTATCCGTGTTTTAATTGTGCACTCTACTTTGTCGGCAATTAAACAGAAGCTTGAAGAAAAGTCGGAGAAAGAACCCCAACGAGAACATGGGACGATTTCGTGAGACACAAGAGAGAACTCTTTTCCTCTCTACCGCAGGTTTCGCTGTCACGTTTACCTTCTCTCGAGTATTTCAGAGACGTAAGCTCCTTGTCGTCTAACTTGGCAACCTCAAATTACTCGCAAACTGTTCCTCCCACGAGCAAAGTTTCCAAACGAAGAGGTTGTATGATTTTCCATCGTATCAGAGATCTATTTTTTTTTCACCACGTCGTTAGATTATTTTTATTCTGAATATTGAACAAAATTCGTGTGAATTTTTTGCGAATTTAGATGATACGATCAGGGACCACGGTTTATTATTTGCGACTAAATTCTATTTGCATTTTATTTCTCTAATAGAACTTCGTCGCGTGTTGTTTCTTGTTACTTTAATTCTACACAATTTACAATGTCCGTGCGAATTGTATTAACGAAAAATTTCACTGATGGAATATCATTTCGTATACACTTCTCTGACCTGAATTTATCATATTTCCGTCTGAATGTGTTTTGGTCCAAATAATACGTAATTTTAATGTTAAATCAAATAACGAAGAATGATCGATGATTTGTTGTTCGCAAGCGATTAAATTCCATTTATGCTTCATTTTTCTGATCCAATTTCCATAAAAATTAATTAATTCGTACAGATTTAAATATATTTCTTTCATTCTTATTTAGTATCATTGCCTGTTCTTCGTGTTTTATTTCTCTTAAAATTCTCGCGTAATTAAAAGTGTTTCCTGTCTGAAATTGGCAGAATTTTAGAGCGTGCTTCTCGTTGTCTCTTTTTTCTCTCCTACTCTTTTTTTTTCCCCCGGTTAGTTTCTTGTTGGATAGGCAGTGGCAACAGTGTCCAACGGGCGAAACTTTGTTTTTGACGCAGAGTTCTCATTCCCCCAAACCTTATATCAGATGTATCGGTTTCGAAGAACAGTTCGAAACTAGTTTCCACCGTCGCCCTTTGGAGACCCGGGATTTATGACGTTGAATCTGTTTGCCGTTTAGAGTAAACGAAGATTTAGGTCGGTGAAATTTCATCTAGATATTCAAACATTTATCCGAAAGTTAGCATAAAGCACTTTTCTCTTAAGAACGTTTGATCTTTGCGTCATTTAACCTATCGATGATCATTTTTGGAGAATAGTTCCCCATCAAGGAATTACATATTCGAACGGAAGTGTTACGAATCATCTTTCCATTCTAAAATTTCTAAAAATTTTCTTGACTGAAAAATTATTAACGATTTTGAAGATAATTTTCAAATATTAATGCTTCTCTATCTCGTAATGTAAAGATTCGACGAAACGTTAGCAATTTTCTAAACTAGTCCCTGATGTCTAGAATAGAAAATTATTATTTGAAAGAACGTAGTAGATATGTCTCTTTTTCACGAATTCGTACAAGTATTGTAAAAGTATGAAACTGCTGTTCGATTTATCCGAAGCAATTTAATTACCAATCATCCATAATTCTAATGGAAAATTCCCACCAGCTTTCTTGTTATGACACAAAACACATAAAATCACTCTGAACAATTAATTAATTTCTCCGTAATTCTCTAAAATAATATGAACTTCCTCAACGAATACAAATTAATTTTCAGCGATAAAAGTGACGCTATCACTCCTTTTTATCGTAATACAAAGCCACTATAATTGTTCAACACCTACAAATATTATTTTCACAACACAAAAATTTGTTTCTGATAAACAAGAAAGCATCACCACACTTTTAAGCTATTGCAATAACTGATACATCGTTGGCGAACGCGTCTGATATTTCGTATAATTAGTTTTGTGTTTGCACAGAGAAAAAATAGTATATATATTTATACATACATACATATATACATCAAAGCAAGTTTCGTTTGGTAAAATTCCGACAGAAATTCCCTCTGCTTTCTCGCCTGGTCTGGAAAATATTGCTTGTAAATTTCCAGTGGACGGATCAGTATATCTTGTCGCAGTCAGCCACTTGATTTACCTCCCTCCGTGCTCTCTCCTTTCTTTCGTTCTCTCTTCCTCTTCCTGTCGCGTTTGTTTTCGCGCGCATTTTAAACGATAACCTCGATGAAGCGACGCTCTCATTCGTTTCCCGTCACCGTAAATTTTTACGCCCGTGATAGCGCTCAAGCCCCCTCGTCTAGATCATTCGCTCCCTCCCATCGTGCAAACCGTTTTCAACTCGAATTTCGTCGACTATCTGAACACGAACTCGCGTTCGATTTTAGTTCTCGCCTTTACGATTGTTTCACGAGCATTCCGTCGCACTGCTGTACAAGCAAAGCAGGAGGAATAAAAGTGTTGGACATAGAGATCTTCCGGTGTTTACAATTAGTCGATTGTTTGATGAATGAAAATAATTTGTAAAAAGTTAGCGGATTAATGATAACTTGGTTTTGAAGGTCTGTGGAAATTAATTGATCATTTGGAGATATTGCGACTCGAGAAGGTTTAATTGATTATTTGAGAATAATTTCGGAATATACAATTTTATTTGTTTATTATTTTTTTCATTTATTTTCTCTATGTACTGTTACGTAACGTGTTCGAGGATGTGAGAGATTTCGGAGGTTGATGAAAATTGCTCGGTTATTCGGAAAATATCATGTTTCATCTTCTGAAGGAAATTTGTGAATTGATACATTTTGTATTTAATTATTCCTTTTTTCAGAATATTAATTCTCGTTTTTTCTTACTGTTCAGTTACTTTCACGTACACGTACAAACGTAACATGTACAAAAAAGAAGCAGAAATTTTTACAGACTATAATAATAATAATTGCTGAATAGATTTTATTGCGAGAAACACTTGTAGATTGATAAAATTTATTAAAGAATTTTTTTGGAATTTTGATAGTAGTAATTTGGGAACTAAATTCATTAATGAAATTTAGTTAATCGCTTGGTAAATATATTGTAGTTGCATCGCGTAATGTGTTACGTGCGATTGTGTTTTACGCGTGTATTATGTGAAAGTAATTACAAGTGATTAGTTACTGATATTATGGAAACCTTATGGATTTGAATCAGTTTAACTGATTTATAGTCGCCATAAACGTCGTCTATATTATTACGGTTCTTATCACTGATAATTGATGTTATCGTTGAACGTGTGGGAGTACGGGTTTAAATTAACGGTCGTCATTTTGGGCGCGAAAATACATTTGATTACGTAGAAATCAATTCACGAGCCAACGAAATGAATACTACTTCAGTAATGTACGTATAACATCCATCTTCCATCTTGTTTTCTCCCTTTGGACATGTGAAATCTTTCTCTGTAATTTTTATCTACCATTTTTAACCTTTTGATTTATCACATGTTCGTGGTATCTCACATTTTTCATTTCTATGTCTGTCTACACAGTGTCTGTCTTTTTTTTTTATCACTATTCCAATTCTATTCTTTTGAAATGTATATTTCTATTCCTTTTACATTTATTTCACGTAATTTCGCGTACATGTGATTTATACAAAACTCACAAACAGACAATGCCTATAGTAATAATTACCTTCCAGCAATGAGTAGCATGGATCAATAATTAATCTACACTATTATCATGGATATAACTTTAGATAGTTTATATATTTATTATTTTTATAATGTATGATTTTAATATATATGTGATATATGTAATATATGTATTGTTACACTCTCAAATTTTTCGCAAGTAAATAAAAATCCACAGTTTAGTAACATCTGCCAATTTGTTAAGAGCCTAGCCCTACTAGCACTGAGTAGCGTGGGTCAACAACTAGTCAGACACGAGTGTTTCGCGCGGCGAGATCGATAGAAGATACTCGAGCAAGCTTAATCGACGACGTAACTTCATCAAAGTATTCAACTAGTCGGAGCATAACTCCAGACCTGGTAATCAATACTTCGCTCAAAGTCTGGCGCAAGTAGTTTCAGACAATGACTAGTCGAGCCCTCCTCGAAACATGCTGCAATTACCGCCGCAGATTTCCAACCGGAACTGTTCACTCGTTAACAATTTGACACTGCTGGTTATTACGCTATGCAAGTTTTGTTAATCGATCCCGGGAACCCTTCCATTGTATTTTGATTATCAATTGTTCGAGACATCTAGCCAATTTTCGTGAAAACTTTGGAAATGGACATTATCTTCTGTATATTGTTCTTCTTTTTTCAAATTCTGAATTTCTTTATTCGTATAAATTTTTCCAACGAATTTTAATTATTTGCGATATATATATATATATATATATTTTCCTCCAGAGGAAAAGGAGGAAAAGTAGAACGAAATGTAGAACCAGTAGAATTAGTGGAGTAAAAAGAAAGTAGATTATTTCCGGCGTTCTCGCGAAGTGTCGTGTATACAGAAGGATCGGTAGAGAGGATCCATGAAATCGGAATCCCCGGCCCGTTTCCGTTCGCCAATGTTTCCCAATTTCCAATAAAATATTTTTGCCGGTCCGGTGGTGTATCTCCCTAGTTGATTCTCTATATAACAGTCCAACTTTTCCAATTTACCGCGAATCGTCGGAATTCGACGTACACACACACACACACACACACACACTTATGTACAGAGGAACGTCTCTCAGACTCCTTCAGTGGAATGCACCTTCGTCCAAACCGATTCGACTGTGCCACGGTATAAATCGTTGCGGATATCCTCCGTGATTTCCTCTTTAGAATTGTCTGGCTATGCATCGTGATTTTCTCCTCAATATTTTTATTCCCGCTGAACTGGCAGAAACATTTTCTCGAAGGCGTGTGCATGCTCCAGTGATAATTTCTTTTACGCGAATCTGTGCTGCACCACTTTACTCTTTGAACGCGTAAGATACAATAATAAATAGCTTTGAACGCGTAAGATATAATAAATGTTTATATGTTCCTCGATATTTGTTTATTTCTGCATTTGTGCATCAAATATTACTCAACAACAACGATCCTGCTCACCGTGATCCAATTTTTCATAATTTTCTGAATTACAGTTGCCATGCACAAATAGTCATTTTATAGCGTTAAATCAATTTACCAGACGATTTGAATAAAAAAATTTCCAGTGAAATTTCCCTGATTGTTCTTTAATTGTGATATCGTTATGAATTTGATTAATAGTATTCTCAAGACATTGATATTTAAAACTGCTGCAGAATTTTTACGAAGAATTTGACTATTCACGATGGACATTATTATTCACATTACATTATTATTATTATCTACGAATCGTGAAAACGAAGTTTAACCTACAAGAGCAGAATCCGTGAGATTGAAGGACATGATGCATGAACTTTGACGAACTTAATGTGTCAAGCGTCACCTTGGTCCCAGGTCAAATAACTTACAAGATTGCGTCAGTCCCGTGGCAGTTAATGTGTTAATTTTCCACGAAGCCAAGAGTTCGTGACACGAACACAGAATTAAAATCGTTGGACTGGAGCTACGTGAAACTTTCGGTTAAGTTAAACCGAGGCTTATGACTGTTGACTCGAAGTTTGGATGCAATTTTTCGTCTTTAACGAGCCAAAATGCAACGACTTAGATTATGAAAAGTATTTTCTGCTAGTGTGAAATTGTGTAGCAGAAGATTAATTAAGGCGATTATTCGTTACGATAAGCTGTTTGGAAAATTGACAATTATTCAAAAAAATCAATTAAAATGACACATATTAGTATATTATAATATATTATTAATATTTTAACTAAATAATTAAAATTATTTAAAAACTTGGACTTTTGAATTTGCAGGTCCATGATTATAGAGATCAATTCACGATTTCGACTGAATTTCTAATAAATTACTATCATGACTCGATGAATAATCATTGAAAGAAATGTATTAAATTGTTTTAAAAATTAGAAACAATAAAAAAACAAACGCGATAATTGTAATCTATAACAATATCAATAGTAGTTTCATAACGTATGTTTCATTTTACCTTTCAAAGTAATTGCAATGTTTTAAATGTTTTAATTACATATAACGATTTCATTAGCGACGAAAGGCAAGTTTTGACGAATCTATTTCTTGAAACAGTGATTAAACTTGAAAAGATTAATTTAAGAGTGATATGTGAAAATTGATTGGATGTATAAAAGTTAATTGTTCGTCGTAAATTCGCCAGATGACTTCTCTAAGAAACCACGGCTACGACTCTTTACCACGAAAAGATGCATGCGGTGGTTGTCGAAAGTTCAGCCAGAGTGTAATTTTATTACATTGTTGAGACGAAAGATGAAAATCGATGTACGACGTGATTTATGAATATTACGCAATTTTCGAAAAGAGAATTCTATCGTTTTATAATTTTAATCAAAAATTATATAGAAAGTACTTGTGTTCATTGTTTGCATTGGCTGTATGATCTTTATATATTACTAACCGATACTTACTAAAGGAATTTTCAGTAGTCCACGCTTTCAAAGAAAATTATAGAACTTTTCTCGTTAAGTACAATATTTCGATATAAGTAAAAATTTAGAGAAAAAGAGAGAGAGATTAAAAGAGAAATTAAAGAAAGAAGGAAGTTGCATAAGAATCAGAGGCGACCTAAATCAATTAAAATTTGTAAAAAGTTCGAGCTCGAGATTGACATTTAACCCGAGGAATGCAAATAATTAAAAATCGAAAAGTAAATAAAGGCAGTTAGAAAAGGCAATTTCATTAACATCTCAACATTTAATACATCGAATTAATTCGTCCTTACAACCAATGTCTCAGAATTCTATTAAGAATTCTTACAAAAATCAAAAGATGTAATTTATTATCGTTTTTATTATCGTTTTCCCGCATTATTGAAAGTAGAATTACATCTCGCAAGACGCTCTTGATTGTAACTATAGCGTGGATAGTTTCGGCGTCTTTCAGGTTAGAATCTAGAAACTATCGTTGCCGGATACGTTACCGGAAGTTTCGCGAATCCTCGAACATCGAGAGGGGTTGTGCAACGATAGAAACTTTCGAAATCCGTTTCCTCGGTCTGTATTGTTTCGAGGTTGTGTATCGTGCTCCTCTTTTCACGCGAATAAGAACGCGTTTCCGCTGCAAGAACTTCCGCCGATGTCGAACGTGTGTCGAGGTCTCAGAACGCGTACGGTTCTTCCGATTCTTATTCGGAACTTCCTTGCTTTGTGGATTCGGTAGTTTTAAGTCGTTGCACGTTTCTTTTGAGGAGACGGAGAATATTTTCTGCTGGTCTTTTACCATTTTCTAAAGCATAATATATGTATTATTTTAAACTTTCCATTCTCTTACATCATTTGATCTTAAAATGAATACATTGGTATTAAATGAAACCGATTATATTTACATCAAAATTATTATTACTATTCTTTTTAATTATTTAGATTTTCTAATGATTCGAAGATATTTGTATTTCTTGTATAGGAGATGTCTAATCGAGATAAATTGTTCGTGTTTAATAAAATTGCGTAAACGACAATGCGTGTGATTAAGTACAATATTGCAATAATAAGTAAATAAACTAAAGCTTTAAAAATGTACTCTTGCAAAATAATTCTAGGAGTTAGACTATAACATTTTATTTATTCATTCTTTTTATTTAACTGACGTATTATTAGAGTCAATTAAGAGAGTTAATTGGCGGTATATTAGAGTCAATTGACGTATATTAGAGTTATAATTGATGTGCATTTAGCCAATCATTCAGTCACACTTCACGCAATTTATTCCACCGTTTTTCCATCATTTAATATATCGTTTCAATATTGTTTCCCTAAATCACGAAATTCTTGTCAACTGAAGTTCTCAAAGAATGAAACTCTTAGAAATCAAAAGAACTATGCTACGTATGATTTTATAATCTGGACACTGTAAAATAATTTCTGCGTCAGACGACATAATTTCATTTACATTCTATCTTAATTTACATGAATTTCATTCCGGTGACTCGATGCGAAATTAACTTACAGTGCCAATTAAATTAAATTTATCATTTTAGAAATTTCATCTTCTCGCACGTCGCGATTTCGACGTGAAATTCGCTCAAGTTTCCAACGTTACTCCCTTAAATCCATTCAACGAAATTTTCACAATATGTGAAAATTCGAAAAGAATTCGTGACGAGTTCGCCACTTCCTCTCCTGAATTCGCCAGCTTGCACAGCGGCGTTGAAAATTCCGCTGAGAGTGTCGCTGCCTCACGGCGTTCGAAAGTTCAAAGCTCGTCATGGAGGCAGGTTGAAAAGTTTCGCGGCCCCTTCGACTTCAAAGCGGAAACGAGCCTGTAATTTCTACTTTCGCAAGCAATTTTCCGTGGAACGGGTTACCCAGGTCGACGTGGAAATATGCGATACACTCGATTTACCGAGTTCGTGATTTAGTTCTGTCGTGTCGTATCGGGCTTCCTTCATCGCTTTGACTCTTCGCCGCCGTTTAAAGCGATTAAAAGATCGTAATTGATCGATATAGCTTGCCTAAAAATTTGCACGTTTTCTTTGAAGTAAGCAAATTGTCCAGTAAATATTCTAATTTAGTATATTATATGCAAATTCGAAATGCACAGTCGATCACGAAATATTGTATTTAGAGTCAAGAGCATAACTGAACCAATAACAATGAAAATTTAAACGGTTATAACTTTGTAAAAAAAAAAAGTCATATAACATGTCCTTTGTATCCGTAAACTTTCTGAATCGACAATCTTGAGTTTATTTTTTTCATATCATGTAACTGGAGCGAAAATAAAGATATTTTTATTTTAAAAATTGTAAAACTTCAAACGTCTCTAGAAACATTAAAAATTTTTTTTATGATTATATCCATCATTATAAGATGACTCCTTAAAACTCACTATATGATCTTTTTTTTGTACCATTAAGCTTGGACGAAGAAGTGTTAAGATTTCTTTAAATTTTTGTCATTAAATTTTAATTTTCTTGAAGAAAACATAAAACAAGTGAAAAAATTTTACTTGAAAATTACAATTCTAAAAAAATAGGGAATATTATTACATCTTTCTTTAAAAAATATTATAATAGGGAATATTATTACTTTCTTTTTTTTGAGATTTCTTGATAATACATCTACCGCAGCTTTTTAATTAAATAATAGCACACGTCATAATTTTGTTACGCTGACAATCACCGTTTCAACGCGAACGCGTAAAGTAATTCATTTTTTTGCTAACAGCAGAACAATATCGAATTTTCTGTGTAATTTTACAGCGTCGTTCGTTTTAGCTATATTGTCTCCGAAGGTTCTCCGAAGGAGACTCATTTAACGACATGTTCCACGATGTTCCAGGGCTGACACACAGTCTGAAATGTTACAAATGCGGACAGTATAACGAGGGCGTCGGCAGCATCACGCCGTGCATCAATTACACCGCTCACATGGATCCCAAAGATTGTCCACCCTCGGCCGAATGGTGCATCGTAAGTAAACGTTTGTCTTGTTTCCTATTCGAAGTAGAATTTAGTTAAGCGTCTAATAAAAGTAAGGAAAGAAAGGAAAATTAACGTTCGCTGATATATAATGAACATATTATAATTTGAAACATATATTTATCTCTCACAACAATTTGATGTACATATTTATACTTCAATAAAAAAACAAACGTTTGTAACATGCGATATAATTACGAACGTTAGAATTGTAATCAGATATGACGCGAAAGTGTCATTCACTTATCGGCCAATATTTTGCAAATGACGTACAATCGCGGTGCCGAGACAGAGCTAATCGCAGGATGTAAATTCTTAACGCACCTCAACACGCAGGAATTCTTCCTGCAACCACACGCCCCTACTTTGCACAAAATTTCGACAAATCCCCGAAAGTGTACCTATAATACCGCGAAACACGCGAAACTCCGTTCCACGAGAATGTCGAGCCTCGAGTCCTCGAAATGCGCGAGCGAAGTCGCGAAAACGATAGTTTACGACGATAACGCGGCATCAAAACATCTCGATGGGACGCGAACGGAATAAGGAACAAAATCTGGTGCCTTATTCTTCAAACGTATTCGACAGCGGAAGCTCGTTGAACTAGAAACGCTGGTATTTGGTATTCAAAAGGGTGGGAAAAGGGGAGAGGAAAAAAAAAAGACAGAGGAGTGGTGGTCGGACGAGCGACGTCGCGGCGCCATCGGATCGTTTGACACCCTTCCAAAGTCCACGTTATTTACCCCTTTTGCTGGATGTCGAATTTAGCAAGCAGATTGCATCGTGAACGATGCGTTAGGCAAGCCAGCCTGGCCAACCGGAAGCGACGTCGAACGGATGCCACTTCCGGTGGCGCTGGGAAACCGATTGGAATCTGCTGGCAAGCGTGATAATTTTTGTTTTCGCTTGTTGGGATGAGAAATTGGATTGTCTTGACTGTAATAGTAATATTTATTTATGATAAACAATGATTGACAAAGGTGGAATATTCCTATACTTGCTGGAATTTTATCTGTTGGTGATGAAACTCGTGATTATATTTGTCAAGTTTGAAGCTAGTCTGAAACTATATATAGAAATTATATTATAGACACTTATAGAAACTTTTTGTAAATATATATATACGTGATTTGTATAAAATATTCTATTTGATATTGTAAATTATCATATTGTAAATTTACAATCATTTTAATTATGAGAGACTTGATTATAAGATATATGCATGTGTTCGTACAAGTTCAATTGTTCACGAAAATATTCACAGACTTACAGTAACTATTTATGAATATATTATCTACGTTGTAAAAGTCAATTTCATTAAGACGATTATATTGTTCAAGTTTGAAAGAAATTTAAAAATTACAAGAAATCTAGGATGAGTATAGCTGCTTACGAAAATACTCGAACACTTACAAGAATATTTTATGAATATATTACGTGTTTTGTATAAATTACTTCGAAATTTCATCAACACTGCGAATATCATGATTACATTGATCAAGTTTAAAATAAATCTAAACATAACAAAATATCAAATGAGAAAATTACGAGACGATTTGATACGAATGTATATCTCGCAGAGATGACAGAATTATATTTTTATTGTTTTTAATATTTTATTTAGAATTTATCTTTTGAGATTCTTACAGTTCCATGAAAGAACCGTGTAGACTTTGTACATATACAATAATAATACTTTTCACAATACAAGTATATGAATTTTCTAAGAATTTACTAGTAAAAGTGAAAAATATGACCATATACGGTGCAACGCTGCTTAGAGTCTGTCTGTTCTACTTGGATTTGAATATTGTCGAAATAAAACGAACTAGCATCCGTTCGTTTGGTTTAAACGCATCGTAGGGCATGGCAGCCGCTGTTCCAGGCCTTTTTCCAACGGCAAGTAATTCATTTTATTAAATCCTTTGATCCCTTTCACAGGAAGGATAAAGTTAGCCACAATTTCGGGGCGAGGATTTTCAATGGAAAAACCAAGAGAAAACCGTTGGGTCGACGCTGATAACAGCACTTGCGGTTCGCCCGGAATGGCATCTGAAATAATAATTGATTCTCATTGGCCTTCGATCAAAAGAAATCGTCGGAATGTTCGCCGACTGAGTTCGAGTTGAAGCGTGGATGAATGGAAATGGCGAACAAGTAGTTTGGTTGAATCTAGATACATACTTCGAGAGAAGTATTGATATCGACGGAACTTTTAAGAAAATAGAAAGTCTTTTCGCATAAACGTTCGATCTTCGAACGAATTTTATTATTTCATTGTAATTATATAATGTATAATATATAATATTAATACATAAGATTAGATTTTTGACACAGATATCATCACGAGAATATCTCATAGTATGTCATCATTAGAAGAATGACTCTCAGTCATTTTAATTTTGGTCGAGTAGAGCGAGAGACAAATTTTCACACATGTTCGAACGCTTTCACGAGACTCGCGCGGAATTTTATATAAATTTATGAATTATAATTTTTAACTTGAAATTTCCGGAGGAAAGAGATCATTCCTTTAGATCAGAGTCTAAGCCAAATGAAAATAGTGCAAAGGAGAAACATTCAATGAACTCGGAACGAGAGGACTCGAGGGGAGCATTGTCTAATGGAAAGTAGAGCAACGCGCGAAGTTTCGAATCGCGATCGTTTAATTGCGGATAATCGTCGTTGTTTCCAACTCTGTGGCTCTGTTTTATGTTTTTGCCGTGGAATGAAATGTCTTCAGACACTGTACAGAGTGGAGCTTCGGAAACTTTCTGTTCTTGTTACTGAAAATCATCTTGGTTTCACCCTTAAAAAGCGATGCTTCTAAGGGATCACTTAGAAATAATCAAATTTAATAATAGGTGACAACAAAGATTTAAATAATAATAAAAATAATAATAATAATAATAATAATAATAATAATAGAAAAATAAGTGTGACCAACTCTGGTTATAAAAGATTTAATATTCAATATTACTACTAAATAATAAATATAATTTGTGATCCACTCAGATTGATATTCCTATTGTATACTGAACAATTTCTCTCAAATTGAAAATAACAAATAATTATACCTTCGTGTATACTAGATATAAATATAGTCATGTTCTATCAGAACAATTCTTGATTTTTCTTTCGTAAATTTGGAATAACTGAAGCATTAAATAATTTAAGAAAACAGGATTTTACAATTATTGTACTAGCTTCGAATATATTTCTCGTGAAACAGTTTTGAATGTTCTAGAAACACACGCACGCAAAAATGATTAATCACTAGTTTTTGAAATTACTACAACAATAAAGAACAAAATCAAACAATTAAAAGACGCGAAATATGATTAAATAATTAGAAATTTAAAATTCGAAGTTACACTAGTTTCTCGTGAAACAATTTTCAATCTTGTACTAATAAAAAGAAGAAAAAAATTATTAATTCGTTAGTTCTCGAAAGTGTTACAAAAATCACAGACAAAATGGAACTGTTCACCCACGGGATAACAAAATCCGTGAATTTTCAGTGAGTTTTCAGTCGGTTTGCCTGAAACATCGACCGATAACGTGAGAAACGTGTGATCTCGATATCCGGTCTATTTCTCGCCGTTGCGAGCTTTCTATTATTCCACTTCGGTTTACCGAACGAGCTTTCGCCCCCTTGCTGTACGGTACGATGTGTCCACAGAGAGGCAAGGGGGAAAGATTCAGAGTGAGAGAACACAGGAAAGAGAATAGGGAACGGGGGTGGTTTCAATGAAACCAGGCAACCAGACAAAGGGATAGGAAAACACCAGAGAAGGTCCTGATCGTTGTCGTTAGTAAGATGTTTTATTAAGATAATCTCTCGGAAAGTTATTCTTTCAATTCTCCTTTTTTTTTCTCAAGGGAAACTTCGAAAGGAAATCGAGGACATCAGGGAAAAGCGAATATACGTCGAAGGCGATGGAAATTGGAAAATATATACGAATATACGAATGATTTTTTAATTCGAAACTTCCAGATACTTCCAATTTTCCAATTCGATAGATTTTCGCATTATTTCAGTTTCCCATATCTTCATTCTCTCGATATGAACCAATTTAAAAAAATTTTTAAATGAACACTTAATTTTTAAAATCCTTGATCTGCTGTAGAAGTCACGTTTGGACAGTTTCGAAAAAGAAATAAAAAAAAGGTTCGAAACTTTCCAAATATTAAAATCAACAAGTTTCCAAAAATCCCAGATTCTCCAATATAAATGAAAAAAAAAACTTCCAAATCTGAAAATTCTAACAAACGGTCGTCCGAAAATTTCAATCACCGCTCCATCTCTTCACGTCAGATTCCTTTATTCGTCGTTTCCCCCGTTCCGACTATCCATTACGCCAAAGAACAATAGGAAACCCTGTCGGAAATTTCCCTGTCGTCTCCGTCTCGGCGGCCTGAACACACTTAATCGATATATAATCGAATCGCGTAATCTGTTTATCGTGTTCGTGCACGTGCCCTCCCGTCCCCACCCCACCCATCGGCTATCCTTGCGAGGGATCCTCGAAGGAGGGACGATCTCGTCATGAATTAACGGGTTATCCGACCCTGTATCCGCTTCTGGCGCGTGTCTCTACGGCCAATTCTCCGATCGCATTGGTCCTTCCGGCTGGATCAGCGGCGCCAGTCCCGTGACTGAATTATCATACCTGCCATCAGAGTCCTTCGGCTGCATCGTAGCAGCCTACTAATGGACCACCGTCGGTTATTCTGACGTGGCCTTCAAATTACTGCCATTCGCCGAACGTGCGTTCGACCAGGTATTAATTAACATCTCGCGACAGCAATAGGAGAACTGTCTGCCCTGTGAACAGGTTTAGCCTGACCTCCCCATAGGGTTGTCAGACGGTGTAGTTGTTGTGGTGGAATTGATGGAGATTGGCGGTGGGTCGGATTCGAATTGGAAAGGGCGAGCGGAGGGGGAGGGGGAGAGGGGAGAGGGAAATTTTCGTTGTTTGGCCAATTCCAATGGGACACGCTGATGGGGACATGGTTTTAACGTAGATGGATAATTCTACGTGTTTTGTACGGTGGAAAGGACGAAGGGGTGGTTTTGTTAAAGTGAAACATGTTAAAGAAAGACACCTATGTGATGACCAGACTGCGGATTTTTATACACGTATGTGTGACGTTTGCATGATGGAAATGATGGAGCGGTGGCTTTCTAGAGATGAAGACTGCAAAGAAAAGATTTTTATACATTTGTATCAATGCACGTGAAGACTACAAAAAAAGAAAGATTTTTGTAGTTTATATTAATTTGTATGATAGAAAGAATGAAAATGTGTTTTCAAAATGAAGTCTATAAGGGAAGGAAATGATTCATAGATTACAGAGTTTTATATATTTGTGATGGAAAAAATAAAGATTTTTAGGAATGAAGACTATAAAGAAAGGATATGATGCATAGATTACATGCACAGATTTTTATATATTTGTATCAATTTCTTATGTATGAAAGGATAAAGAGGTGGCTTTTCAAAAATGAAGATTACAAAGAAAGCAGATGATACACAGATAGTAGATTTTTATATATTTGTATTAGCTTGTATAATGAAAAGGATGAAGAGGTGGCTTTTTAAAGATGATTATAGAGAAAGGAAATGATAAATAGATTACATACATTTAAACTTCTAAAGTGAAATTATTTCAGCTCCATAAAAATTATGGATTAAATTATTAATTTATTCCAAATAAAATATTAATTTACTCTGGATTAATTATTTAATTTAGAAGTTTAATAATTTTACTGATCTTTAGTACAGAAAATATAAAATATAATATGGAACCATATTCCATAAATTGTAACAGTTTAACATAATTTACTAAAAGTACTAGTACTATGTGATATTTAGTAAATAAAGGAGGTCTCCGAAGTTCTCTTTTTTTTTTATTTCTAAAAATAAAAATCGTCTTTATAAAAATACGAATTTGCATAAAATTATCCAGTCTAATGTAGTTCTATATTATAATAAATCATTCTTCTTAATTAGTTCAGAAATATGTATTTTGCATCCTAACATGCATCCTAACATAACCTTAAACATTTCAAAAATGTCGATTATTATAATGTATATATCCTCATTTATTCAAATTATATTCCACAGATATATTACACGTTTTTACCTTTAATCGATAGAGTAGCAATTTTGAATTTGAAGTAATTATTCTGATTAGATTCTAATTAACTAAAACAGTAATAATTTTGATTAAGAATCAAGCTGATAATCCCATAATCGAAGATTTCTCGTTAATCCAGAGAATAGGATCGAAATTTCGAAGTGGCAGTGCTGATTGAGAGAAGACGCGATTGGAATTTTAGATTAGCGACAAAGAGAATCTTCAAGCGAAGAGGAGAAAGATTGAAATTTTAAAGTAGTGGTTTCAATAAGAAGGAAAATAGATTGAGAATTCTCAGTCTAAAAAAAAATCTTCCAAACGAGGAATTTAGTTTGAAAAGCGAATACCGACAATGAGTTGCGAATTCGAAATACTTTGAATTCGAGACGTGAGAATTCTTTGAAATAGAGAATCAATCAATCGAGGAATTCTTCGAATATGAAATGGCTCGACCAGAAAGGTCGTCGAATTTCGAACTATGCAAATTGGAAACGTTCCAGGACAAACTCTATTCGATTTAGAAATCTTCTTCGTGTTGAAACACTCTCTGTTCGGGACCTTGCGAAAATCTCAATTAGAGCTATATCTCCACTTTGGGCAAACTTTCAAATTTGGAGAGATGGTGCGATTAAGAAATATTACGAACGAGAGTTTACTTCGTTTAAAAAATATTTTATCTACATGAGGCTCCGTGAAATTAAATTAAAAAGTTTGTAATTATATATAGTAATAAAAGTTTGTCTGCATACACACAAGTTTTTAATTCTTCGTATTCGAAGAATATGAATGTTTCATAATTTGAAACCTCACACAGCTTGCAGGTTTCAAATTATGAAACATTCAATTCTAAAAATCTATTAACTATAATATTTTCTCAATTAAATCCAAACACTAAGAACTAATATTTTTCAATGCTTTTTTTTACAGTAAAAACGGAAAGAAATCAGCTTTACAATTTTTATGCAAATTTATGCAAATTTTTGGAAATGGAATTAAAAAATTAGACTACCGGAAAGAATTGTTTTAGATATCAAGTATTATAGAGAGCACTATACTTTATTTCGTACATTACTATGTGCTTTCTGTAAAAATTTGCACGTTTAAAATTTTCCATAAATCCATAAAAATCCGCAGTTTGCCCATAATTTTCTACTATAACCTTTGCTGTGACATATAAAGACCTTTCATTCATCGTTTCTCTGAGTAAAAACAGAAAAAAATCTTTTATTGGGAAAATTTCCAACAGCTTCTTTTTCGCAACAAAAACGAGAAGAATCAATTTCGTATTCTTGTAATTTAATCTGCGCACACGAAACGCACGTAAATAAAGATTTTTCGTTGGAAAATTTTTCAATCACCTTTCCACGAACAAACGGGACTGAGAAAAATTCACCGTGGATGGTAATAATCTTCTCGATAAGAACAAGTCGAATAGCATGAAAATTTCATTAGGCAATCGTTGAGTTGGAACGGGCAACTGTTCGCGGAATGAAGCCACTCCCGTGCCGACAATGCTGTCGGAATCGATCTCAATTTTCGCATTGGGATCTACTCTCCCGTAACCAACGGTGCCCCATAAATATTCCAGATGGTCAGACTCGATTGAATCACAACCGGAATCGGCGAAACTGGAATCTGGCACGCTCGAAATATTTCAAGATGCATCTCTCTACTCTGTTTCTTCCACGATTCTTGTTCGTACCCCCTTCGATGGAATTATTTCTATGAATGGAGAAAAGAAGCCGTCGAATGAAATATCGGAAATATTTATTCGGAAATATCTGTGGGGTCTTCCTAACTCTGCGAATAAATTTGCAGTCGCTCAAAATATTCGAATATCTACAGGAACACTTTGCATGTTGCGTAAATCATTTTGAAATTTCGTTAACACTGTAGCGAGACTGTCGATTTTGTTAACACTGTCACGATCGTATTAGTCACGTTTCGGACAAATCTAAAAATATACATGTAGAAATTACACGTTCCTCGCGACAATATTCGAGCATCTAGTTGCGCGAACTTTTCACGAACGTATTAAGTTTCGTTAAAAAATTTCAATATTATTTCACAATTTTTATATTAAGAATACAATTAGAAAATATTCAATGGAACTGCTTTCAATACTTAATATTTCATATTACCGTAGAAATAAAAATTTCTAGCATGTATATATATATATATAATATAATATAATAATATTAATATAATAATAATATAATAAATAATTATTATAATATATTAATATATATAATAATTATAATATAATAATATATTATATAATATATATATTTTATATATATATATATAAAATTTGTCAAATTTACACGTGTAGATTAATATTTTTTCGAGTCGTGGAATGACGAGATCGTCGTTGCTTCCTCGACTAACTTCCGGCAATTGAATGAGGTCTCCATCGTCGATCAGCCATCTGCAATCTATCCAGGTATTCCACTGTCTACGGGAATTCCTGGTATGAATTATCCCAGTCTCCAGAACGTGGAATCTCGTCCTGCTATTTCACTTTGCTAGCCTGGTGATTACCTAGGCCTCTGTGGCGTTTCAAAATTAGAGGTTCATGTCAGAACTGGAAGACAATGAGTACACTTGCGTCTGCATGAAGATGTGACTTTTGTAGTGTAGTAGATCGGTTTCACAGTTTTCCAATTTAATCTATTCAGACAAAATTAATGCACAAGTTTGTCAATCGTTCTTTCACAGGGTCTCGTGATCCACTCTCCCGTTAAAAAGTTTCTTCTCGCAACGAAAATATATAAACAGCTCCATTCATCCTTTTTCGTTCTACCTAAATTTGAACATAGTATCAACAGGAAAATTGAAATGATTTCCCAACCCCAATCCAATAGAAGAACGTTCGATTCAATCGCACCAATTCAAAATCACCTCGTTCACCTAAAACTTTCCAACAAACACCTCGATCTATCCACGAGCCTGGCCCCATCCCCCGCGAACATTTCCAGAATTCTTCAATTTCACCAGATGGAACGAACGGTTTCAAGTTTTGAAGAAACTCGGCGCCACGAATTAATCCCGGACCTCGTTAACGAACTTTGTAATTTTAACCGTTTCTCCGAACGAGGAGCGACTCCGACAAAAGAGGAAACGGTGTGAGGGAGGGGGGATGACGCTTGAATCGCTCAATCCACTTTTTCGTAAACAAGGAGCACATTCACGAAAAATTCACGTATTTTAAATACGTTTGTTAAAACGTTTCAATTTCTTTCGGGTCGTTGTCATTGTCGATGATTCATCCGATAAAAATAATTACCCCTCTTCAGAGGCGGTAGCTCGCCGCAGTTCGTTAAACCGTGATTCATCGGGCGCAAAAAAAACGAACGAAGCCTTTTATGGCGAACGTATTCCGTAACAGTGACGATAATGCGCAATAACGCGACAGAAATAACTGTTTCCGCCCGATTTCCGGTCCACGCTGACTCGCGGATTAACAACGAGCAGCACGTAACCCTCCAGGGAATTTCGAATGCTTCGCCAATTTTTTTTTACCGCTCTTTATTATTTCTCGAACAGTCGTTCGTTTCATCTCGATAATTTATCATTTGCGAGCGGGATTGTTTTCACATGGAGATACGCATACGAGAAGTATATCCGCGCTCAGAAATCTTAGAACAACTGTTATATTTGTATAATAAATTGTAAATTATGTAGAGTAAATATAGTATTTAAAATATAAATTATATATACAATACGAAATATAAATTGTTGTATTTACAATAAGAATAATATAATTATACGTGCAATATAATTAAATACAATGAATATAAAATATACTTTATGCGATAAAAATTCTGCTAATATATTAATATATTGTATTATTATTATGTATTATATGTTGTATATTAAATATTGTATTATATTATACTATAAAATACGTATACACGATAATCCACCGATGAGTGTTGATTATTAAAAATGTCCTAAGACTTTTGAGCAAGAGCATATATACGTACGGGAATGAAATATAGAGTTTCGTTTGTCGATCAATTAACCTCGCGTCGTTAACACGATTTCGGGCGAAAGAAACTGTATAGAACAACGAAATCACAAGTTTCGATCTGACATATCTTTTTTTGAAAAGAAATTTATATTGTTGGACAGATTTGTTGAATTTTACATATCTGCAAATTTATAACATGTATATTTAGCAGATTTATTATATATATATATAAAATAGGATTTTGAATTTTGAGGACCATCTTATTAAAGCGAATTGACTTGTTAATGCCAATGACTCTATAAATTAAATTGAAAATGACTTAATACGCGACACGCATGCGCAGAAATCTCTCCTGAAACGTACACAATCCATTAAAACTGAAATCTTTAGTTCCAATTTGTGATTTCCTTTTCGTACATGACTAACAAGTATTATTACTAAAGTATTATTACAACCATGACGCATGGAGGCCCATATTGCGATCAATGTATTATTAATTACTTATGAGATGGAAGGACAGGATATAGAACCGCGCTGGAAGATCGTCGAATGTGTATGCGATACTATCGTTCGTTGGAACAGAATAATAAACGTTACTCTGCTCGTGCTACCTCTACTATCTCCCCTCGTTTTAAAAATGCAGCAATTTTCTTCCGATAAAAACGCTCGTAAATTATTCGATGCCCAGCTACCAAAAATTCCGCTTAACTTGAAGTTACGATGCGGTTTAACGCGTTTCAAGAGTTACCGACGATGCACGATGCTTTTACTAGAATTAAAAAAAAAAACAAATACACAGCGAAGAATAAAATTTCATAATATACATGAAGACATAAATACTTTTTTTTTAACTATTAGATGATATTTAAACAATTAGAATATTCGGAAATATTGTTTAGAAATTCACTTTTAAAATTTGATCGACGCGTACGCAACGAAAGTTTGATTGGTAATGACTTTTTGTGTCCGTATCGATCGAAATTAACCTGACCTTTAGGTCGTTAATGACACAACGATTAATTAAAATTAAAATTTCGTAGAAATATATTAGTGATTCGATCGATAGATATGATTGATTAAAAAATTTTAAATATTCCTACAAACAGATAGAAAGTTGCAAACCAACAGTGAATCACAAAGAATTTTTAGAAATTTCTGAAAACTCTAAAAAAATTTCGAAGAAACAAAAATTCTGTGAGTGGTCCGAAATTGATCGCTCAATCATCCACGGGAAATTTGAAAAGGACGCGGATTTATAAGCTCGATCTAAAACAATTACTGATCGTCTCGATCGTTTGCGGAACGATTGGTCGGTATTAAATCAAACGGAGCCGCTGCTCGATTGATTCCCTCGTCCTTGGGGGAACCTTTTTTGAAAACGCGAAAAACCGAGGTTGGAGTGCAGAATATTACTATTTATACACGCGAGACGACAGGAGGACCGCGTTTAATCAACGTGTTCGATTGCTTTCTTGGGCGATGCAGCTGCTCTGCGGTGGCACCGCAATCTCTGCCTATCAGATCTTTAAATCGAACTATAGTCGGCAATCGGTCATAGTCGGTATGATGGAGATTTAGTCTTGATCGCTTAATACCTCGCTCTGATCAGTCAAGTTAGCCTGATTTCAAATCAAGAAAGAAATTTCAAATCAAGCTTTCATACTTGTCCTCGTTAAGTATCGCGTGTTTTCACTTCGTTTTCGAGAAACTTGAGCCCAAGAGATCAGAAGTCTTCTACTTCACCGTGAATCTTGATTTGAAATATTCTTTCAATTTTTTGCTATATAGTGGATAATTATTATAGATATCCTTAAATATATCACGTATCCATATTAAGTGCAACACTGGTTTGAATACAATTTTTATTTTAATTTGTATTTCATACTTTTGAGTTTAATATTTAATATTTCGATGTATATCAATTTCTATATATTTTTTTTATATAGAAATTGACATACACTAAATATATAACACATAATATATATAATTGTTATAGATCCTTATATATATTACGTATCCATATTAAGTACAACACTGGTTTGAATACAATTTTTATTGTAATTTAAATAACTTAATAAACAACTTATATCATATAACGATATATTCACTTTCTATGTATAATATATTAAAATACTCTATCATTATTGATAGAAATCATTATTAATATTAGAAGTGTGTAAAAACATTAGATCTACAAATAAATATGATCTTATGAAATATAATCTTTTATTTAATTTTTCTATTTAGAAACAGTTATTGTTATCTGCTTTTTATTATTCAGATTACGTTACTATTTTCTAACATCAGAATGAATTACCCAAAACAACAGGCATTTTTTTGAGAACGACTGACTCGATCTTAACGCTTAATAATGTGACTTGATCTCGAACAAATCTGCAACATCCAACTGACGTAAACATTTAACTCGATTTAAAATATCGCTTCTAAACGTTAATCTAAATTATCTTCATTAATCTAAAAAAAATATGTGACTTGTAATTAATTTATCATTTTCCATTTCAAAGAAATATCAAAAAAAAAGAAAAAAAAGAAGAAGAAACGGAAAGTAGATTCCGGTGCTTCTACCGTCAATTACACAATTTTGAACGCAACGAGTGTCGAATAAAATTCCTGCGGAGTAGTTTGAAATTACCGTCGCCGTCGATCGCGTGAAATATTTCACGGACTCTTTGATCAACGGATTCGCGAAGAACCGTGGGACGGATTTCCAGACTGCGGCTGCATTTTTCTCTGGTTTTCCCTCCGGCAAATGGCTGCGTAATTCGCGCAGAGGCGCGATCGGTTGAAACAGCGAACGGTAAATTGCGAGCGGTTGTACCGGCGATTTCACAAAGTCGCATGAAATCCACCGTGCCGGCGGTAAAGAAGCATTGTGAACGTTGCTTTCAGCTTTTGAATCTTTCACAGATTCGTGGTTCATCGTTTTATCTCGCAAAATATACTAACGTAGATATTCGTTGCACTTTGTAAGTTTTATTGTCTTCTTTGATTTTTTTCTTGGATTTGCTATTGACGATTAATTGCAAAAAAGTCTTGTATAGGGGAATTATTTATTTTTTATGTATTAGATATTTATTAAAAAATTCAATTGGATATTTTGTTAAATATTTTATTTATTAGAGATTTTATTAAGTGTCTTATTTATAAACTACTTTGTCAGGTATTTCATGAGGTATTTTATTTGTTAGATATTTTATTTCAGTTATTGCTTAGTTACTTAATTTTGTAAATTACTCCTTTCTTTCTGAAATATATTGTAACATATAAAAGTCTAACAAACTTATTATCATAAACGTAGTTTCGCATTAATATATATAAAATTTCACGAATCGTCCTATTCGACAAATATTTTTATTCTTCTGTAGATCATTTTACGTATCTCTGTTACGTATGAAATATTTTAGATTATCCTACATTTCTTCTCCTCTTTTTCTGATTTACAATTCAAATAAAATGAATTGTTTCATCTTTTTTTTTTTTTGTTCTATACGATCTTTATGAATAATTCTTTTATCGTATGTACCTTTCTGACTTTCTACTTTTTAAAATTTTCTCTTCTATCCTCCTTTCGCAGATTTCGCAATTTGCAATTGAAATCGCATGAATTTCACTATCTTTTTGGAAGATCTCTCGCTGCACGACATGTTCCCATCGAAATGCATTATTTCTGGTTCTCATTATTTTTCAAATCTTTATTCGAACTAATTACGAAATCGAAGTTATTTAAAGATTAATCAATTAAATTTTGTGTCGATTCGAACATTGACGAGTATTAATAAATTCATTTTGAACAATTGCAAACGACGCTTTGCAAATGAGGAGAGGGGAACCTCGTGTACGTGATTAAGAAGAAACAAGTCAGTGGCAAGAAAATTTGCGAGCAAAAAAAAAGCGACTCCTTAAACAGAAGACTCCCTCAATCATTAAACTTCCATTTATCCAGAACCGTCAACCCATAATATCTTAAGAAACTATTTAACCTGCATATTAAACTTCATAACAAGCAGCCTCTCAAAGCAATCAATCAACCTTGTAACTTCCAATAAATGACCCGGAGAGCTAAGTAGATCCGAAGCAAGCGGAACAAAAACTATTACGTGTAAAATAAATACGTATACAGGATCTTCGAAAAATAAATTCCGTGGCTTCAGCAGGTTAATTTATACTTTAATAGTGAATGAAGATTTACTTGGAGAAATACAACGCAAAATTAAAGAAACGAAGAAACAATTTTTAGGTCAAGACCTGTATGTTTTTTTTTTTTTTTTTTTAAATACCGAAGAATCTGTGAAATTCAGTTTTTGAACATTCTGCGCATAGCAGCTGTGAAACGCAGCTGGTATCAAAAATAGAAGAAAGAATTCAAAAGAATGAGACTGCAACGAAATCGTAAAAAATGGGGGTTTGTAAGAAACAGTGAGTTGAATATTAATATTAAAGGTGGATATTAATATTAAATTTATCAAAGTAGTTCAAACGATCAGTTTGTAATTGTTTACAGAAATTTTGTAAATTCGCAACTTTTAGTAACTAAAATATTTGAAAGTAAAAATCTGTATTTAAATACTTTTTCTCCTCTCTTCATTATTTTCTCTATTGTTCTCCATTTTCTTACGAATAAAAATTCTTTGTTCAACTTTCGAACTATCAGAAAGATCAACCGATTTGTAATTTCTCGTAGAAACTTTGTAAAGCTTGCAGTGACAGATCTTTTTGTAATTCCAGAAGTTTAATAAAATTATCTTAGGATTTTATAACTTCAGAAGATTTTTCGACCCAGAATTTTCAATGATTCTATTTCCTTTTGTGTGTGTGTGTGTGTGTGTGTGTGTGTGTGTGATACCTAATTCTTTAAGAAGTTCGATAAAATTATCGTACTGTTTAAAATTTTATTATCTCAAAAAACTTTCTGATTGAAGATCCATCGAAATGTAGGAAGACGATCCTTGAATTAATTTCGTATTAATCAGAAAAACGAATTTTAACTTTTTCTTTTTCCTTTGATAGATCTGGTGTTAAATATTTCAGCACGTTTCAACGAGTTTTCTACAGACCGTGATGGCAAATACCGAAGGCCATTTCGTCCGTTGATTGCAATGAAATTCCACCCTCCGGAATTGGCTATCCGGGCGAAACGTGTGAAAAATCGAAAATAGAATGTCGAAACTCTATCACGGAATTTTCTTGTCCAGGTGAAAAGATTAATTCTTAAAGCCAGGGTGAAACAACGTAGAAAAGGCTCAACGTTGAAATATCGATGGGAGCCTCGTTGACCTTTCCGCTATGTTCGGCCACGATGTTTTTCAAACGTTAATTTGAGGGAAAAACTAGCTTGTAAAACTTTAATCCTCCGGGTGTATAAAGAAATTAAGGGTGCTTAACAAAGTGGTTGGAGAAAAATAGGGGAGTTAAGTGAACGAAAGTGCTCGAGATAGTAATTGTATGAGATGTTTCTTCCTCTAATTTCGTTATTTTTCGATAATGAATTATTTGAACACACACGTACGATGAACGAGAGACTGTATTGCAATAGAAGAATAATTAAAAATAATATTAAATAAGATTAAATTAACTTTGAATATATGCTTGCAGAAATAAATGTGATATTAATTTATTTCCAATTTTAATTGCTGCTATCGTGTCGCAAACTATCAAGGAATAACAATTTATTGTATTACAAATACAATTCCGTGTTTTAAAGTTTCATGAAATAATAAAATTCACGTGAAAAGACAATTTGGAATTTCGTCGCGCATAAATATTTTCAGGTTACGTTTGGTTCATTTTCCGAAGTGTTCAACTGGGATTTTGGAGTTTACACAACACATTTGGAAATTATTGATGTCGCAATAAAAGTAAAACACGAAGATCGACGCATATTGTATCAATTAAAAATCGCACGTGTTAACTTAAATTATACGAGTGCTTTAGAAAGAAGACCTTAGCTATTTAAAAAAATGCAATCTCGAAAAGCTGAATTTTGCAACCAGACACAGTTCAAATCTTACTTTCTAATCTAGTCACATCAGATTTTTTCTAAATTGAATTTTTCACCAGAAAATTGTCTGTGCCAAGCATTTCCAAAGTCATGTCCGACACGACGTGAAAAACCCAATGAAACAAACACAGACAGTTCATGAACAAATACACTATGTACAATATGTACAACCAAAACGGGGGAACAAAATAAATATTTCAGCCGAATGGACAGGCTCGTTAATCATCGTTGCAGCGCGTTGCAGATGGGAAAACAAGTGGAAAATCTTTGCTTGGGCACGCGATAGCCAGTCTACCAGTGGTGTTGAAGGGAAAAGTAAGCAAAAAGAGAAAAAAAAAAGAAAGGAAAAACGAACAGGTTGTATCAAAGCAACGCGCGATTTTCCGGTCGCTGACCTTTCCATTTCCTGCGTTTTAATGCATAAAATTTGGGCCGAGCCGCGATACGCGCCACCTCGGCGCGATCCATTTGGAAATGCCGGGAAACAAAGAAGGAAACAATATTCGTGGACGTGGAGCACAGAGTTCTCCCCTCGCGTTTCCTCGAACCTTATCGTTCCGCTGGGACAATTTTCGCGTGTCCCTTTCGTTCTCTCCAGTATCTTTGTTCCCCACTTCCTAACGTTTTTCGCTTTTCATTGAACTTTCAATGAACTTCTCTTGAGAATCAGCGTTTATCGAATTACTTTGCTTCTCGAGTGAGATGTGTGTATATGCATTTGCAATACATTTGCAATATAATGGTGAATCTGACGCACGATGAAAAATTTTATTACGCATTTTGTAACGTCGTAGTGGTGAGCGAAGTATTTTTGTAACAGCACATTGAATGCATACATTGAATACATACGTTTTATTCGTCGACTGTCAAGTAGGTGTACTTACGCTGTTGTTCATACGTGTCTAAATAAAATATGAAAACCAAGCAATAATTTATCATAATACAGCGAATAGTTCGCTTCTTTGAAATTTTGCAAAGTTATAGAATCTAATTAGAAGACAGTGATAAAAGGAATGAGTATGCATTTTGGGATTTTCTTCTATAGCGTCAATGTTATAAAAATAGAATTCGATAATATAAATTGATTGATTGATAATAACGAATGAAACTGTGTTAACGTGATGTTGACTTTTAATGAGTTAATAGTAAAATAAGTCACTGATTGACTTATTGAGCTCTAAATTTCACTACTCCGAAAAATTTTCTTCAATTTAACATACATGTAATTCAGAAATCAAACAATTTTATAAAGAATTTTATGTTGGAACAACCAATCCTATTGACGAATTTCAAAATTTTCTTTTCTTTGCAATTCCTTAAAAGACACGTGTATTTCTGTTAAATTCAATACAGAAACATAATTCAATGTGAATCTATTTTATTTTAATTATTATCATTTAAATTATAATGATTGACACATAATGTATTTGCGTAATTTTGATACGCATTGTTCTAATATTAAATAATTCTCCTCTACTTTGAAATTTCTTGTTTCAAACGGTCGCGGAATTTCAAAAGTCGTTCCAATTGTTCAATATTGCTAACATGTTCGATGATGCAGAACCTGTAAGTTCATAATCCTTTGCAATATCTGCTTTCATATCTTTTAAACCTTTTCTCAGTAATAACAAGAGCAGACTCGTACGATTACCTTCGAAATAAGGATGATCTTGCTCCAATTTTCTTGGGCTCCAATTTCAAAGGGATCTCGCCTCGATTTGCAAACATCGCGTCCTCGAATATTTCCACAGCCATACGACGTCCGTACTTGATTCCAACCTCAACCCCGTTTGCAACCAGATTTAGTTACGATCCAGTGAACTTAGTCGCCCTTTAAGAAGTTATATAATCGTTTTTCTTTACTTTGCAAAGCGCAGTCTCAAGATTTTAATTTCCGACGAAATGAGAAACAAAATATTTATTTATTTTTATTTTGTATATTTGCAATGAAGTCGTCTTTCAACATTTTAATATTGGCGGGAAAATTAATTAAATCTGCTTATTCTTTTCTGAAGAGTATGCATTTGAAATTTTTAATTAAAGAAGCAGGATCATTGCTTTTGCATTTTACGATACTAAAAATTGTAAAATGTTTTGACACTTTTATGCTGTCGGTCCAAAAACTAATTAAGTCTGCTTATTCTTTCTCGGATCTTATGATTTTAGACTTTTATCGGTATAATTGAATTATAGGTGACTCTTATGATTTAAAATTTATAGATATTTCATCTTTACTTGTCCTCGAAATTAGAACGAAACAAAATATAAAATTAAGTAATTTGTTCTAAACAGTGGCAATCGAGAGTTAAAACAGGAAGATTAGTTATAATTTTTGCAGCTTTACGAATACTTACGTCTTTAATATTTACATTACTGTTTACGACTGCTTTTATGATATTTATAATATTATAAAAGCAGCGTGATAATTTATGTATTAGTAGCACGTTTTTTCGTATTATAATTTATAACATTATCACGCTGCACATTACGAGATGGTAATAATACGAGAAAACTTGTGTCACTTGCGAATGTTCATCATAAAGAAAGTATTCAAGATGTCGGAACAGCGATAAGTCTCTTTGTTCTTTTCAAATTTCCCTCAGATCTCGGAGAAAGCCACCGAGATATCGCGTTTCGTCGTTCTGAAGAGCAGAAGAGGACACACAGCTGGGTATTAACGCGACCAAGGAAAGGTTAATGGCTGTTTCGACCATATTCGACACTCCACAGATCGCTTTCAGGAGAGCCAGCTTTTTATTTCTACTAAATGTCCTCGCTGCTTGTGTTCCGGGCGTATCCGTGTCAATTGTTCCCTCCGGGAGAGAAATGGTTTCCCCCGAAGAACGAAATGGGCTCTCCCTTTATTTTCGATCTCTGTGCTAACGTTATGATACATAACATAATATCGAGGCGCTCGGTTCAAGTTTACGCGGCGAGGACCATTAATATCCTTTACCGTAAATTACTTTCGGTAATTTCATGAATAATAATCATCTGACGAAAACGAACGACCGTCTGTCGGTAATTAAACGAGTAGCGCATTTATGCTCGTTCGTTTATCGCTGTTTGCCATCTCTTTATCCAGCTTCTCGGTCTGTTTTTTGTAAAATTTTTTTTTTATTTAAATTTAACTTACGAAGGCTCGACATTTACAGTACGGCAGAATTGAACATTAATTTCAAATGAAAACGAACGCAATCGAAGAAAATTATCGAGAGGGAGCATCTACAATTTGAAAGTAAAATCAGTTGCAGTGAGTATGTTACAGATAAAATATCAAACGAACCCAGCCCTGTTATTTTAAGCAAGAAAATTCGCATACGAACAATCTGCATAATAAAATAACCAAGTAAGACAGAAAATTAATTGAAATCAACTTACCAGAAGCAGGACTAATCCCGCTTTGACAGTTTGTTGACACCCGAGGAGCTTACGTTCTTTACGACTTTTCAATTTCCGCTATCTAAGACGGAGACATTGTACACTTAATTCGGGATAGTTTGGCTAATCCATTTCGTCTCTCGAAATCCCTTTTCGTCTATCGTACGACAAGTTGTGCCTTGAGCGAACGAGGATCGATCGATCAGCCACAGGCGGCACTCAGGGCACTTGGACTCCGGATCACTTTCTTATTTCGAACGTTCGCTCGAACACTGTACCACCGAACGATGGAACGTCGATTATCCCGTAGCCTGACTATTCTATGATCGATTGTCCGGACACCTAAGCGAAAATTCTTGTTCCCGGCAGATACATAGAGCTTCATTTAAAGCTTTCGGACGGCTTCTTGTACAGCTCTGATATAATCCGACTTATCGAACTGAGCTGCTAGTTTTCTACGCTGTGCTTATTCCCCGCGCTCTGACACTGCTATTTATCAATAAGAAAGTGTCAAAAGGTTTGCGGAAGATTTCATTTATAATATCCTTATAGGATAAGTTGATGTTTCGAAGAATTGGTTATTTCAACAGGAAAGATGTTTATATAGAATTATTTATTAATTCGTTGTTATGTTATTCGTTGTTTCACTCATCGTTAGATATTTTACTCGTAGTACTACTCGTAATATCGTCTGTGATCGCAGAAGTTCTTTGTGGCGAATTATTAGAGGAAATCAAATTGTGCAAACGTCAAGTATCAAACATTAAATAAACATTTGGAGAATTATAAATATAGGGAGAATTGTAAATATATGTAAGAATTATAACATACGGGATGTATAAAATGAGTATAAAATGAGGTCTAAATGTGAAATAAATTCGTTTATTTCCATAAAGAGATGCAAAATTACATTTTACTCGCACGATATTCATTTTAAAAGGGATATTGATCATACTCTTAATGAAGCCGTGTATCAAAAATTATACGTCATGTACTATTGGAAAATTAAAAAGTACGTACGTGACCTGCATGACGAAAATTCTCGATTTATTACACATTACGCACCGATTACAAAAGTCTTCTGATGTAAATCACATTTCATTACGATGATAATCGTAAAAAATATTTAATTATATAACTTGATTCACTTTCGTAACAATTGACAATAACACTGTCAGAAGTTCAGAATCGTAAAAGGATGATGAAGCACCATCTTTATTGATTCATGACGACAACTTCCGAACTAGGAGTATAAACGTAACGTGACAGCTGTTTTTACGACAATTTCACGCGCCGGACTCTATTTCTCCTCATTTCCTTCGACTGGTGTACAGACTACAACCGAAGAACCAAGAACACCATTCCTATATAGTCGATTTCCTCAGGGAATTTCGCGTTTTACGCTCAAAAAACCGATTTTACGACCGAGAAAATTCAATTCAGTCTCCTGAGTTCGTTGCTCTCCTTCATCGCTGTTTACTCATCTCGTACAGATATATAATTCATTGGAGAACTGTTCAGTATTTATCTAAAAAAAAAAGAAAAAAAAAAAACAAAAAAGCGATAGAAAGGTAATTTGAAATATTATTCAGTGTACATAATGCAATTATGTACATTATGTAAATTTAGAACTTGAAGTAATTGAAATTAAATTAAAATTAAATTATTTAATGAAATTAAATTAATTTAGTTAGAATTTTAATAAACTGTGTTGTGATTAATAAATTATATTTTGTAGCAAGCACATAAAAGCGTTTATGTCCAATTCTATTTAATTTATTTCGTAATTATTCTAGTATATTTTTTAGTAAATAGTTTGATATATATATAGTTATAGTTATAGTTATAGTTATACTATAATTATACTGAAATAAATATAAAATAAGTTTAGAATTTAAAATGTAGAACATACAATAGAAAGTTTTATTTAATTTTAATTTAATGTATTTGTTTAGTACAGTTTATAATCAATTTTTTTATTTTCAAAATTTATTGTATTTTTCGCTGATATATTTTTCTTTTTCTTTTTTTTTTGTTTTCTGTTACTGACTCAATTATAACGTGTTCCACATGAAAAGATTGTAAACGTATGACAGCGAGAGGTGTGAGGTTGATGCTTCAAAGCAAAACGGGCCTGTTCACGCGAAAAGAAATTTTATGGAAAAAACGACGTCATCGAATTGACAGGAACTGACAATATATCGACAAAATATTATAGAGCAAGAACACCGTAGAAATGGTGGTCGAATTTTTAGTTACCTTGTCAGGATGTTCCTTTTTATTGTGAATTATTAAAAATACTTTTCGTTCAAGGATTCATTTGTTCTTTTATGAAACCAACGAAGCCAATTTCTTTTAGTTAGAATAAAATCATTTACTTCAAAAATATTACATATTTGAGAACTCAATAAGTGTGAAATACGAGTAAAATTTATACTGAAATTTAAATGAAACTTCTAAATATCGGTGCGAAGTTCGACATAATTTCTTATGCAGTTCAAGGAAATTACAGTATTTCAATAGAGAGTTATAAATATGTAATTGGAAATTGAAGTTGAACATTCTCAACATTTTCACTGAGATTTTCCATTGTTTCAGTCAAATTAATTATACTAGTTGAAACTAAACAGTTACTGATTAAACCATTAGATAAATCATCAAGTTTAGATTGAATGACAAAATCATTTAAAGATAAAAATATTGTCATACACAATTGTTGTTATACACATTAACAAAAATCTAAATAGAGGAAAATGTCATACTAAATTCAATTTAATTTGATTCCTAATTGTTATACAGAACAAACATTTCGTAATATTTTCTCACTTATGATGCCTCAGTGTACAATATCAGAAAATTTTTCATGATACATATATTCGCATATTTTCACCAAATCAACTGTAATTATCTACGTGTAGTATATATATATGTAGGGATATAATTTAGATGATTTATTATATTAAATAATAAAGAAAACGGAAACAAAACAACAAAGGATAAATACAAGATAGATAACTCAAATAAACAACAAATAATAAATACAAGATAGATAACTCAAACAACAATAATTCGAATAAACTTAAACGACACAATTAATATACAACACAAATTACTCTTTTGACCACATTCATTCAACACTCTTTTTCGACTCTCTGCTGATTCGCACGACTTTCTTCTTTTTAAAAAGAAAAGCGCTCAGTGCCAACGCTGTGCCTCTCACATCACATTCATACCTTTCATTCACGAATCTTCAGCAAACAGGCCATCTATTAAAAGTAAAAATAACTAAATATAAAACTATATACAATAATTTCGATACTATATATACACACACACACACACACACACAATAATTTCGATACTACAGACAATAATTTCGATACTATACACAATAATTTCGATACTATACACAATAATTTCGATACTACACACACACACACACACACACAACTATATATATATATATATATATATATGTATGTATATGTGTGTATATATTTGTCGTACATTGCACTGTAGTTTCTAGAGTTAAATCGAACTGGGAATTAGCAAAAAGCGAACAGTTCCTCTGCCAACGTTGACAGTGGCACGCCTATTCCCTCGTTCGATCCACGGCCAACGTATTTGCGTTTCCTCATCCTCATCCCCTATCCTCTAACTGCGTTCCCAGTAGACATTGTTCGTATGCGTGCCGATGCGAGACCAGGATTTCCTCTTCAGGCAGCACGCGCTTTAACTAGCAAACAGAGATCCTCCGCTGTTCCGCAATGCAATCGTATCGGCGTGCACGTCGAGGCAGCCTCCGGTTACGGGGATGGGAGGGATCAACCCTGCTGATGAACGACATTTCGAAACTTCTGGTTCGATTGAACTTCTCCGAGATGGCACGTGGAACCGTACGCCTTTTTCTATTTAGTGGATCTTGCTGCAGCCGCAAATGCTTAACACTACTGAAAAATTATTTGACCGAGGTGGTCAAAATGGCTAGTTCATTTCAGTATACGAATAATTTAATTCAATGTACTCTTTAGAAATTTAAATGATTTTTTATAAAATATATAAATAAATAAAAGCTTGTGAGTAATATATATTATTTAAAAAAAAAAGTTGTTTTACATCTGTGATATATCTAACAAAATTATGAATATATTAATATATTACTCAGAAGCTTTTATTTTTGTATTTTATATTATTATATGCATTTTGTAATATATTAATGCAATGCAGATGACAATAATAATTATCAATATAATCTAGTTTCAAATGTTTTACCAATATAATCACGATAATCGGGTCTCAAAGGCGGTCATCAAAATTTATCTAATTTAATATAATTATAGTATTATATATAATATATCGATCGCACGTTTCTACGTCAATTTTTTTCAAATTTTTCAAATTGTTAATCAATTTCGAGCAATCGACAGTTGGCTGACGTATTTAGGAGCTGTGCGTCGATGAAATTTGTCAATTCTCTTGGTCAATCGAATATCTTTAACCCGGGGCGAACGATATCAGATCAAGGCAGTGGTGTTAGGACTATCGACAGCCTGTTACCGCTGTCTACCACTGTCAGTCGCTACTTACTGGCCTGCGCTACGACTATCGAGCTACGGTAACTACTGTCAATCAATGACATTCTGTTACATGTCGATCGATCTCTGCGATATCCTGATATCGTTTCTTGGACAGCAAGGGTTCTGACGGAGGCAGGTGACATTCTGTCATTTTGAAATGAACTTTGACAGAGCAGTGCAAAGATAATGGCGTAACATCGAATTTAGAAGCAAGTACTCGAATTTCAGGAGAATTCAGAATTTTCATTGTAAAATTATTATTAGCGGGTTTTAATGAGAAGCTTATTGTTAGATCGCGGATTTTTATCGGAAGTTCGTATCGAAAATAACTTGAGCTGGAAAATCAAATTCGAGCAAAGGTTATTTCACCTGTTAAAATATCATACATGTTTATTTTTTACGCGCATTATTTTCTATGGATTGAACCATTAAATTCTTTTCAAACGTATAAAGATCCGTGGTCTGTTTATTCCAATTTTCTAATTAATTAATAAATGTTGATTAATATTTAAATATTAAGATGTATTTAATTAACAATTCATTTATTATAAATATTGAAGATTCAAAATTTGGAGCTTCCGAGTTAAGCATAACGTGTCTACGTTCCACCAAAACGACTATTCAGATTTCCTAAATACGAGTTATCATTCAAACATCTTGATTCCCCGTCATCGGGATAATTTATCAGACCTTCCGAATTTTCGTGCAATGTTTCCGAAATGTAGTTCACACCTTAATACGTCTAGTTGTATCATCGTTCAGCAAAGGGTAATGCATGGGTATCGAACATCACGTGGAAAATGGTGGAACGATGATAAATCGTATTTGCCATTCCTGTGCGATTCATCATCTCTCCCGGTGCAAACAAGAGTCGATACAAGCCACAGGATACGATACCCGTGCGTGTCCGAAGCTTTACCCCTGGATTAAGCCTCGATCTACCGAACAGTCGGAAGTTAAACAGTCCTGGAGTAGGTAGCTGGTGGTGATGTAGGTCTCTTAAACCGGGGGCGATAAGTACGTGCGTGCACAGTCGCATGTGCAAGCATGCAGGAATGGGGTGGTTAATGCATTTAGATTGTCCTCGTTCTGGCTTCGTTGGATACATATGAGAAAGAAAAGGATTCTGCCTGTGAGATTAGGGGACATGTTACTGCGACTGTACGTTGTGTGTGAAGCTTTACCCTTTGGTTAAGCTTTCTCGAGGGGATTTAAATTGAGAAGGATTTATTTCGTGGACGGCCACGTTAATTTTCGTGGTTGCGGAATAAGTTAGTCTTGGGAATTGAGAGGCTAATGCCTGTAGTAGATCTTTCCATTCTTTTCTGTCTTTTTGTTCACTTTCTTGAGTAATTAAGCAACAACATTCTTCGCAAGGTGGAATTAGTCGAGTGACAAATATTTCGAGTGACGAAGTTGAACGATTGATTTCAATTTCACGTTGCATTCCGCGAAGGAAAATAAATAAGAATCAGTGAAGATGTTCGCTCAAAGTAAACAAAATTTTCTTCGTCAATGTAATTTGAAGATGTAGAAACAATATTAGTCTATCCTTTCCATGAAACGCACGATAGAAAATCTGAAGATGACTTATGTTCTATTGAAGAAATGTTTTATTGTATATTTATTAAACTCTTAGATTATTCTTCAATATAACTTATATATGAAAGACTGATTACAGTGGATCTTAAGAAATTTCATAAAATACAATATTTTGTTGCTGTGAAAAAAATTCTTACATTTCTTCAAACGTATCGCAGCAGAGAATGGAAATTACAATGCAATTGATTATGAACGTAACAGCTCCAATAATTTTCAACTTTAATCTTATCATTCGACTTGGTCAAATTCAAATTCCAAAGTCTCGGCACTGTGATTTTTTACTTTACTTGACTCAAATCATCTGCGCATTACGTTACATTTCTACTTTTATCCTACCACATATCCTACCCGAAGAAGAAGAAGAAAAAAGGAAAATCGACAAGAATTGTTTTTTCGTGAACGAGAACACTTCGATCGCTCTTACGTTTTGACTTTTGCTCGCAGATTCCTATGGGAGGCCTTCGTAGGTACCAAATCGCTTAAAATTCGACGTATTCTTCTATACAGTCCTTCCGGAGACGATCCTTGCCGGGGAATCGGATTCTCCGCTGCGACGGTCGTAGGCATTTCAATCTCAAAGTCCGATCCGAATCCATCGGTGCCTGGGTCCATCGATAAAATCCGCTCCCTTTCCCTCCAGACGTCCCCTTTGCGTGTCGGATAAAGCTATGTGCGTGTGTGTGTGTGTGTGTGTCTCTCTCTCTCTTTTCACCCGCGTGGCCTCGTCATCTCCCTCCTCCACTTTGATCGCGATAGCGCTCGTTCGCCCGGTGATCGACGTCTTTTGCGATCGCGTTTCCGCTTCGCGCCCAATGTTCCTCCTCTTTGTATCCCCGGCGGTGTTCCCGGAACACATTCCTAGGAGCCATCCGGTATGTATGAAAATAAAATGGAGCATCGGAATACCGGCTGTTATGGATGATTGATTTTTCTGGGATCTGGGTGGTATTCTGTTTTTGGTTATGTTCGTTCGTTCGTGTTGTTCGAAAACGTGGATCTGAAAGATTTTTATTTTATTGTATCTTTTTTTTCTTTCTTCTTTTTTAACGTGTGTTCCCGTTTGAAACATTTGATCGAAACATCTTTGATCTTAGTTATTTATTTATCCGAAGTGATAAAATTTTTAAACTGCATATTTTATGATAGAAATGTTGAGATATCGACACTTTTCAAAATTCATCATCGTCTGAACAAAATTATAAAAATTATAATTATTATAATATATTATAATAATATTAATGAATTATATTATTATTAATTATATTACTATTAATTATATTATATTAATGTATTATAGTGTATTTAAATATATTAATAATTAATGAAATACAGTGATAATATTAATTTATTAATATTAGTGAAATGTATGCAAACCAAATTGCAAATGTGTAATCGTATCTTCCAAAATTTTCATTTCTCAGTTGAGAAGTTTGAACGAAAAACTGTCTCGATTAATTTACAATCGATTATATTTTACGTAGTGAAACATATCCTTATCTTGATTACTGCCGCCATAAAAACATTCATTACTTTCTTTCCATTAATCTTTCTTTCTCTTCAAATTAACATATTTCCTATAATAGCAATTTTCGCCGCTCCAATACCCATCTTCATTAATCCTACCAGCATTGTCCCAACTCCAAAGTCTCTATAAATCATCGCTACTTATCGCGCAATTATTCAAATAATTATTCCACTTCTCTGACCATGTAATATTCTTCCTTTCCGCCTCTTCTTCCCTCCCCTTACCGATGAAAGTTCATTCAGTTGACAATTATTCGCCTAATAAAAACGCCTCGAAGAAATCAGTGGTTCTCGACGAATTTATCTGGCCGGAATTCAAGACGGCGCGCAGGCCAAGAAACCGGGTCTAATTGTCTCTTGTGTAAAATACGACGAAATTAAATTGTTTGGGAGACAGGTGTTGCTATTCCACTAATTGTTCGGCGTTTAAAATGTCGTCTGGACGCAGCGACAAATATCACGAGTTGCATTTATGCTACTTCGGAACGTGGTTTGCTGATTTCAACTTTGGATAAAATATATATCGCTACTGTGCAAAATAGGATTTCTAAGATGTCACATTAAAGGCGTGTAAAATTTGTTCTACTGAACTGATTTCATGAAAGGAATTATTAGAAGTTTTGTAATTTTTTTATTTTGGAAAGATTCGCCATTTTTTGATAAATAAAGTTTTAGATTTTTATGAAAAATTTTTCACTATGTTGCTACTTGAAAGCAGTTTTATTTTCGTACAGTTCGAGATTACATAGAGAAAACTTTGATGAAAGAATATCACGAATAGAACTAAATGCAAAACCAAAACTACGAAAACTTGTGAAATTTGAAGAACCAACCTCTCAGTTCCAATTTCAGAATCAAATAAATTGAAATTTCAGACCATAATTAGACAATCGCCGCAACATGTATTCACTCGCGTATATAAATCTTTCAATCCGCTTTATTTTCTTCAATTTATCCTCACCGTTTTGGCTCGCAATATCAAAGAAAAATCCGTTGAAAAGACTCGACGCTCGATTTTGTTTCGAGGTTTGCCGTTTGATATCGCGTTCCAGCGATAGGCGGCGGCCAATTTCCGGTTCAGAGCGGCCGGTCCGCTGCCTTAAGCGCCGAGGAAGCATTTAAAAGACTGCGAACAGCGCCAGCGGCTCTGATAAGGACCGGTTCCTCCCTCAGTCAGTTATCGATACTCGCATCTGGAATTCCGCTCCGTCCAGCTCGAATACGCCGCTCTCCTTTTTGCCCCATCTATCTCTCGAACGCTGTATTTTCGAGGCTTTATTACGGGAAATTGGAGTAATCCCGTTCGAATTAGAAATAACTTGGTCGAAGGGCAGCGCTTGCCGATTGATCGATCGGTTCGTCGACAAATGGACCTGAGGGTGAACTATCGGACTGATTCCTCGAGGAAAATTTGTCTGCGATTAATTTCTGTTATATACAGTGTCCCCTGGGAGATTCGGGATGAGAAGATAAGGAGCGGAAATTGGGGGGAATTTAATGAAAACGAGAACCTCACGCTTTAACATTCGAAAATTTATAGGGGAATCAGTTTGAGGAGAGAAGAAATCATTTTTCAGCGAGTGTTTAATTTAAATTTAATGTTAAATGTTTTAATTTAATGTTTATGTAAGTATAGTATTGTAATGTTGCAAAATATATTATATAATATTTTTTATTGGGAATTAAATTAGATCATTGATCACTGAATTTGTTTAGAGTCTGCTGATTTTCGATCAAGATTAGAAGTAGCTAGAGAAAAAGGAACGCACTTGATACGATATAATATTAACTATTGATTCTAAATCTTTTAAATTTATTAAATTATTATTTATTAAATATATACTGTATGTACGTATGTACTGTAAATTTAAATAATATTTAGAAGAAACGATTAAATATTTTATTTTAATATTTGTATCTTATAAAAAAAATTTTTAACATATTTAAAACTCTCAGGAACGTGTTTGCAAGCATAAATTATTCAAGATATCAATGTAAATTCCCCGTCGAGAGTTTTTCTTTCTATTAAACGCAGCCGATTGAATTCAGTATTAGGACTGGATATTTTCGAAATGGAATCGAATTTTCGAGAGGGGGAGGTGGCAAAGATTGAAACAGGATAAACCCGTAATCGGTCGCCTCCGTGGAAAGGAGCACAATGGACCCGGTGAAATTTGAATTTATATTGGAGCCAGACTAGCCTGTGATTCTCTCTCTCTCTCCCTCTCTCTGTCTCTCGGCGTTACTTAATTCCGCGATATTCTCGCGCTGTGTTTACGTATACATTAAATGCATATTCATGTCGGTGACATTCGTCGAAAAAATATGGCGGAAGTATTAAGATACACCACGATGGAAATTTCCACTACGATGGAATTTTGTAGTAATTTTGTAGTATTTTAAAATTCTCTCTCACAGAGAAGTATAGAGAATACAGAGGAGAAGAACGGCAAAAATGAAAATTGGTACGCGCGAGAAGAAGTGTAACACATGGATGCAGAGAAGTTTATTTCATTAACCGAGTTGCAGTTGAAATTCATTAGAATATAATAATTCATTAGAATATAATATTTCATTAGAATATAAGAATATAATCAATTTTAAACGTATGTTTGATAATACGTTGACTTGTACTACTTGCGATCAACTTACGAGCGAAATTCGCGCAATTAAATGATGTTTCTTTTGAGTAAGAAGTCAATTTTGTTATTGCGATGTTTAAAGAAAGACAGAGTATTGTTTAAAAGACAAATGATAATTTTATAAAATGGAATTATAATTAACTCTAACGAAACGGATTCTAAAATCAAAATACCATGTCGACATTCTAATTTAATTATCACATAAAATAGCGAAATATTAAATTATACAATGTATTATTGTAGTATATTGTAGTATAAAATGTTGTATATTAAAATCGTATGTCAATCAATAATGAGTAATTTCTCATCCATCGTTTCCCCAATAATCAATTTATTTTAAACAATTTCCCGATTCGCATTCTAAATAACTTCTACCGATTTGTTCGGTACACCGAGCAAATTCCTTCGGTAATTGTCTTCGGTTGAAAAAGCTCGCACTTCGTTCTTCTTGTTTCCTTTTTTCCCTATTCATTCTCCGCGTTCTCCCTTTTTTCCTGCTTTATCCTCATTGTTGGCTTTCGCTCGCGTTCGGCCAAACTCGAGAGTTTAAGCAGATTAAATCCCCCGAGCAGCTAGCTGTGACAAAGACGCTCGCTCGCGTCCCCGGCAGGTTTGTTTCGAAAAACATAATCGCCCGTTCTCACCAGTTAAGAAAATCCTCTCAGTCCACTCTGGCTTGGCTAACTTGCTCATTGATCGATCAATTCGGAAGCTTTACGATCGCTTGACTCGTGAACTTTATACGCGATGCAAATTGACCGTTCCTTTCCCTCTATCGAGAGAGAGAGAGAGAGAGAGAGATATTCGAGCACCATTCGTGAATACGGTGAGATTGAATATTCAGATCTGCAGAGTATTATAAATGGATGGAAATTTTATTCCTTTCAAGAAAATTAATTTTAAACATAAAAGTGAAACGTGAACCGAAAAAGTGATCAGAGACGATTTTGCGCTCGAGATCTTTTTACTTTAATTAGAAATCATTCTAGAGGGAAGATCTTCAAAAATAATATCTAGTCAAATATGTCTCCACTTCAATTCCATAAGTAAATTTAGAGATCTTTTACTTAAACCTAAAAATAAAAGAGAGAGAGAGAGAGAGAGAATATATTTGCCAGTTTTTCCTACATCCTCTTGGAGTGACCATTCTTTCTATTCTTGAAGAGGATGTACCGCCAAATTGCTCGCTATTTGTACGTCCTCCCAAGTAATTCCAAACCTCCCCCGAATTCTATAATACTTACTTTCGCTCGCTTATCTGAATTATTCATTCCCGCGAGCATTTTTACCATTCGCTCGGTCTTGGTCTAAAGCGCCGATATAAATCATGCGAAAGCGATATAACGTTAAGCTCGAGAAATATATCGTCACCAGCGCGTGGTAGGAGCTAATCCGTCCAATAAAGTGTCGCGCAAAAGGCAGGAAGAGCCACTTTCGAAGAATTTCTTGGCACATATCGTGGCTCGTTAAATAGCCGAGGCTTTTTGCCAAACGCCTTCATTCTAACGGTTTAATTTTAATCTACTCGGATCAATGCCGCAAACTCTACGGCGGAGTGTCTTCGTCTTTGCCCAAGATGGCGAGGAACAGAAGCCGCGTTCCCGCGAGTTGCGAAACAAACGATCCATTGCGTGCGTGAAAAATGGTCGAGTATGGTGTCGTAATGAGAAAGTAATGAAGACGAATGAAGCGAGCTTGGCAGGATTTCTCCGTCTCGCTTGGAATTCAACAGTGCTCCTTGAGGAGCCGATCTCGGTGTAAATTCAACACTGCTCCATTGTTTCGCCGGTGGAAATCCGGCTTGCGGCTGCTCGCGAGCCGTTTAACATATCCGCGATTGATGACACCGCGATTAATGGAGAAGTAGTTAGATACAATGGCGAGAGTGTTTACATTGACAAAGTATCTGAACACTTATTGCGCGAAGAACTTTAATATTCATAATGTTGTATGTATTTGAAATCTCCAAATATTAATATATAAAATATAAATATAAAGTATAATATATAAAATAAATATAAATATAAATAAATATATTTATATACATTTTTCAAATATCGAACTTGCAATTTTTACATATATTTTGTTCATCGCAATCGTATCTCGTTACGACATTAATGAAATTTGAACTTCGACAAGTGTTTGATTACTTTCGTCAGCCTGTGTGATTATTTCTCTGACAGAATTTATACGCATGTATGATGAAGTCAGAGAAACATTTATGTTTTACGCTACGTAAAAAATGCAGATCTTATTGTCTATCTGTTTGTCCGCTTGAAAGTGAATTAAGGTGAAAGGCTTTTTATTGAGTGATACGTTTGGATAAAGCATTTTCGTTTGACGTATCGACGTTCACGGATTCTATGGATAGAAACAAGTGTCATGTCTCGTTCCGCCCGGAATATACGGGTATTAACTCGATAGGGATTTTTGACGAGAGCAAAAAGGGCGACTCGCGTGTGCAAATAGGATTACCAGCGTTATAAATTGCGATAAAGCGCCAACGTGTCTCCATTTCTGTTGGATCACTCTATGATGCAACAATGTTTACTCTGAATAAATAAGCAGAAAATATCGTAGCTCTCGCGATATTAATTTCAAGCAGATACAATTCAAGGATTCTTTGCTAGAGAATTCACAGAAACGTATTTTCAAGATTATCCGTGATTCTTGTAAACAGTAAAGAGTTAAACCCTTCGCTGAGTATCTCTCGATCATATGAGATATACTTTTGCATTATATTTTTATTTTCTTAATCTGAATTTTTTATTTTCTTAATCTGTATTTTTATGAAATTGAATTTTCATTTTCTTCATCTGAATTAATATTTGTTGTAATGAAGTCTCACCTTTAAAAAAAAGAAATATTAGCCTCTCCAAATGAGAGACATTTCCCGATTTTCAAAATTACATTTATTACTTGCGATAATAAAATTTTCCTGAAAACTTGAGATATAACAAAAATTTACCAATAATAATAATCGACTAAAGATTTTAGTTATAATAATCAAATATCATTGTTTTACTATGTTAAGATTTATCAAAGATTTGGCGAATCGAAATTTTATTAATATTGTCTTAAGAAAAATTGTAAATGTTGAAATTTAAACTGTCCAATTTTCAAATTAATATTCACTCTTTGATGGTAATAAAAATATCTCAGACTCTCCAGACAGAGAGATTTAATTAAATATCGTTTTCAAATAAATTTCCCAATCTCCGAACTTACATTTGTCACACGATGACAAGGAAATTTCCCACTCTCGGAGGAAACTCTCAGTGCTCTCGCCAACGAAGGAAATCTTCAGTTCCTCAGTTCTCTGCGATCGGAGAAGGTTGAAAGGTTCGCTCTTATTTTTTCTTCCCCCGGTTTCTTTCCATCGTCCGAGCTTCGACGTTTCTGTCGATAATCGCGGATCGATGCCACCGAAGGCACGTTAGAAATCCCAGGCCTCCGTTTATATCGTAGTCAAAGGTTGATTAGGAAGGACGAGGTCGTCATTCGGTCGTCCTGTGTTCTCTGATTGGACGAATTCGAAGTCCCTCGAAGCGTACCGTGTATCATAGACAGCTAATGATCGATATCACAACGATTATAACGCCCCAAGGACGTCGTACATATTAAACCCTCCATGTCCTCCGTCTTTTCCCGTACGTAATAAACTCTTTCTGCCGCTGTTTGCTTCTATTCTTCTCTCATTCTCGCCATCAAATTCATATAGTAATTATTGAATTAATTGGACTAGTCATTCGGCCTTGAACTTCATCAACTCGTTCGTCGGCAAATTGATTTCTGAACATTTAATTTTATAATAAATTGACTTATAATTTTACAATTAACTATAATTATTGAGATTATCAACATTAGAAATTTCTATGTTTTACCTATTATTTATGCATATGTATTTTCAATGAATGAAAACTTCGCAGAATTTTCTCTGCCTGGATATTTGAATTTTTCATTTTTGTTTATGCAGATGTTTGAATTTTTATATTAAATGGATTATCTGATGGATTTTTATATTAAATTTCTAGGAACGATCTTGTTCATTTTCCTCATGCAGATATTTTTATCATATAATCTTACGTTCCCTATTTTATCCTTACATCCAATATCTTTGAGAAATATATTTTTTCGTTCCAATTTCCGCCACTAACATTTGAAATTTATAACTCGCAAAATAAAATTCGTAGTCTGCATAATAAACAGATTTCTCGCAAGAAATTTATAATTTACACATAATTCCGATAAAAATTGCCAGATTGTCAGATTTACTAGTCCGAAGGAGTGAGAAATTATCGCGCAGGGAAAAATAATTCATTCGACCATTGCCCAAATTTATTCAAAAAAATATCTCTCGGCCAAAGAGCTGCAGCGTTTTCTTTCGAACGTGACTACAATATAAAATGTATAAATTCCGTAACGTCACCCCTTGCACTGACGCAAGTATCCACGTATAAATGGCAATGAAACATTCCCAACCGTGTTGTAAATTTGAGAAATTTACCTCGGACGACAATTCGCGCGATGCAGTTACTGTAATGCAGTTTCAAGGAGTTAGAAGGAGGAAAACGGGGAAATTACTGATTCATCCGGACGGAATAATAATTCCTCAAACGGAGTCAATGAGGATCCGGTACTTAACGAAGTATTTGTTCTGCGATATTGCGCGAGGGTGCCCCACCAGCATCGTCGCGAATCGCATGAACGCGCTCGATGTTTGCGTGAACTCAATTGATTCTCCCGTCACGTTCTCTCGTCGCGACGTTAAACAATATTTGACGGCAAATATTGTTTTTCGTTGGCCACGCGTCGCGTACTCGTTACAACAATAATTCGACGGACGGGAACAACGAGTAATCGGATGGGACAAATCCGATTTCTTTGGAAACAGAAGATCGTGGAGCATGAAGGAATATTAAATTCACTGCCGGCTAAATTCCTCCTGAGGAGTATTGTTATTATATCGCGGATTTTTCTGTTCTCCGTTGTTAAATCTTGCGGAAAAATTAGAGAAGAGAATTTTGCCAAACACGAAGATGCACAAAATGCATGTAATGTATAAAAGTATGGAGTCACGGCAAGCAAATGCGGATTGGTATATTCCAAATCATTGAATCAACAATCGAAAATTGCGAAGCAGGAAATCGCCAAAATTAAATAAAAAATACCGATCGCGAGGTAGATAATTATTTCAATAGACTTGCAGTAAATCTGGGCACCTCTAAAGAGACACCACTCTTTCCTAGTAAATGACACCGCCATTAACAGTATCATAGCTTGGTAGTATTTTTGCAGTTAATAAAAGAAAAAAATAGAGAAAATATTCAAATCAGAATACTCGCTTTAACTTTGTTTAACAATTGAGACACATTTCTTGCTTGTACCGTTTTTAAATTAAATGTGATTAATTATTTAACGAAATTATCTTATTGTGAAGAGATCATAATTGTCGTTATTCACAAAAATTTAAGATCATATATATATATATATATATATATATATATATATATATATTATATAACGAAATATATATATAAAACGAAAATTTGTAAATATTGAAATACTGCATCTTACTCCAAGAATACCTTAAATTGCTACATGAAAGAAAATCAAGTTAAAAGCGATTTAAACCATATTTCATGTAGAAATAATGCCCTCTAGAATATTCAATGATATAATGAAATATTCCAAGAATATTCAGAAAGTAATTAAGAATGTTCTGAAATATTCCACACGTCTTGAATATTCAAGTATCTTTCTGTAATATCTCAAATTTCGTAGTAAAATATTCTACGCTGTCGTAAAAGATTCAATAACATGTTATACTCAACCTGAGGACTTTATGCTGCCTCGAACTTCACCGACCGTTTCATTATGCAACGGCCAAAATTCCTCGATAAGACGAAAATTCGGATTTTCCTAAACTACGATATTGAATAAGCAACGCACTTATTTATCACTAGCATTTTCCACACGAAACACACAAGTTCGCTATATATGGTATTCGTGTATTCACTCTCATATCTTGCTTTACGATCAATATAACGTGCATCTCTCGTGTCGATCAGTCATTCAGATGCCTTGGCCATTTTTCTAATGACATATACATACTATACTGCGCAAGGGACTTAATCTACCTGTTTTTATCGATTTTTTTAAAGGGAACCAAACATAGCTGACAACGTGACACTGAAGTCCGAAAACAATCTTATGGCATATTTTCCCTTTTTTTGTTTAGAATTTAAAAAATTGTTTTGATTCTTGTAATTTCACAATTTTTATGGTGCGATCAATCAGTGAAATATAAGAAATAGAACTTTTCTCACGAGTGACAATGTGAGATTCAAGTCGAATAATAATTTGTATTTAACGTTAGACTGTTCGAACATTTCGTTTTCTTTCTCTTTTCTTACGATGCAATCAAATGATACAGTACAACGAATTTCATATTGTCCATAAATTGTTATAATCATTCATTTTCAGCTGATTAATGAAGCAATCTTTTCCTTTTTTTCTTCCAGAAATACGTCAGCGAGGGCTCGACAGTACGAGACTGCGTGCCGACGTGCGTAGAGAAGGGTGAGTTCTATCCCCATTACAAATTGACAAACACCGCGATCGAAGAAAAAAGTTCTAGTTTTAACGCTACAATTATCAATCTTTAACGTGGAATTATTAGAAGATTATTAAAACTTTTAAGAACGAGTTTGCAACAATTATTGACTCGCGACGATTGCGAAAGATTACGTTTCCTAAATTTCTCAACTGACGTATTCGCGGGGAGTAAGCGAGTATCAACTTACAGTGAGTACGGTTAATGTAAACTACAAGGGGAATTCTCAACGAAGGGGTTGCTAAAGCAATTAATCTCTCGTTAAAAAGTTGCTCCTCCGTACGACTTTCGAGCAACAAGGATTGCTCCCCCACGGACTCGCGAATTCGCGCTGGAACAATTTCTTCTATTATTATCTTCTATTATTGTTATTATTATCTCGTGGCACATCAACGTGCCCTCGAGTTTGTTAATGAGAAACGTAGCCCGTTTTACTAATTCTCTCTCTCTCTCTCTTTTTTAAACGCTCGATTCATGCTCTAGTAATTCATCGATCCTTACGCGTTCATTGCGTGGAATAATGGAACAATTGAAACGTCAAAATTTTGAGGGAGATTAGTATAATTAGTATAATTAGTTAGAATGCCAATTATATTTATCTTTATGATTCTATCGAAACGAATGTGAAAAGAAAAATGATATTTAACGTATCTGTTAATATATCCGTGATCGTTAATTTATGAGTATCGTTAACTCATTAATTTATCACAATGTCGCAATTACTTCAATTTCTTTAATTCCATACGATTTTCGAATTCAGATGAAAGAAAATAATAACTAAAGAAAAGATACCGAATCCTGGTGGAATTTTACAGTCGTAATTCAAAAAAAAAAAAAAAAAAAAAGAAGAAGAAGTAGAATTCGATAATACAAAGTAATCGAAGAAAAGAATCTTACGTTAATGCAACGTTGGCTGTCGATCGTTTAAAAAATATTCCAGATCCAGGTGATATCACTGAGAAATAAAACCTCGACGAGGGAAGTTAAACGTTCAGAGTCGTGCAGAGGACCGATCGATGGACCGAAGATTTTTAATTTGAAATTTAGAATTTAATTAAGATAAGCGGAGTTAGTGAGGGACTTTAGTCTTCAGTTTAGTTTCGCGAGCGCGCAAACTCGCGTCGGTTCACCACAGCGTCCGCATCAAAACTGCAGATTTTTCGACTAACTAGCTCCACACGCTGTGGCGAAATTGCAGAGGAATTTGGTTAACTTGAACGTTACGCATTGCGGTGAGCTTTAACCTTTGATCGTTGGTCGTATCGGAGGTCTTTTAGCGTTTCACATTTAGCGTTCCGATGCTCGAGAACCTGATCGAATCATCTGGTATGATTCTGGTATCCGTTCGTTCCTCGCAATCGACCTCATTTAAAATATTGTAACACTTAATATTTTAATGGAACCTGATCGAATCATCTGGTATCCGTTCGTTCCTCGCAATCGACCTCATTTAAAATATTGTAACACTTAATATTTTAAGGCGAAAGATTTATAATGTACATACTATGTACAATATTTACTGCCAATTCCTATCGGATTTCATTCTGTAATTTGGTAAACTGTATGAGCTTGTTATAAATTTTCCCCTGGTTCTTGCACTTTCATATTTTATTAAGTTTGACGGCTCGATTCAATTCAATCCAAGAGATTACCTTAGAAATAATTTATTGAAATAATTTGAAGAAGCAAAAAAAAAAATCGATATTTTTTGAAATATTTGTGGCGAAACCTAAATCTATCTGAATCTCATAAAAACTTGGGAAATCTTTCAACAAAAAATAATTATTAACAATTGGAAAATTCCATACCAGAGTGTGTATAAATCAACCCGTTAGAGATTGAACAATAACTTATCATAATGTTCCTTTCAACTCTCGCTTGAAGAAGCAGGCTTCACATTCATTCAATAGTGTCGAATGTTGAAAAAAAAAATCCTCGACGGTTTAATGAAAGAATAAACGCGTCTTTATATCTTATCAACCTTCTTTCATCGTCAAAGAGGTACCACCAATTGAAAATTAACAAACTGTTAAGAACGAGTGAAACAAAAACCGCGCGACGAATGGCAGAAACTTCAAAGAAGTCTTAATTGCACTTCAAAACGATCGCTTCGTCGTTACAAAAAAAAAAGGGGGGGGTGGAAAAAAGAAACAATAGAAAGTATCGACGATTAAAAGCGAGGAAAAGGAATAGCCCGGGAAAAGCGTCGAATCGACTATCGACGGAGCAAGTATCTTTCACCCTTAAATTTCCCAATTAAATCGAGTGTCGTACGCGCAAACTCACGCCGGAAAGAAATTAAAGAGCCTTTGAGATCTCGAACGAGCGAGCTAGGGAAAGAGAACGAAGACTTTCGGGGAAGGGAGGCGAAAAAGAAAAAGGAAAAAAGAAAAAAAAGAGAAAAGGTGAAATAACGCCACCGCGGCAAACGCGAGTAACGCGATTAAGGGAAGACGAGCTGCTTTCGAACTGAAAATCCACCCGAAACTTTCGTAATCCCACTCCCCGGCGCGTAATAGAGCGTACGTGTCGATACATCCGACTCTTTTTGAAATCCTGTTTCGCCGGATCCGCTGGCCCACCTCTGGCCGACAACTTTGTTTTCTGCTTAGCTTCGCTTTATTTCCACCCCCTTTTTCGCTGCAAACTATTTCGTCCTGTGTACTTTCGTACCTCATCTTGTTGTCTGTGTTTAAACTGGCCAAGTTTGATGGCTTTTTTGTTTTTGCTTTTTTCGTATCTCGAACATTCAGAGAATTATACTTTGATATACTGTATCATGATAAAAATTTTAACTTGCAGAACTTGTTCGGGTTTCAAATCGATGGAATTCGAGATTCGAGGAATTTTTTCTTTAGTTATTAATCTGTTTTATAATTTTACGACAAATTGTACGTGTACTGTTTAAAACGTTTGAAAACGTTTACAATGTTCTATTCAAATACTTGGAGAATGAAAATGAAATTTTTTTCAACGTCGTAGAAAATTCGTTTCGCTCGTTTCTTCGTTACCTCCATTCGGCCGGAGTTCATTTTCCGCGTTCCTTGAGCCTGTTTCTTCTCCTCGTTTCGCCGAATTTCCTGCGCCCGTTTCCACCGTATAAACGAGGCTGAATTTTTCACTCTTAACGAGTGTGCGATCGATCTTCGCGCGATTATTGCGCCATCGATGTCTCGCTCTGTTTTCAAGCAGAAAAATCGCCCCTGCGGATAGTGAATTATTCGAAAGAAATTACGGGAATTCGACGAAGTTCTTGGAGATGTTATCAGAAGCAAAACTTTCTGAATTTTTGTCCTTTATCTTTTATCTCACTTCTGTGAAATATCTTTTTCTTTTATATTACAGAATGATATTTCTGCTTATTTTTGGAGATATTTTTTTCGAAAAGGATTTTTAAGTTCCGTTCTGGCTGAGTATTTCGATCGATTACTGTTTACGCTGTCTCGCATTTCTCGAGAAATTTTTCCGACGGAAAAATAAAGTTTCGGATTTTGGTTTTCTGTTGCATTTGTTTCGTTTGAAATGTTTTTCCTACTTTCGTGTTATTTCACTTTTCGTTTTGTTAAAATGAAATCGTCTTTCACTTTTACGTTACATTTACACTACGGAGAATTGCAATTATAATTATGATATATAAGGAGAATTTGATTATAAGGAGAATATCTGCTTGAAAAATTTTCGTCTTGCTCTTTGCCAAAACTACGAAGAAGGAGTTTTTTTTCAAAACAGAAATGAGAAATTTCTTTCGGCTTTGCGGTTACCGCAGCCTCAAAGAAGTTTCTTTCGACGCTGTTCGAAATTCCATCGAGCATTCTGCGGTACAAACAAAAGAATTCAAAAGTCGTGGAAAGTTTCATTCAGAATGAAAAGTTTGAGGGAATTTCGTGAGTTTCGAACTTTCGTAGTTGCCTTCGCCAAATTTCAGTTTTCGTAATTTGGCGTAAGCTAAAGAGGGACGAATTAACGAAGTGTGGATATTCTTCTTTCGATTGAGATCAAAACGTTCGGAAATTCAGTGATAGAGTATGATATAATGGTCAGATAGAGTGCTTCTCGCAAATTTGGACAAAAAGAACAGAAACGATTTCGGACAATATTTCACTAAAAAATAAATATTCAAAATGTTGTGATAATGTTTATGCAAATTCGTAAACATCGTAAAAATATAAAATAAGAGTATATATATATATATATATATATATATATATATATATATAATATAATAATCTGAATTGCGTGAGCCAAGTTTTATAAAATTAAATGCAATACTTTCCAAACTCGAGATTAAAAGTTTTAATTTTATAAAACTTTGCACTACCTCTTGAAGCAATGCTGCTTTGTGTGAAAAAATTTTTTCGTGCAGCAATAAATTATTACTCATTCATTATTAAATTATTATTCATTTATCTGATACATTCTCTACAATACAGATTACTATTTTTCTGCTTGCTGTTCTTTATTTGTGTACAAAATTATTTTACATCTAAATAAACAAAAAACCGCACGTATCGTACCATCTATTTAGAAATAAATCTACAAAATTAAACGTTACAAGTAAAGTAATAATAATATACGTTTTATACATGGACAAGCTAAATAAATAACTTTCCACAGACATAACAAATTTATCTCTAGCGACAAAGAAAAAATACTAAATTTATAAACGTTATTTCGTTTTTCTACCTATAAATATCGAATTAAGTTCCAAACATTGGAAAACGAAATAAAGAAATCGGATAAACATTGGAAGAAGATGTTTCTTTCGGACCGGAAGTCTACGTAGATATCGAGTCGGGGACTTTACTGCCACACGACAAAATGGCAACTATCCCAGATGGATTCTCGAATGGATGCCGCGACTCTTCTCTTCGTCTTTCTCGTTTACCCTTCGCGGAAGAATTTTTATCATTATTTTTTCTTTTTTCTTTTTTACGCGACTTTTACTATCCTGAATGTCGCCGTCGATTTTTATTCTTGTTTACGAGCCGAGCTCTGGAAACAGTTCTCTGGAATGGAAAACAAAGAATTCCACGAATAGACAAAGAACCGCCACGACTCTCAAACGTTCAATACGCTTTCCTTCCATTCTCACATTTTTCTCTCTCTCTCTCTCTCTCTTTATTTTGCTCTCTTTCACTCCCACTTCCCGCTTCCCCTTTTCGTTTTTCTATAACGAAATTGATATATACGCCGAGCGTTTCTCCGAGAGATTCGATTAAACGGAGATGCCTTCCTTTTATTTTAACCTTCTTCCTTCTTAACGAGGTCTTTTACCCCCCTTTTCTTTCAATAACTCGTCCATCTGGCCTACTTTTCAATGACACTCTCGTTTCCCTTATCTGGAGATGGTGAAACATCAGGGGGGAAAGTATGGTGCTTTCGCATTGAAAGGAATCGCCTTGTTTTCTATCGATGCACATCCGTTTTCGTTCACCAAATTACCATCACCGTTTCTTCTTTTACGCTTTTCACGAGGCGGTTCGTACTTCCGCTATTTTTAATTCCATTCAACGGAAGAGGATTATTCGTTTTTGTACAACGAGAGCCAGAGTGGTTCTTAACGAACCGTGTTTGATCGAACCTGCCAGATTTGAGTTTGCATTTAATATTTAAGAATTGAGCATTATGCTTTAGTATTGAGTAAGATTATTATTATTATTATTATTATTATTATTATTATTATTATTATTATTATTATTATTATTATTATTATTATTATCATTGTTATTATTATCATTATTGTTATTATCATTATTATTATCATTATTATTATCATCATCATTATTATTATCATTATTATTATCATTATTATTATTATCATTATTATTATCATTATTATTATCATTATCATTATTATTATTATTATTATCATTATTATTATCATTATTATTATTATTATTATTATTATTATTATTATTATTATTATTATTATTATTATTATTATTATTATTATTATTACTGATATATACTACAGCTAGTATAGTATATATTAGTATTATTAGTTATCGTTGAATATTATATGTAATAATAATAAATAAATATTACATAATATTAGAGACTATCAGACTGGTCAAAACGATCAATTCACAATTTCTTTGCAGAAATTTTCTAGATTTACAAAGATTTTTTGTAAAATATACGAATATTCTTGTGTATTTTTTACTATATTATCAACATTTTCCTATTCCTATTTATTTCTCTAACACAACAAGTGTCATTCTTCACACGTATATTGATAATTCTAGTGTCAATGACACTTAATATTTAAATTGCCAGTTTATCATCAAAGAAACAATATCGAGTTCTAACAGAAATGTGAACACGATCGCTTTCGCTTGTCAACTATTTTCTAGTTGACTTCGATTCTTACGAAACTTTTGTTATCTTAAGATTCTTAACGCTTGATAAAAAAAGAAATCAGAGAAAACTGAAGCTTCTTACTGGAAAACTGAAAAACCTTGAAAATTCTATGAACGAGTTCACTCGTTTTCTTCCGTACGAAACATTTTTCAATCAGAAGTCAACTGAGACCATTGAAAGGGTGTCGATGATAATTTTCCAAATGAAAAGGCAATTTATTATCTGGCGATTCTCAAAAAAAAGGGCGAATGGTTCTGTTTCAGAGGCCTGGAGCACGAGGACGTACTGTTGCCAGCAGGATGGTTGCAACTCGGCCCCGTCGTTCGTGTCCAGCAGCAGCCTCACGGTCCTTGCGATCACGATGGCGGCTCTTCTAGTGCTTCGTGGCTAATACGTCGCTTCCGGCGACCGTGGGACCGCGAACGGAAGCAACGGGATCCCTTCGACGCGGGAATCACCGCGTTAACCTGGTCGATTATTGTCCTGGCCCTCTTGCTGACTGGACGCTGACCAGTCGATAGTTGTCACCAATCGATCGGTTCAAAATCCACGACATTCGTGCACCAATTGATTTTTTCTTTTTGATCCGTTTCATCGAATCTCTCCTCTCTCATTTCTATCTCTCCGTATTCTCGTGAAATCGATTTCAATTTGGGATAAAACTTGGGACAATTGGCTAATCTGTTCCTGATTGTTATTAGCGATTTCTTTCTTTCTTTCTTTGTTTTTGTATTGTGATAACATTGATTTCAATTTAATCGTGAAGATTATTTCGTCTTCTCTCACGTTTGTTTCTGTTTCAATTGAAGTTGATTTTAATCGAAGACTCGGAACGATTTAAGACGGTTTCGCGTAATTTTTGATCATTGAACTGGAGGATTATGTTTAAAACAAAAAGAAGATGATTTTACTAAAATAATATTCACTTTCAAGAAATTCAGCTTCACCTCTCATCTTGGACAATTTCTAGAAAATACGAACAACGAAGACTTATCGTTTCTTACATCGTTAAAGAGTAATTGAAGAGTAATTGAAAAAAGAGTAATTGAAAAATTCTTCGGCGATTTCTAATCCCACTTACTTCTCATTCGGAGAAGTTTCATTTCATTCCCACAGATAGGATTATTCGAAGTTTAGAAAATTGCTTGGGTTAATTAGCTCAATTCTCCTGCTTCTCTCCTCGCGTGAAACTTTCACGTAAAACACTTGGAAAGTTAGGGTCACATTTGAGAAAAACAAGTTGAATTTCCGGGCAAAATTATCAAATTTCAAACTTGATTCATACGTCGCTCGTTAATTGGACGGTTCAGTTTCATCCGAGAAAGCAGGAATTTAAAAATCATCAAGGCTTGACTTTCAACATCACGGTGATCCAAAGGATTAATTTTTCATAGAACTTCCTTTCTAATATATATATATATATATATATATATATATATATATATTCTTTCTTTTATATATATATATATATATTCTTTTCTTTTATATATATATATATATATATATACATATATATATATATATATATATATACATATATATATAGCGAAGACGACGTCGAGCTTTTTTCACCGATGAGTCTCAGTTGGTCAGCTTTCTTCTCCCTCGACGCTGACACCCGCCTCTTCAACGATCTTCGAGTTCGATTTATTCGAGAACTTTCCACCCTCCATCCACCCTTTTCTTCGTTTCGCAGCGCTGCTGCCGTGAGTGTTCGATTTAACAAGGGCTGGAAAAGGGGATTCTCAATGACACGTTCTCCAGTCACGCGTTCACCCGAACCAATGGTATTCCTCAGAGATGTCATTTTCGACGTCATTCTTGGTTCATCCCTTGCGAACCATTACTTGCAAAGATCTTTCGTTACTACGTCACATTTTTTCTTTCTTTTTTTTTATAGATCTTACCTCGATTGTAAAAAGGACGAAAGAGCCGATTCGTCACTTAGATTCATGATTTTTTTTTATATAATAATTTTTTTTTCTTTGTAAATTTGATTATAAATCTTCTATTTTTTGTTCATCCATTTTCTAGCCAATTAACTGTCACGGTTCCTGTTTGGGAATTATGCAAACAAATTTTACAAACTTCGTAGTCGTTCTAAATGACAGTTCGAATTTTAATTTTAAAAAGAACACAAATAATTTTGAAAAGAATATAATAATTTTGTAATTATTGTAATAGAATCTCAACAAAAAAAAAAAAAAAGAAAACTGACAGTTGACTTCCTGTCGAAATTATACGATTCTCGCATTTGCAATGGCTAAATTATTAATATTAAGTTTTATTAACAGTGATTAACAATTCTCATTGATGATTAATCGATACAATTGACTGTCTCGAAATATTTTTCCTCCGTTTCATTTTACTTCAGATAAATAATTCTTTCTCCATTTTCTGTGTCGTTCGTTCAAACTTCATCGTCAAATTTCCGACAGTGAATTTTATAAATAATTGAGAGTTTGTTCAAAGAAGACAAACGCTGCTTGTTTTTTTTTCTTTCATTTCCACTGAAAAAAGAAGAAAAGAAGAAAACCAGCGGGGCTACATTTCTGTTGGTATTCACTTTGTTCACCGCGAATCCTTATATCTTCTTCTCTCGCTTTAAAAGACCCTCTTACTCGTTCTCGATGATCGATTTTCGATTTCTTCGCTGCCTTCACGCCCTAAGAATCCTAACATCCGCGCGAATCGGTTTTCCATTTGGTTCTTCAACTTCTTTCATCCCATTTTCCGAAGTTTATTCTCCGCTATTCTCCTTCGCTAGCATTATTTCGCTTTTTTCTTTTCTTTCTTCTTCGCAAAATCTCTCCCCCCGAAATACTTCAACGTATACGCTGTCAAGCTTTCCGAACGCGAGAAGAAAATACAAAGGACGTTGCTCTGAGAGAGCAGAGAGAAATAGAGGAGAGAGGAGAAACGTTAAACGAAAGACAAAATAAACAAGATGTAAAATTATAATAAAAGGAAGAGAGACGTAAAAAAAAGGAGGGGGGGGATGTAAAATGTCCAAGAAATAATAGTGACGACTGTCGATTGTTTCAGTCGATTCCAATCGAGCAGGAACGGCCACTGCGTTCGCGAGGCAAGAAGAAAAATTTGAAAAAAAGAAAACATATATATATATGTATATCGGACCACAAGAAATCCGTGATCTCGATGGCGGACGAGCGCCAAACTGGAAACCGGAAGCAGCAAACGAGGAGAGCGCGAAAAGAAAGGGATTCCCAATGGCTGGATCGTTCGTGGCCGATTCAACATCTTTCTATAGATCTGTAAGATTTGTTCATGAAGATAAAAGTAATAGAGGAGGGTGATTAAGGGGGGAAAAAGAGCAACACTGAAAAGTGGAAAGATTAGGGATAGAGGGAGGTGGGAGAGAGGATGTGAAGAAAATGAAATAGAACCCGCGTGGATATATATATATAATAATATATATTATATATATATTATGTAACCTACATACAGACAACAGTTTAATGAGGAACAGTGAGGATAATAATGATAACGTTATTATTATTATTATGAATTATTATTACTATTATTGATTATTATTATTATTATTATTATTATTATTATTATTATTATGAATTATCATTACTATATTGCTACTAATTACTATTAACTATTACCATTAACTATTACCATTAATAAAGGTTAACGACACTAAACTGGAAGCATCACACCGATTATACATAAACTTAATTATACATATATAAATATATATATATATATATAAACATATATATATTATTATATATATTATATATATACATATATATATATATATATATATATACATGTGCGCACGAATGTATATTTATATGCACACGTGGATGTATATTGCATATAAGTATATACGAGCGCGCGTACGAAAAGTATATATAAATATATACATAGTAGCGATAAAGAACGATAGGCGACGAGATCGAGTGGAGAGTTTGTCGATTATTATTACTACCGTATTGTAACCGCTTTGAAGTAGCCTTAATAACTGTAACTAACGAACGCACGCGTGAGATATTAAAAAAAAAAAAATAATAATAATAATAACCGCGTATATCTTATTGGTTGGCACGAGGAGACTGCGCACTGCCCCGTTTCGATCCTTTTTGTTTTTTGTTTTTTTCTTAACACATTTTCTTTTCCTCCGTTCTTCCTTTACTTCCTTCTTCTTTTCTTTCCTTTTTGGTAACAATTCCGAAAGGAATCGTCGCGCAGGATCTTTTGAATTCGCGGAACGTCTACTTGATCAACACTCTTGCACGGTTTCCTGTTTCCGCGCTGCTCGCAAGAGTCAATTAAAAGATCGTTCGTCTGAGTCAATTACCGAGTAGAGATTTACCGCGAGCAAATGATCGATTGCCGGTTCGGTTTTTTCTACTGAAGCAACCGATCGCCACCTCGATTCTTTCTGTTTCACTTTCACTTCTCAATTTGAAGCTCGTCAACTTTGAGATTGATCTTTCGGTTGCCGAGAGAATTGAAAATCGCGGGAATATGAAATTTGTTAAGAAATTCAAAAATCAATCGAGAAATTAGTCTTTCATTCAACGTCGGAAGAAAAGAATCAATATCTCTTTTTCTATCAAACGTCGCGCGTTTCTTCTGTCGAACTAGCGAGAAACGAAAAGCAATTTTCTCCCAAATCCCTGGCGTTCCCCGAGGCACGGAGGTTCGCGATCGGTTGGCGCGGACCGACGATCGGGATTGTCGAAACGAGCGCACTCGCTCTCTTCTCAGGCCGATCATCGTCTGAAAGAAAAGAAAAGAAAAAAAAGAAAAAGAAAAAAAATTCCTAAACAGTAGTTCGATTCATCCTAGATCGGTAAGCCAAGCGAGACACAAAAACAGTAGGAGAGAAGTACGGTAAAATCTACCTGTACCGCCGAGAAACGAGAGCAAAGGAAAACCAAAAAAACAAACAGAAAAAAAAACAATAAAAAAAAAAAGAAGAAAAAAATGATATATCACGAACGTAGCGCGTCAGAAATTTTACTAGCGATTATATATCTGTTCTTCTGAGAATTAGGCGAAGAGATGATTTATCTAAAGCGAAACTTAGCTCGAGTCTAGCGTAAATGATACTTAACACCTGAATCTGTTTCCCCGTCACGGATGTCAACCGATCGATCAAACGTCGTTGTTACTGTTGGACGAATGTTTCGAGGTAGACATCGATGTCCCAGAAGCTTTCGAGAGAAACCAGAAAAAAAGAAAAAAAAATAATGAGGGAACAACAGATTTATCTGTTTGTGGATTTTTGACGAAACGTTGTTAATTACTCGCGACGGACAGGTCAGATTAGGTTTCGGTTGCTGCCATTGCTCGTCGGGATAAATCAGTGGTTCCCAAACATTCCTCGCTCCTCTGAGGCTCGCTTTCGAAAACAATTATTTCCCGCCGCTCACTCGCTTGTAACATGCAATTAAAACTTAGTGCAAAACGAGAGTAAAAGATATCGCTCTATTGCTGTTTTGGATCTGCACGATATAATGTATGTCAACGTAACTGCGTTATTTATGGCGTTATATAGAGATGTACATGTTCTCACATTTTGAAGTTTCTCCGCTCCAATTTTGGGAACCTCTGAAACAGAGAGAAACGATAGATCTGTTGCCACGGATTCTGCGATCGATTCTACGATTCTTCACGGGAGGGAATGCGCGTCAAAGATTCGTCGTGAAACGGGATTCGAGCTGGAGATTTCTCACGTGTACTATGATGGATTATGAGAGTGTCCGACGATCGAGAACGGTATCAAACGACTGGTGGTCCTGACCGTTTCAATGGCGGGCAAGCAGCGTTGCGAATCTGTCGGGCGACGGAAAATTTGTCAATATTGGGAAATTTTGTCGCGTCATGGTGCCACGCGATGGTACAAATATCAGAAATTTGTCAAACGATGTCACACAACAAACGATGGAAGCGTGTCACGTCGCGATATTCGCCGTCACGTTGAAATTCGTATTTTATCACTCGCGATACATTTTTCCGCGTACACAACTATTCTTATATATATATATATATATATATATATATATGTACATGTATAATTGATATTCTACTACCTAGTAATTAACGAGCGAAACGGCCGCGAATTCAACTCGACAACGACACGAACCTGTTATCAAACGCTTTCACTATATGTCTCAATCATCTCGAAGTAAGTCGCTTCGGACTCGAAAATGGCCGAGTGGCTGACCGCGTCATCTATTGACTCGATCGAATTAATCAGGAAGAACGTTTCGTCAAGCGATCCAGGAAAGGGGAAGAGGAGGAAGGATTGAGTCTCACGGGGTCAGAGCGAACGTCGTGATTCTGCGTCGAACGGAAGAACGTTCCGCGTTCACGGGACCGCGATCGTCGCGGATCGCCAAGTTCAAGCTTCGCTTACACTTTATCCATGTATTTTTATAACGCAAAGTGGCATGTGGATTCGCGATCGATCGCGGCTCGATCCTCCTCTCTCCTCCTCCTATCCTCCCTCGACGGTTTATTCGTACGTGAAAATTGAGCTTAACCCTTTCGCAGGTGATTGTGAAAATCATCACACGAGTGACGCGAGAACGCAGGGTTTTTGGTTTTTTTCTTCGGGGGCGTTTGAAGCATGCTGCCAATCGTACATAGACAATCGTAGAAAACGAAAGTTTCGAGTTGAAATTCGATATCGAGTAACGTTGTATAATTGTCGCGATAGTTGTGAAAAATTACATGATTTTTCGTAGTGATTATAATATACGATTTAATATTATTTATTAAAATTGTATTCATATTGTTAATGCGATATAATATAATAAATTATATTATAATGCTGCTTATTGTTTAATAATTAATATTATTGTAATATCAGTGGTAAAATATCAAAAGTATTTCATTTAAAACTTCGAACTTTAGTATTACCTGTTAACTGTTTCAACAAATTAAATTTAAATCGATCATATTTATTTATATTTCAATGAAATATGGCCAATGAAAATTATGTAATACTTTCTCAAGAGTGGTACAAAGAAAAAAGATAAATTGGTTAATGTTCTATTCAATGTTGTGTATTATTATGTGTTGTAATATATTATTCTACAGAGGATTGTACGAACATACATTCTACTTGATATACTTTCTATTAAGATGGTTGCTTTTTAACGAAATTGGCGGAAATCTCATGCTGACTGAAAGGGTTAAGACGAATCGAAATTTAAAGAATCCTACCTCGAATCATTCTGCATTGATACGTAATGAAAGGAACGATGGTGAATAGAGAGTGGAGTGGTTCATTTGAAGAGAAGAATGTGTGTGAGAGAGAGAGAGAGAGAGAGAGAGAACGAATCCATGACAAGAAACACTTTCGAACGATACATTAACAAGTTGCGATACCATACCACGATAATTCTAGGCGACTTCTTTAGTGTATAAGATTTTACTATATCCAACGAGGGACGTTCGATAATAAATCCGATATCGTTCCAAGCTCTTAATAAACGAGATGAAAGAGGTGGTTAAAGAATAAAAAAAAAAAAAAAGAAACAAACTAACAGAGTAAACGAAAAATTTAAAGAAAAAAAAAGGGAAAAAATGATAAAAAGAGAAATCCCGCGCGTGAAATCCCGAGGAAAACCCGCGTCGACCGCCGATCGAGTGAAGATCGACGCGTGGACACGTGACTTCCGCGAGAGAAAAGTATTTGCGGGAGTGCAAGAGTATAGTTGGCGTTCCAACCGTACAGCGTAACATTTTACATTCGCTTCGAGCACTATTTCGATAGGTACATTATTAAAGAGGTTCGTGAAGAGAAAAGATAAAAAAAGAAAAAAAAAATACTCTAAACGAGATCACTGTTTCTTTTTTTACTTCCTGATTTTTCTTTCTTTTTTGGCTTCCTAATTTAACCCTCCGTAAACAGAATTTTTATTTACTTGCAGATCTGGCAACTGATAATCATCACAAACGTCCGATTTGGTATTTTCGCAATTGTGTACAGATCTGGAAAAATTTTCGTTATACTTTAAGGTAAAATAAGAAGCAAATTATTTGAAATATTATTTCGATTTACCATTTTTGAGATTATTATTTGAAGATCCAAGAAACAATTCATTTTGAAGTAATAATAATTTCTCGTAATTTGTTAATTTTTTTTCTGATGATACAAGTAGAATTTTGCTATCTTCAAATGTAAACTAATAACTAATGTAAGTAATCAAATTATATTGTTAACAAGAGCGATCGTAATGAGAATTATTTCATCTGTTTCGAATTTGATCAAATCAAGATGCAAAATAATTATCTTTAACATTATTTCCTCGAATGGAATAACGAAAATTATATTTTCGTTGGACGAAATAATTATAAAATGAAAGAACATTTTCAAATAACATTACTTCAAACAGTGTCCAGGTCTGATTGTGTATCGGTGAAATTTTACACAATAAAAATATAAAAGAAAATAAAAAAACGAGTGCAGGATTAACTTGCAGAGAAAAATTTTACAGTATAATATTTACAGACAGTGAGAAAATATTTTTGAAAGTTCATTTTTTCATTGTAGAGGATGGCTAAGCTCGTGTTATTGTTTTTCTTCCTGCAACAATTTCAGCAAAAGTGCGCAGAAAGTGAGGAGAAATTTTAAAAAATTCATTCGTTCGTTGCAGTGGATAAACTCGTATTCGCGTCTTTCTTCTTATGATAATTTAAACAACGTGAGCAAAAAGTGTGTGAGAGTGCATAGAGAGTGAGCGAATTGTAAACTGTTTGTGAATCCACCTGTAATTTAGTTTTTCGTAATTTGCGCGAATCTGGTCTCCGATGGAAGAATTTTATTTTTATTTGATATTCAACCTCGTCAATTATTCTGGAAGGATTTCAAATTTAATCTGACGGGCAAACAGGAATGGTTTTCCCCAGTTTTGACTTTCTGCAAATTACCGTGTTTCCTTTTGGATGAGTTCGGGAAATTTCAAGTAGCTTGGAACTGCTTGAAACTCCGACTGTTAATTTTCACATTTCAGAATGTAGTTCCGAAGGCTCGTTTCTGTTAACACATAAAATATAATCTGTCATAATTTATAATCAATTTGAGTGAAACTGAAGCAACGTTACGAGGTTACAGCAAAAATAATCAAAACCAAAAATAACATTTATCGTTGCAAGAGAGAGAAAGCCTACGGTTTCGTTGTAGGAAAGACAATTTCTTCCGAAAATGTTGTTAAAACATCAGTTTTCCTCGTCAAGTAAAATTTTACAATAAACGTGAATTTTACGTGAAACTTTGAAATCGCAGAGGTGTCGAAGATGTCATCGAGTTAAAAGTTGTCGTTCGTTAAAAGTTCTTTTCCAGTCCCGGACGATTGAGCGTTTATCGCTTTTGATTCCAAATATTCGCCGTCAATATCGAAGCTATTTCTTTTTATTTATCACAGTTTCTTCTTTCAAAGAAAAAGTTTGTGAAAATGATAAAGAAATTAGAAAAAGTATGAAAATTAAAAATTAAAAAGGATTTAACATTCTTATGAAGAACGTTTAAATATAACATGCTACGAATTTAAAAGAAAGAACGAAAAATTTCAATTAATAAAAAAAGACGGAAATTTTGTCTTACAAAGTATGTGAATAAAGACATAAAACATTTACAATGAAAACTGACTAAACATTAAAACGAGAAAATAGACGAGAAAATTATTTTCTTACGACGGACGCGAGTTGTGAATAAAAATTTTAATTTACCTTTAAAATCAAATTTGAAACATGTGAATAACACCGGTGAATAAAAAATTCAGATAATGTGCCGAAATTTAATTTCAATCAAAATTGACACCATTGTGGGTCGATTACAATTTGTGAAAGAAAATTGCAGGCAGAGTCCTGTTAAAGGGATGAAGAAATAACGACGAATCAGTATATTTATATTTTTAAAAAAGTCAAAAATATGCAAATGCAAGATGAAAAAAGAAACTGCAAATTCACGATATACAAGTTTTCCCAGTGGTGTTGGCTATCCTGTCTGATGGCGAACCATGCGAGACGATTTAATTGCGTGGACCATCGGGCGGAAGTGGCTGAGAACGTGCGCGCCAGCCTCCGAATTTTCGGATTAAAATGGAAAGCCAGCTCGTTTCCGGTCGAATTCGGCGCGTAATCGACGGTGGTGTAGAATTTTGTTGATTTTAATGGCGAACGAAAGACGGAGCGAAATACACACAGGTGAAAAAAAAAAAAGAACGAGCGAGCGAGTGAAATGGAATGCAATGCGTGCATACGAGAGGAAAAAGAAAAGGAGGTTAAAACGAACAAATACAAAAAATACAAAATAATATCGCGTATTCAGAATATAAATTCTGAAATCGCGGTGGAAAATGTCGGCGTTGTAACGAAAATTCAAGAAAATTTCAGCCCGGAGAATGAAAAAAGAAAGAATTTAATGTGGACGAGACTGGAAAAATAAAGAAAGAACTGAATATTGAGCATAGCTGTGGGATTAACGATTTAATTAATGGTTAAATATCAAATCGGAAGAAAAAGTTATGCAGCAAAAATAGACAAAACGATACAAACGTATAAATTTATCACACGACACGTGTATACAGTGCGTGTTATTCCATCACGCGATGTAGAATGAATTATACCTCCGACGAGATGTAAATTTATATTCGACTCGCGCGTACGAGAATAATAAATAGCAAAAAAAAAAAAAATACCTAGTTCTGAACTGAAAAGGATACACATATATAAAATTGAAATTAAATACATTTTAGTGAGAGTGCGAAACAGACGCTTCGAAAATGAAACAGGCAAAAGCTACGTGTTGAAGAGTGTGTTTATTCGGGTGTTCTTTAAAAATTTTAAATTCAAAATGGAATTTAACATTGAACACAAACAAAAGACTGCAGAGAGAGACAGACAGAAAAGGAATTCAAACATTTAAAAAAAGTATACATTCAAATAACGAAATTCTAATAAAAAAAAGTAAAAGACAGCGCAAGAGAAGAGAACAAGAGGAAGAAATTATTAATTGTTTCTTGACCACGTATAAGCGTTTTCGTTTTTCATTATAATTTAATTCGTAGCCGATGAGGAGTCGAGATTAAAAGTCCGGGCGGGATTTTCGAGTTTCGGCGAAACGAGGCGGACGTGTTTGAAATTTTGACATCGCCTCGAAACGTGTCGAGCATGGACTCGGAAAAATGAAACTTTACTTTCTTTCCTTCCCTATCTCTCTCTCTCTCTCTCTCTCTCTTTCTTCCTCCCTCTCGTGCCCTGTTATCTACAACGTTTTCATTCGCAACGTCGATGTAGTATTTCGTGTTTTCTTCCCTTTTTCTTTTTTCCTCGTTCTTCACTCTCCCCTCTCGTTTTCACTTCTTTATTTATGAATCGTAGTTTTTACGCGTTGAACTCTCCCCTTTGAAGGAAAAAGAAAAAAAAGAAAACGAAAGAAAAACCTAGGGAAGGGAATGAAAAAATAACCCCGAGCTCTGTTTTTCGCGCTCTCTTGATTTTTCAAGGAAGAAATTATGGGAAATAGTCGAGGGAACGATTGGTTTGCATTTCCTATTTTTTAAACAACGTTTTATGATTTTTGCGCGAAGCTTCGGTCCCTCTTCGGGGTTCTTGAAGAAAAGAACTTCTTCGTAAAGAGTGAAGTTGTTTCAGCCTCTTTTTTTTCTCTATTCCCAACGTGTTTCATATACCTTTGAGATACAACGAGATTTTATAACCACCTTTTCATTGAGAAAGTCTTCGATATGAAGTGGAAATACGAGAAAAGTGGTGAAGGATGTAATTATTTGAGATTCTCGTCCCATTTACAACCTTCTTCGTTTTTCAGTCTGCAACATCTTATTATGTAGTTTCACTGAGAAATCGAAGAAAGAAGTTTTCAATGAACGATTAAAGAAAGAAGAAGATAATTGGGAGACAGATTATTCTGAAAACTATTTCTTGTTAATATTATTCTCTTTTTACATTTAACTCTCCAACAGAATTTCTTTCTTATTTCTCGTCAACAAATTGATCCGAACTTTCTTTTTTATTTCTATTAACAAACAATCGCGCAGGCAAAAATTTCGAACCGAAAATGAAATAACTGTACGGGCAATTATTCTAAATCTCTTGTGATTTTCTCATTTTCATTCGCTTTTAATTCGAAACCAAAATATTTCGAACGAAAGATTTGAAAAAAAGTTTAAGTAGAACGAAATTACGACAAACCTTTCGTAGCATTTTTCTTTTATTTTCTTCTTCGTAGAAAAAAAAAAAAATTCCTCGCAGTCTCATTAAGAAATTATTTATAAAAGAGGAAATTGCAGAAAAATTATGATATAATGTCCATGGTAATGAGCTGTTCGTTATTAACGGGCGAATCGTTGTAAACGGGCTGAAGCTCAAAGTAGAATGAACCACGCGTAGTCAGACACAGAAAAAGAACAAAGCGGCTTGAAACTACTTAGCGAGAGAGGAAACCATATTCTCGTCGTCCATTCATCTTTCTCTTTACCTTTTTCTGCAACTTCACTTACCATTTCTTCTACGATTCACTCTTCCGTTGCTGTTAACGATAAAAACCTTTCCCCTTTGTCCCCCCATTTGCCTCACTGAATATTTCCGCGAATGAACACATTTATCGTTTTCTCACATCGGCAACTACTTTCTTCTCTTCGAGCACGCTCATTTTTCCTTCGAGGAAAAGAAGTCTCGTTGTATCATAAATAGAATTCTTTTCGCGATTCGAGCGAATCATTTAGTAAGAATATCAATAATAATAACAAAAACAATAAATCTATTCGAAAGTTGTTAATTTTAGAAACGTTGAAAAGGAATGGACACTTTATTAATAATGGAGAATCGTTTGGAAAATAAATAGAAAGAATGAAATAACGAAAACTCGAGACAGTGATTTATATTTTAATTTCGTACTATTGATTTGATTATTAATTCGAGAGACGAAAGAAGACGTATTGCAGAGACTAAAGTAAGAGAATGAAGGAAAATTATTTGAGAAATCTTCCCGAGGACTTTGATAAATGACTTTATATCTTATTAATTCAAATATTAATAACTAAGCGCGGCCATTAGGAAACATCACGCGGAGCAATGACAAAAGCTAGAAAAAAAAACGAAAAAAATAATGCCAAACCGCAGCGAAAGTTTCAATCGATTAAAAATTCAGAGAGAGTCGCTCGTGTAATTCTTCAGTAGCGAAACAGAGCTAGTAAGAAAGTTCCAGAAATGAGTTTTGTCTTGCATTGTATTTATTATTATTTCACTGGTCGATCGGCGAGATAACAAGGAGAACGGAAGACAGCAGAGCGGCCGGAAGTGGGACATAAATCGCGGGGAAAATTCGTTTAGCGCGGGCGCGATTAATCAGTGCCTGGACGGCTGTTTTCATTTCTTGAAAAACGCGACTCATGCCGCCCGTAAATAATCGTCCCGCCGACGTGACGAGAACTTATCGCCGATGGGACACTCGCGTGTCGCTGCACGGACACGACCGACGGTGCAACGAACGTTCGCATAATTAAGAGGGATTTCGGAACCGCGCGGTTTGGTAGAATTGAATCCCCGCGATCAGCAGGAATTTAGATGTCCGCCGTGGAACAAGAGAAACGTCGGCGAGGTTGAATTACGCAATCGGGAAATGGATACGGGGGACAAGACGCTCCTCGAACAGACGAGGAGGAGGGAGGATGTATTTTCGTGAACGTGTCAAACGCACCAAAATCGAAATTGAAACGAGACGTCCAAGAGAAATTTCTTCAAGAGGGATTTAGTTCTTTTTAGACTGAGAATAATATTTTCATTTAGAGAACAAAAATATGCGTGGTGAATCGATTTTTCATTGTTTTGGATACTGTTCGTACAATTAGCGAACTAAAAAGGAAGCTTTTGCATCAACGTTATTCTTCACGACGTTTTCAGCATAAATGAATATTCACAAGTACTTCAAACGTGATATTTTAATTTTTCTAGTGCGAAGCTGATATAGTGAAGATAAGTAATAAAGATGAGTACTACAAATGAGTACTACAGATGAGTACACGTAGAACTGTACTACTGAACTAACTAAACGGATAAAGTTTCATAAATTTTTCCCAAAAATTGCTAAGTGAAAAAGTCCAACTCTCTTCGAGACGTACAAACGTGATTTTCAGCTTTACATTTCAACACTCGCACGTCGAAATGTTGCAAAATGGCGACTTCTGATTTGCAATGGGTTATTTCAATATCTTTTAACATTCTGACTCTTAAAAAATCGACATGCAAAACTGAAATTCACATTTATATACCTCGAGAAACATTGAAATTCTCCGCATGATGTGAATTTTGTTTACCTACTACATATCATTACCAACTTCGTCCAACTTTACTAAGGAAATCAGAAATCAACACAGTTACGTTCGTAAGTTAAGCAGAACATCTGAAACCTCTCTAAACTTTCATTTCTCTGTTTGCTTTAAATAAAAATTCTTCGCGTAAAAGTACCATCCTGAATTGAAATGAACTAATTACAAAAATATCTTTCTCTCTTTCTTCCTCTCAGCATCCTCTATTGTTTCTACAAATGTTTCCATTACAATCGTTATAATACAATACAATGTTAATTATTACAACCGACCTTTGACAAACACTTGCAACCATTTTCTATTATTTCTGCGAACGTTAATTAACAGTAACAACCATCGCGCAACGAAAGCATAACTCAATCTGCTGTCCCCTTTACTCCCCTCCCTCCTTTTATGGAGATACTTTGACACCGAATAGCAGTGGCAGCTGCCGGGTTCCCAATGCTCGACGCAAGAAACGAGCCGAGAAGATCGAACGATCGCGCGTCTTGCACCAGCTTCCGGTGTGCCGCGTTCTCGCGGTCGAGATCTCAGCCGGTTACAACGCCACGTCACAAGATTAAATTTGCAGAGACGTTCAACCGCTAACGGAGATACGTGCGACTACGTTCTGGAAACGAGGGGAGCCTCGGTCACGAAGGAATCACACCAGGGTAGTTCATTAATCATTCGGAGGAACGTGGATTTCTTCGTTGCTGCCGAGTTGCGAACGAGGTCAAGAATTGAATTTCCCGAGGAGGGCTCAGAAGTGGAAGCAGTGTACCTCCCGCTTGTGTACATTTAGATTTTTGGTAATTCTAAGCGCAGGTGATTATTGCTGTTAGTAGACATCTACGGGAAATTTATACTTAGATGTCTGTTTCGTTTATATATTGGAATAAACTTTGGATGTTTTGTATATTTTTGTGCATTCCGCGTGCTAGACTGAATTTTCTTTTTTTTTTTTTTAGTTTCTTTAAGTTTGATAAGTTTAATCATTGAAGTCTCTGTATGCTATTGCACAATAAGTGTCGTCTGCAAAATCTCGAAGGATCATTCGAATATGACTTGGAATTCGGCTATATGTTGGCTATTATTATCAATATTATTGATCAATATGTATGTGTTTTTTTTTGTATGTGTATGTATGTACGAAACTGCAACTGTTTCTCTGAATTTCTTTATTCTCTTAAACTGCACGGTACGACTGATTAAACCGATCACCGGTTCTCTCGTATGAAAGGTTCGATTTTGTGAGAAAGAACAGAAGAAAACATTGGTAACGTAGAATTCTTTAGATCACGAGTTAATAATCATAAATATACTCGAATATTCAATGTCATTTGTTATTTAGTCGATATTTACCAAATACATAATTTTGATATAAGTTTGCTCAAACTGTAACGCCAGAACTACTGACGAGATGAAATTTCCATCGACGATATGAAAATAACAAAAGTAGAAGAAACTTTGTAACACAATGGAACGCGAAAATGTTTATTTGCACATTTTACGAAAAAATCATATTTAAATCTATAGAAATATCTATAGAAACTCCGTGCTAAATTCGTAGAAAAATTATGAATTGGTCATTTCGACTACCTTGGTGGTTAATAATAAATCACGGACGAGCACGTTGATACAACGTGCAACAGGTTCCCATTCAATTATACACAAAGTCATAATTTCTCCCTGAGTTTCAACGATTATTCCGTCAAATTCATTCTCGAATGATTCTTCTCGAATGATTTCGTTCATAAATGAGTACAAAAATCCAAGTACGAAAAGAAGAAAGCGATGTTTCAATAGCGGAACTAGCACGCGAGGCACATTTGCGAAGGTGGAAGCACGAGTGAATTGAAAATGAGAGTGGAGATTCTCGCGCAATATATCGTCGCGTGAATATTTCACGTTGTAAATATTTCACTCGAGGGCTCGTATTCGCAGAACTCGCGTCGCAACGGAAGCACTTTGGACGTGGACGCAGATTTCGATTGTGTTACGTTATTTATTTTAGAATTTGTACGCTCTGTTGTCACAAACGATCTCACAGAGCGTACCGATTCTTTAATAAGTGTCGTCAACAATTGCCAGCTACCGTGACTCGTCTAGAAAAATCGACTTTCGAGGAACGAAGAAGAGAAAGATACTCAAAGAAGGATATTTATAACCCGTGGAATTTTCTTCGATGAAGAATGAAATAATAAACAAACTGTACAAAAACATGTGATCTCAAGTCTTTTTCTCCTCCCGCTTATTGTGATTTCCGCAATAAAAGAATTGAAACAAAGAAATGAGAATCAGAATTCGAAATTCTGAGTTAGAGAGTAATGCATACAAAGTTCGAGAAATACATTGAATTGATTAAACATTGAATTAACAGTAGAACTACCGGCGATTGAAACATACAATTTCAGAGATGTTAAAGTAAAAGAAAAAAGAAATAAAAAACTTTATAATACATTGAGGTATGCAAACTTTTATTTAAATGATTTTACAAAAAATCATTTAAATCTCTAAAAACGGTTCTACATCTGCAAAATATCCAAAATAAAAATTACAAATTGGTTATTTTGAACATTTTGATAGTTCTAGTGTTAAATATCGTGTCAAATTAATTAATATTATATTAAATTTTACGCGCCACTTTTTGCTTCAATTTATTTCAAATATAATTCCTCTATCTTATAACTATAAGAATTTTAATAATAAATTATAAATTTACTATAATAAAATTGTAAATAAAATTTCCCATTTTAAATGCTATCCGATCTACGTCCTCGCGTTTTCAAATTCCAATATACAAACGTATAAAAAAACTCACGGTCCATCGATCAGCATATTTTTACGAACGAGAATAAAACATTGTTTCGTCATCTTCTTTTTCTCTTTTTTTTCTTTTTTTTTTTTACAAAGAAAGAACAATACGCCATTCCAACAGCACAAGAAGACCACTTTGTTAGAATAGTAGAATCGGTTTCCGGCCACGAAGCACAAATTTCACGGAGGTCCATTTCGAACCTCGATAATTATCCACGAACAATGTATCCATCGACTGGAATCCAACCAGAACCGAGATTACCAGGCTATTATTTTGATTTGTCCGCGTGTCGAGGCGATTGGGCACCGCCTTTGTCGTGTCGAGATATCGTTTTCCTCTTGCGATCCTGCGATGCCACGATGGAACTCGCTGTTTCTCGCGAGATTTCTCTCGAGCAGTGATCTCGAGTGGACAGAAATTGAGGAAAATATATATATATATATATATATATATATATATATATATACACATATACATTAATGGACGTGTGTCCCTTGACTGACACGATACTCCTGATGGCAAATAATATTTTTTGTTTCCATCAAACATTTCACTTTCATTTCAGGAAACTAGGATCTTAGGAAGATTTCTGCCTTTTCGTTTTATATATTTATTACATTTGATATAATTGCATTTTTGTGTTTACTTTTAATAAATTTATTTTAATAAAACTCGATCGGCAGTCTTTTGTATTGAAGTTTTCCGATTACAGATATAAATTCTCTTGTTGCACTGTAAATATAAATTTTAACGATGGGATTATGGAATCTTGGACTGTGAGAATAAGATTTCGCATTTTGTGAATACAATTACGATAATTTTTGACATAATTCAATCGGTACGATTCTTCGTGTATAAATATAAATTTTTATCTGTTAATTGTGTAATTTATTACCATTTATTAACATTAATTTTTATTCTATTTATTATGAATTTGCAAGTTTTTGTATTGCACTGTTAAATATTTTACTTTTGATGATCGAATTTTGAACGTGAAATTAGAATAGATCATAAAATTCTAAGCGCGTATATACTATCTAATCTAATATAATCCAATCTAATACACAAATATTCTAAAATTACGATATCATCGGGGGACAATTCTGAATGCAAAAATAAATCGAAAGAAGAGAAAGATAATATTTTTTCGTTAGGAACTTCGTTTCCAAAAAAATAAAATTTAAAAATTTGTAAAGCATACGTGAACTTGGCTAGTGGATACGTGCAATAATTTAATACCAAAAAAAAAGTGGTTGTTCTAGTATCCAAAAATTCTATTTTATTAACTTTCCTCTCTTTGCATATTCTAATGAAAAATTATGAAAAATACAAAGTAATACGAAGAAATCAAATTGAAGAAATATAATATAGTGCAAGTATACGTACCTGATGAATCTTTAAAATTGTTCTTTCCTTTTCATCCGAGAAACAATCCATCGTTTTTGAGTGAAAACTTTTACTAAAAAATTTTTGATTCATTCGTTTTATAAAGAATCAGTTCCTTTCCCTTGCTGTACGATTCGTATTTGTAAATTCGACAACTCGATTGATTTTTTATAATGGTTCGCGCTTTAGTAATTCGGATTTTAGACATCTTAAACATTAGAAAATTGAAATTGGATTTTGTAGACGCGAGATTCGAATTAAATCTCCTGCCTACGTCGAATTCTGTACGGTTCGCGATGTGTCTTATCGGGCAGGATTTAAAAAATTTAAAATTTAAATTAGATATTCAAATATTATTTAAGCTATGTTGTAATACTCAAAAACGTCGTAACGTAAAGTTCAAGTTGAATTCCGTTTCTTGGACTGAGCAATAGGATTGAGCAATGGAATTTGCAATAAGATCCACGGTCCGGTGATCAACGAAAAATGTCAATTATTATTAAGGATAATCGAGGTGCGTCCGATTGGCGGGAATAAGGACGAAATTTCGAACACGCTATTAGCATATTTATTGCACGTCAGTTTGCGACTGGATCGGGCTGAAAATCGCCGGTGACCCATGACACGGAGGAGGGGGGGGGGGGGGTCATAGTCGCTAAAAGGAGACAATGATGTAATTATTCGGCCATCGTGATCCAAGGGGCTACGCTTTTCCGCTCTAATTTCGAGATGACGCTAATGAAATTACCCTGCGACGCGTTCGTGTTAACGACTAACGAGCCGAGTCTCGATCGAAAAAGGCCTCGAAGATGGCCGAGGAAGCTTCGAAAATTGATGGTGTCTCACGACGAACAGGATGGGAATTAGAGGTATTACACCATTAATTGGAAATGAATTATTTACGAGATCAAACTGTGACTGAATCAAAGGCAATCAATCTGTGTAATTCCGCGGAATGAAAAATTCCGAATCTTTGCTCTTCGTTAGACTGATTTGGAGTAAATAATATTTGCCGATCAATGAGAATGAACAAATGAAAATGTCGTCGATCCTCGATGTGATATGAATTTGAAATCGACGCGAGTCAGATTGACTTCTACCTACAAATAAAATCAAATCATATGAAAAGTCTATAATTTAACAGTTATCGTTTATTACAATAAATAATTTATACTTATATTACTAATAGATAATTTACAAATTATTATGTGAAAGAAGAAAGAAGAAAGGGAGGATAGTCGTTAATTATCAAACTCGTGCATTTACAATATTCATCTGAATTCAACGTCGAGGATCGATGCTTCGTCGTTCGTTATGAACGTCGACGGGATTGTTTGGTTAGGTCCAAAGTGGCTTTCTGAGGGAGGGAGGAAATCGCCAACGACTGTTAACGATCGCCACGGTTAAATCCACGCTCTGAAGCCGGCCTCGTTACTAACGCGACCATTACCGTAAACACGTGGCCGGCAAATTGATTTTAAATCTCCCTTGAACGCCACCCCCTCGTCGTTCGTCCGACGCGACACATACACGCTGGATTGGCCAGTTTCGATCCCCTCGTTTTCACTGTTTCGCAATGTCACGTTGCGCGGGGAAACTCGTGAATCGAGCGACCTCTTAACCCATTGACATACGAATTAAATGAAATTCGACATGACAAAAAAAAAATGATACTTCTCATTTTAACATTTGCGTAAACTTAATAAAAAGACAATTCTTGTGCTCTTATATTTATACAGCAAATTAGTAATAAGAAATGATGAAAGAAACAAGTTAATAATTCGATAGTCCTTCAGGAAACGCAATGACGTCTCTCAGACAAACGTCCGAGTACGTTTAATGGACGGATCAGGGATCGAGAATCGGTCGTGTTTTACAAACAGTTTGGAGGCACTCGGTATTTCTCCAAAGTCGTTGAAATTTCTGCAGGTTTCTGTTTCCCAAACGGTCGTTAGTTCTTCAATCTTTAACTTGTCTCGCGAGGAGAAAGTTAGAGATAGAAGGGTTGTTCCCGTTTTCGCGGGTACAACGTGAAAATGTAATGTTTCGCGCGCGGTTTGAGTTTATGATTGCTGAGATTTATTATTTACCGCGCGCCTGAATATTAAGGGGATCTTTCCTTCGGTGGTAAGACTGAATCGTGAAAGATGAATTAGACTGTTTGGACGTCGTACGAATGCTCTCTTCGGTGGATCTCGACAGCTGAACTGAACTGAAACGAATTCTGGCTTGCAAGCCGATGGACAGCAGAGAAAGCTTTCTTGTTTCCCTTTCCATCAGCTTCGGGAAATTCAGCTTGGCTCCAAGGTGAGGCATACAGTGTCGTTTTAATGCGACCTTGTTCAAATATTTTGCCTATATTCGGGAAAGTGAATGCCTTGATTTATACCACAGTCGAGTGTCTTGTTAAGTATAGAACAAAGATCGGTCTAGAACCAGACGGTCAAGGGTTTAAATTATTAGAGTCTCAGATCACTTGCAGATCATAAACTCTCTATAGCAACTCTCTAAAGACTTGATCTGATAGCATAAACTGCGATCAGATCAAGTGGCATTCTCGCATAGAAACTTTCCCGAACATATAGTTTTGCAGTTTGGGGATGTTTTTGTATCTTTAGGATCGTTTTTCTTTAGGATCAAATTTCTGCAGATTGTTTCTAAGTAATTCTTAGTAAAAAAAGACCTTTTAATTTTCCATTAATTCAGTGAAATATCTTAATTGGCATCGTGGAATGGAAGTTTGAGATCAGATATTTGTTTCTAACTCGTACGTTGACCGGTTTCTTTCTTTTGTAGTTTTTTTTTTTTTGGTATATATTTTTTTTGGTATATATTTGAGATAATTCCCAAATACTCTTTAATACTTCAAGTGAGAACTTTTAAACATTCGACTACTCTGCCCATATCAAAACCATTTAACTTCAATTTCCATCTGCATTTCTATTCGATTGAAATCAAATTGAAACGATCTTTGTCACGATGCTCGAAGCGAACATTCTAGAATTTTTACTTTTTAATAAATATTCGCGAGCAACACTCGAAATGTTATCCCCTCTCGTGTAATTCCTCTCTAAAATAAATTATAACATTCATCGAACTGCGACGAGTCGTAAAAACGGGATCAAAGTTAAATTAAATCGAAATCGATCTAACGTTGTTAACAATTTTCTGGATCGATACTCGTGTTGACAGCAGCGAGAAGGTGTAACGTCTCTTCTGACAAGTCGAACACATGCGTCGAGTATTTTAGCATGTTGCAAAAACCCAATGGAAGTGCAGAATACGACGTTGGTAGGACGTTATCTGTGTGGAGCCCGATAACATCGGACGTTTGTTTTACCGATGCATAAAACCAAAAGCGGAGGAGCCTTTCTCTCGCGAACGGCCATGAAAAATTGCCAGTGTCCTGGAAGGATTTTCGGCGCGGACTTATCTCAGCCTCGGATCGGCCGCGACCTCGTTTCCCTTTGTTGCCGCCGTCACGCTTGATTAACCCGCTTTATCTCGATTTTTCACCGATTTATTAATGAAACGGTTTCGCTTCTGTACTTTCTCCGATACACCTTGCCAATAGCAAACTGAAATCCATGAAATTTAGAAATATATATTTGCAGATTCGAGATCTGTCTGTGAATTTCGGAAAATTCAGCGATGTTACGTAACATTGACGACGACAACGATGAACGTTGGGTGTTTTGAAGGAATTTTCTAGGAAGTATCTATATTATTATATTATTATATTATATTATATTATATTATTATTATATTCTATCACGTATGTTAACATACGTGAGTGTTAATCTTTTTTAATTATTTTAATTCTTTAAAATAATATAATAAAATAATATAATTGATTATTATTATTATATGACAATATGAATTTTTTTTTATTGTTTTAATTCTTTATTATCTCAGTTTTTCCTCCTTTTTCTCGATTCACCTTCTGTTCGTCGCAATAATAACTGTGGTCCTGTCAGCCGGTATGTCGAAAAAGCATGAAACATGACATTGTAATTAACATTCCTTGCATATTTCTATCTTTTTCTTAAATTGAAATTACCCTTCAAAACAACGATTAGAATAGAAGGATAAGAAAAACTCAGGAATCACAGTGGAATTGACTATCAATCTTATTATACATGCAAATACAGATCTCGACCTTGACGGTTCACCATAAAACAACGCAAGTCTCTTCCATTCTCGAGTGCCTCGCCCTCAAACAAAAACATTTCTCCATCACCTATAGATTTCGCGCGAGAGTTTTTTCCCCGGAACAAAAAAATGAAATGAAATTATAAATGTTAATTCCCTCTAACCATTTTAAACGTAACTTCCTCGTTACTCTTGTCAAAGGGCAAGTTGCACGCTACACGTGTTCCCCGTCCGACTTGAAAATAATCGAAAAAAAAAACAATTGTTCGTAAGAAACGAGAACTTAGACACGGAACAGGGAGTTTCTACGAGCTCTACGATTAAAAGAACACAGTTGTGGTCAATGCCGAGAAAACGCTGTTTATTGCTCGCGTCGAGAAGCTCGTCTCGGCTTGGCAGTTACTACACGCCGAAGCAGTCTCTCTACAAAGAACGAGCACACTATTTACAATGTGTAAATTCACCGTTTCTGGATCCGGGTGCAAACCCCTCTAACATGGCCGCCGTCCTCTGCCAACGAGCTTCATTCTCACCGAATTCTATGGGCAGTCACGTTTTTCTTCTGTTTCGTCGACGATAAAACGATAAAAGAAAAAAGAAAAAAAAGGAAAAAAGAAACAAGCTTTATTTAGCCGACTGTGACTGTTTGGCCCTTTGGCTAGCTTAAACACTCGGAAACGGCGAGTGGACGACACAGAGGAGGCAACGTTTTCGCTTCAATTTTCCACTTCCGGGACGCGAGGAGCACGAGTAAACGAGGCTCCCTTCAACTCTAAATACTAAATAAAAAAAAAAAAAAATGAAAAAGAGAAGAAAGGGAAGGAAACCAACGACACGCGCCTTTTCAACGAGTCTCGTTAATGACTGAGGGGTAACTGTCATCTAGTTTGAAGGTTTCTTTGAAGTTCCATGTTAGGGGTTGATGGTTCGTCTTTCGTTTTTTTACCCCCCTTTCTCATGCTCCTCCTTCAGGGGTCGATGCTTTCGTTTCGTTTGGATTTAAGAAACAACAGCAGTTCTCTTCGTTCAGACGGTATCGACGAAAGCTGTTTTATTCGTTTTGTGTTCCATTATTTTCGCTATGTTCGATCGCCAGCCGGATCGAGGCGATTTTCACTCGCGTCCAGCTCGCGTCATTCGGTTCTAGACCATCCAAAGACGTCTAGCTTTTGAATTTTTTTCAATCGTGCTGCGGTGAGAGTTCGTCGAGTTACTCTGGATTGTCTAGAACGAAGTGGGAAACGTAACAAATGCGACGGAGTTACGTGCACCTACGTGGATTTACAAAAAACTCGTTGCTACTTCCTGTGACGGTGTTCGTGAACGAATGTTGAAGTTTTTGTAGAAATTTTGAGTTGTTCTGCTGTGATGTTCGCAGATTTGTTGTAGATTTTCGGCGAAGTAGGGCTCCGTGATAATTAAAAAATTTCGAACATCGAATTCGGCTAAGTTACATTTACATAATATAATACCGAGAAACGAAACTATTGTTGTAATATTCATGGGCGTTATTTACAAAACTGCAAACAATTTTAATTTCTAAAATACTAAAAGAATTTTCAGTACGAGCAATTTTCCAATCATTTTTTTTCTTACAGAAAGAGAAACTTGTGAATTTTTCAAAAAAACGCCACCAAAGGAGAAAAGATATTTAAAAAAATTTGTTTATCGCATTCGCCGTTGTTATCGAATATTTTAGATACAAAAAAAAAAAAACATTTGCACGCAATTTTACTACCAACGTATAATTTAATGATCATGCACAATTTAAATACCGACGAAATCACAATAATTTGCGATATTTCAAATATTTCGCGCTTGACAACTGTGCTTTGTTCTTCGACAAAAGAACACGCGTAACGTATTATCTTTCATGCCTCTGAAAAGAACCAGCCTCGCTCATTAAAGAGTCCGAATGGAGGCGAAACGCCTCTCCGAAACGAGCAGATTTCGTTGAGACTGCGTGACTGCAGCGGGGGATTTCGAGAGCTCGGCAACTTTTTCGAAAGCTTCCGCGTCTCCGACGAAACGAGCCTCAGGTGGCGCTGGCTGCGCGTGAAAAATCCCGGATTAGCCAACAGAAACGCGAAATAAAATGATTTCTAGCCTCGCAAGAAACCTTCATCCACCTCAGTCGAGATCTCATCTTTTTTTTCTTTTTTTCTTTTTTTTTTCTCTCTCTCTCTCTACGTCAAAACAGAGACGACCTCTTTCCTCGAGTTTTTCGACATTTCGTTTCAGCGACCTCGTCTTTGCACCTTATTTCGTATGTTCTCCCGATGTAACGTTTCACAGGAAACAGCAACGCTCACTTCCGCCCGCGAACGTTACGAAGCGTATCTATCTTCAAATCTTCGTTGAATACTTTGATGTGAATCGTGTTTCAATATTAAACAGATAATATCACATAACAACGATAATAACATTTCTTTTTAATCGTCGAACGATACTAACAGGTATACAAAACGGCCTCGATACAGAAGTACCTCGCTGGAAGTTTCTAGATTCCCACGACTTTTTCACACCGGTGATAAAATTACCAGCCAATTATGATGTAAAAGTCTTGCAAATTGTGAAACGTAGTAATTCCTCCAATCCGTCCAGAAGGTTAAGTAAAAGGAATTCTCGCGGAATTTGGGAGAGTTTTGAAATTTTTGAAACGATGAGAGATTCTACGAGTCCCTCTGCAGCAGCAGAATCCTCTTCTTGTTCGAACTCGAGTCTGACCGCAAGGAAACCTGGAACACCGCTCGTTTCTCACACTCTGCCGTTTTCCCGCCATCATCGTCCCACATTTTCCATCCGAGAATACGATCGACGGCTGTCTTGACGCCGCTGTACGTCCATCCACGTTTCCTCAGCCTTCTCCGACGGCGTTTCCACGCGAGAATTAGACTTCTTTGACGACGTTTCCACGCTAGCATTCTCCTTCTTCGCCGATCCACGGTCTTTTTCAGGCGAGGCTTGCTGGAACACTTCGAACAACAACGAAAGGAACGTTCTCCACTGTCGATGTTTCCCATTACTTTTTTTTTTTGTTTTCTTGTTTTTTTTTTTTGCTTACTTTTTCGTGTGTGTCTGTTTTTTTTTTTCTATCGATTTTCTAGTTTCGTTCTGTTTGCTTTTGAGCTTTTCTTTGGAGCTGTATCTTTGTTTAACTTTAGGTTTCTCTTTCACTTAGTTCGTTTCGGTTAGCTTTTTTTGTTCGTTTTTTTTTTTGTTTTTTTTTTGTTTTTTTTTCTGACGCGAGAATTCACGAAGAAAGGAGAGCATTCTGGCCGGCGAAAGTCGTTTCGATTTGTTTCGCTTTTTACCCGTTCATTACTCTTTTTTTTACTGCAAGCAAAAAATCATGGATCATACTGTTAACGCTGCAAAAAGAGGGTGATCAACCCTTCCAGTGGTGAATTTTTCATTGCGAATAGTACAGACTTTCGCCCGAAAATCTTTCTATTTTCAACATTTGTTGACATTAATATTCATCGTGGATAATGATAATAATAAAAATTCTTAAATTACTGCACTTTGCAATACAATTGTTAACATATCAATAAACTTGTTGTGCAAAATATTATTTCCTCTAGTTTCGAAGCTTGTTTTAAGAGTTTCGAGCGAAAGTGTAGTTATGATAGGTACAGAATCAGTATGACATACATCAAAATTTGAAGAATTTGGATTCAGTCGTGTTTTAATTTCTGAAGTATCGTTATACTTAATATCTGTCAGGCTAATGTTTGAAAAATGTAATGAACACCTGAATTCTGGACACCTTCCGCATAAAAATCTCTCAACGCTCTCTTAATTGATCGTTTTAATTTATTTAACAACGTTATAACTAGAGCGTTCGTGTAACACACCACTGGAAGGGTTAACCTTGCTACGTTCTTCGACTCTGACCCAAATAATTTTTCTGTCATTAACCAAATCTTTAACAAGATCATTTTTTAACTCTTTAACTTCTAATTTCTCTCGTAGACATTTCAGTGAATTTTCTTCGCAAACAATCTCAACAAAAGAGAAGCGAATCTTCAAATTATGGAATTTTATCTTATCGAAATTTGAAGTAAAAATCCGATTAAAATTGGATTTATCAAATCTATGTCCAATCGTTAATTATGCACAATCGTTAAAATACATAATGTTCCAAGATTTTTCATCTCTTTGAATAAAGATCGGGACATGAAAATTCAAAGATCGTAGCAAGTTTGATAAAAAAAAAATATTTGGAGATGTTTACTGAAGGGTATTAGAAGAAGAAAAAATTTATGAAATAAATTGTAAGGAAAAAACGTAAAAAATAACGATATTTAGTCTCCGAGAAATAAATTTAGACTATTTTTATTGACGATTCGATTACACTGCTCAAAAAATAAAAAAAAGAAATCCCCAAAAATTTGCGAAATTCGAATTCACTTCATTCACGAAGGCAACAAATTATCAAAATGCCTAATATCATTCTTTTTTTAAATATCTACTCAAATAAGAATCAAAAATATCAAATAGAACGGAAGAAAACAGAAGGTTCAACCAAAAATTTGTAAATAAAGCATCTCGAAGATTCTGTTAAACAATCTGCTATATTTAATTACTATGTCTCGTTATAAATAATGAAAAATACATTGTTCGGACTAACAATTTACGTTTGAAGTTCTTTTTTTATATAAAATTTGTCAAGGACGAAATTTCATATAGAAAAAAAAAATAAACTTTCTTCCGCGATACTATCGATAGAATTTTAATGGAAACTATAGAAAAATTTCCCTTATAATACAGAGTGTCTTTTGTTCTCTATTGTGTATAATTTGTAAGAGCGTGAGAAACAATCTGGGCATGGAAAATTGAACCGGCCTGGTTTATATGAAACGTTCGCTTTTTTTTTACTTTTCTTTTTTTTTTTTACTTGCGTCGAATAATACGTTTCACTCTCGTCATTTCACGTTAAAAAGTAATGGAGTAACATGGTCGAAAAATGGTCAGTAGATTGTGGATTTTTATAAACTGAAAAGAAATGGAACCTCAATAAAAATTTGTTTCGTCAGCTGAATATTACATTATACTCCACACTTTCGATGTTTTATATATTTCGTACTGTACGCATTTTTTGTAGCTTCAAATTTCTTACAAATATTTAAAAAATTTAAGGATCAACTTAAAAGATATTTTTGATAGAACTTATTTATTGAAAGACGAGGGAGAACACAATGCATCGTTCTTGAATTTACATCGTCTTTTTCCCCCCTTATTTTTGTTTTGCAAAATAAAACCTAAAATATGCTTTGAACTCGTCAACCCTTCGTTCGTACGCCCTTATTCTACTATTCCACTTTCTCACGTATGTGGAATGACGAAAGGTCTTCACGTATGTACAAGAAAGAGAAAGTGCCCATTCGACGAAATGCTGCAATTGCAAAATGCACTTGGACCGTTCATCTTTTTTTCCAACAACAACAAGAAAGAAAAATTTGTAACACAGACATTATGTAGAATTTCTGAAGGATTTTCCTAATAGGACTGAGAGACAGACAAAAGGTTACAATGTTATTGGAAAAAAAAAAACATCCTGGCATCCTTCAAAATCACGCTCCAGTTTCTTATTCTGACAAATCTTCGCAATTTCAGAAAATCAACCCTTACAAATTATTCCTCTTTTATTATTATTATTATTATTATTATTTCTTTTTTGTATTATTTCGCTCTAATCGTTTTGACTGACCTTCGAATCTCCAGCGCCAAGGAACACTAGACCTATAGCACCAGCGTACGCCAACAGCGTGTCCACTGCCTGTTGAGTTTCCAGCAGAATTCTAGTTTCGTTCATCCAGTCTCTGGCGATGGACTTTGGCGCGCCTTTCAGCAGGTTCATGTAACGAAGAGTCATCTTGAAATCACCGCGATCAAGCCAATACCTGAAAAACAAAAAAAAAAAAATAGATAATTGTCAGTGCTTGTTTGCCATCGTCAAATTTTCATAGTTCCGTTCAAATTGAAATTTTTAATAGTTTAACGTTGTTTCAAAGTCAACATCTTATTTCGACAAAAAATTTATTTTATCAAAGATCGGTTGAACTCAGAGTGGACATTTTATAAAAATTTTATTTCAACAAAGAGTTTGGTATCGCGTTTTGGCAGATAATAAAATTTCTAAATCGCACGTGCAATTCATTAGATGTAATGCATTATACATTTATAGGTATGTATTAACATTTTTTATTACTATATTATTTATTGTTATTATTATATATATTATTGTATTACATATTTCGTTCGACAATCTTACACGAACTTTTTAATCCAATTTCACGTGTTGAATTTCACCTTTTTTTTTTTATTAAAAAAAAGAAAAAAAAATCAGTGCAAGCGATTTAATATTACTGAGTGACTACTGTCGCGTACGCGTAATTTCATTTGTGAAATCTAATCGATCGAACGAACAATAGACGGAGAGGGAGAGAGGCAATATTAAAATAAAATAAAAGAGATGAAAAGCAGCTTTGCGAAAAGCGATTGAAAATCGGAGCCTGATATCCGATAATGCGAGCAACGGATGCTTTCAGAAAATGATCATCCGAATTACCTGTCGACCGATCAACGAACGAGTCATAAACATAAAAGCTTACGAGTGGGAAAACCGGGGGGGGGGGAGGGTTGCAATCGTCTCTCGAGAAATTTGTGCCGGCTATTTCCCGAAATTGTCCGGGAAATGGTTGACACTGGTTCCAACTTTCGATCAGCTTACTTTACACTCCTCCTTCCTGACGTCTTCGTTCGAAATCTTACAAATTTAAATGAATTTAACGAATATTTTTTTTTAATGAAATACGAATTTAATTTAGTATAAAATTAAAGCTTCTTCAATTTTTGCATTTCGTGCAACAGACAAATTATTGTTTTTGTGATTGGACGACTCAAAATATGTAAATTGCCCGAATTCTCTATGGTTTGCAATAATTATAACTGTACCCTTACTCCTTTTTCAACTGTAAATATTTGATAAACAGAACAATTAGGACGAACCTTTCAATTTAGACAATGAAACAATTTTATTCTACGCTCTTCGCTTCCCTTTGCACGTGGAATAATCTTCTGTCGATTATTCGCTCCTATCTACTCCAAAGTTAGCAACGTTCAAACTTGACAAATTTTTAAATCCAATTTTCACGAAAATTAAATCTCAAATAAAAACAATATTATAGTTAGCAAAAAAAAAGAAAAATAATATTATTAACAAAAAATATTTTTATTAATTTCGCGTTTTTGCTATTCGACTGATTGTATCGCGATTTCAGGTGTAATGTCAAGAGCACCCTTAAGCCAGCCCTCTTGTCCACAAATTTCGAAATCCAAGCAAACTGTCGCCGCGGCGCAATTATCGATAGCAAGCACTTTTCACAAGAAACTTGCGACAGTTGAAAGAAACTATAATGGTTAGTTACATCTGACGCATCGTCCACACTTCGAGCGCAGCGAGAAACTCGGCATCGTTCTTGTAAAATGGACAAGCTTTGGAAACTCTTTCCTCGAGCCGTGTTTCCACGCCAGGGGTTAACGTAATGGCCGTGTCATCGATCGTTCTCCAAAAAGTAAGTGTATCGATTAATTGTCGTGGCAAAATCCTGGGGGGCTGTTTTGTCAAGGATGTTGTTACACGAATACACGGAGGACTGTTTTGTCGAGGATATCGTTATATAAATATATGGAGGACTGTTTTGTCAAGGATGTCGTTAGATAAATTCACGGAGGGTTTTGTCAAGGATGTCCTCGTAAGTGGAAGAAGAGCCGGTGATTTTGCCTCGGAGAAAAATAATTCACGAAGAAAGTTTTTCTTTTTTCATAGAATTTCAATTGAACTACGTGCACGAAGAAAGAGGATAAAAGTAAGATCGAATTAATTCAGCTGGTGATGCAAATATTTTTTGATATTAAATATATTCGAGTGTGGTAATTACATTTATTTCATAGAATCTGACTTGGTGGATTCGTGAGAATGATAATTAGCATCGTTTGTTGTGTTTTTGACTTTACAGATTTAAATGGAAATAAAAAAATTCCCATAAGTGTAATGAAAGAGGGTAGGAAGAATAAGAAAAGATTTTTTTTTTTCTTTTAAATCACAACAAATTTATATTAAACAGAAAAGGAAACAAACAGGAAGAACTCGACTATTTTTACGTAATTTCTCCGACACTATCGATCGCGTCAAGAATTCACGGGTCAATGATTTACAACTTCACGCAACTCGATGCATACACGACAAACGATTCGATATTAAAATGGCAAACTTCAATGAAAGAACGATATTAAAATGGAACACAGACTGTGAACCTACACTTTTAAAACACTATTGATATCGGCGAGCGGCATTCAACAACGAGAGGAACTTTGTAAATGCACAACATTCTCAAAGATCCAGGTTCACTGAACAGGGATCAAAGAAACTCCAATCTCGTTTACGATGAGTACGATGAGCACAAAAAAGAGAAGGTAGATATGTTACTTCCTCTTTTTCTTTCTTCCTTATTTCCATTCTTCCATCTTTTTTGCCTTTTTCCCATTAAATATGTGTCTGTTCATCGAGAGAACCGGAGAAAAATAAACGAGAGGGTGAAATCACGCACGACGAAAACATGGCCAATCTCGTAATCAGATTCCACGAGTTAACGACTTAATGAAATCGGCACAAAGGGACTTCTCTCGTGGATGGGAGAGAAGAGAAGCTCGGGCAATGTTATTGTAAACAAGTGTTCGATTTTCATGCAAAATGAAACGGCCGGGGCGAAGTTTCCATGATTGAATTAAAAGAGGGATGAACGAGAGCCGAATATAAAAGAAAAATGGAACGCCGGTATAAGAAAGTGTCGTTCATTTGATTGGACGTATGTACAGAAAGTCCTGTAATTGATCATACAACAGAGAAGAGAATGAAGAAATAAATTGGAAACGCGGAATAAAATTTTTATACGAACAAAAAAGAAAAAAAAACAAAGCAAATCTGAAATATAGAATAAAGTTTTTATTCGGAGAGAGAAATATAGAATAAAATTTTTCGTGCGAGACTTTGTCGTTATCGAGAGAGCAGAACGTTTCGCAGATATTTTCTCTGGGAAAACATTCTCGAGAAGAACAATTTGTAGTACAAGAATATTAATATTAAAAGTAACCTAATATCTACCCTAATACGATTGAACACAGTTAAATTTTCTAATTTTTCTGAGAATGGAGGAATAATTTTGAAATCAAGTTGAACATCTTGAGCTATTAGCCTTAAAGTTGGTCTGTCCAACCATAGTAGATAAGAGCATTTTAATTTCCCTAAACAATGGCGAGACTGGTAAGCGAATTCGAAGTTATAACAATAGCTAGTAAATGGTTAAATTCATTTGCTTGAAAATTGTACCCCCTTATACTTTACCATGAATTACATAAGTTTCAAATTTAGGATACTTAATTATACGATTGTACAAATTCTAATTATTTGAAAGCGTCAAGTCGTTTAAATTACGTCTTAATTCCATAGAAGTGTTGCGTTTCATCGCGAAGATAGTTCTATTTAAACAATAACTATAAAAGGTAAAAAAAACTGTTACTCGCGAATTCCAAATCATAAATATAAATGAAAATTTTTTTAAAAAATAAAAGATGTCAAAGAAAGATTTTGAATTTCTAATTTACAAGCAACGATATTGACGAATTTTTAAATCTGCATGATTATTTGCAGATTCTCGTCAGTCGTCAGTCGTTTATTTCTTTATTCAAACTATCAGAAATCGATTTTAATATTTCAATTATTAATCATCACAACTGTCAATCACTAATGCTCCAGATTCTGGCGATCATCAATTTTCAAATCTCGAAACTAATAGTTTGTACTCTTAACTATTATACCCAACAACTGAATAATTTTAACATTCAATTTTATCGTTTAATTCTTCATCAAACATCTAATATTTTCAATCGTTGATTTTTCCAAATTTTTATTATCTCATTCACCAATTTTTAAATATCATGTACGACATAAAGTTAAATTTATCATATCATATACAATAGAATTGAATGCTTTTTTCACTTCAATTGATCTTAATACGTAATATTCCTAACACTGGTAATATCCCAAATTTTAATCCTCAACTCTGATCTTCAAATTTCAACATCTAACCTCCGAGCGATGTCGCGAAGTACTTTGCATCGTGTTACAAAAATTTAAGTTGTTCAATTTTATTTTTCGTATTTTTATATTCCCTCTGACAGAGATCAGTTAGAGATCAATAGAATTGAATTAAAATTGAAAACTCCAAAATTAAATTAACGTAAAATCTGAATTCTCGTGGTTCTCAATATCCAATGATATCACTTGGAAGTCAAACTAAACTCTCAAGACTAAATTTTCAATTTCGATTCTCAAACATCAATCTAACCAAAATTTAAGTTCTCGAGTTCCAGGAACCGGTCCTAAATTTTCTCCAGAAAAGAAAAACGAAATTACTGCGAAAAACGAAATTATACGCATGCTGTTCTAACTTGTAAAAGATAAAATTTTATCTTGTAAGAGATAAAAATAGAGAAAAGAACACCGAGAGTAGAATTGAAGGAACAGCAATGCTCTTCGTCGGACATTAAACTTTCATTTCCGATGGTTTTTCCGAAGAACGTACGTGACTGACCAGTTTGACACGTACGAGTATGAACAAGAGCACAAATACACGTAAACTAGCTGCACATACATACTATTCATAAATTACGAACAGAATATACGAAAATATGTGTTTATTTTAAGCTCGAATTAGATTCGATATACTACTTTATTTGATTAATTTCTATTTTTAAATAAATATATTCCTTTGTACTATAAAGTGTATATACATGTTAAAATATTATATTTGTATAAATGTATCCTTCTAGATTTAATGTATACATCTTCGTATAAATGTATTTTCGTGTAGATTTTATTATAGATTTTATTGTACAGCTCATGTTACATTATATTTATTATTATCGTGTTTTTTTCTACTTTAATATGTAAAATATATTCCTTTTTATTATTGTCTCAATATTTAAAATTAAAATTAAAATTTACAGTCTTCTTCGAAAATTATCTCGATCAATGAATTCCATCAAGTTTCTTCAAATAAAAAAGTTTTAGTCTTCTATATCTTTAAAACTTTTTCTTAAATAATTATTGTGTGACACAATAATTTACTTACTACATGAAACACAAGTAAATCAAGTAATAATTTTACTTATCAATTTCGTTATCAACGCATTACATCAACGTATCATATTTAATAAATTACAAAGTCACATCAATACATCCTCAAATTCTTATCTCAGTGAATTGTTCTGTCAATCAAAAGATATAACTCGAACAAAAGTCATTCTGCAAAATCATTCAACAAAAGTCACAGTGAAAAGCTACTTTTCTCGAAACTTTTCTTGTTGTTCTTAGAACACTCCAGTGTTTTTAACTTAAATAAACTAGCATCCCGTGTATACGTATAGAGCAAAAAAAGTACATACAGAGTAGGAACGTGAATATTTCAACAAGAGGCCACCTGTGCAGTACACGTACGATAAAACAGAGGATAGTGGCAATGTGCGAACTGGAAACGCATTAAAGTTTAATATTTGATGGCCACTTCTTTTTATCGACGGCCACTCGCGTTGAAATTTTTTAAGGGATGACGTGGTGGCGCGGGTTCTCGCGCGATCTGACTCAGCAAGCGAGAAATCTCCCGAATAATTCTTTTTACGATGATCTTTGGAAGAAGTAGAGTCACGTTCAAATTCCAATATTATATTTGAAAAATCTTCTTGCGCAATAATTTAACAAATGATGAAAGTTTCGATGTTAAAATTTTATATTTATTGCAAACACTTTCATCTCTTTGTAAATTAATCGATTTTATGTTAATGACAATGAATAACCAAGTTAAAAGATTGACAAAACAAAAAAATTAAAAAACAAATTGAAGGGACTTTGATTAATATGTCTACGTTATTCATTGTAATTTTGTGTCCTAAATACCTTGAATAATTTTGTAACCTGTGATAATATATATTTCTGGACAATTTAGTGTGACTTCTAAATATCTTCTTTAATTGCGAAGAGAAAATATTTGTTCCTATCATCGAGCTTTTTTCCAAATAACTACATACCTTTTCCTGTCAAATGGCGTCAAAGATACATTTAATTGAGATCACTATGACGTGACCTCTTCTTCATGTACAACATGCATTTTTGTATTCTTAACTTTCTCCAAAATTTGTAAATGTATCTGTACATATTTTTACATTAATTTTTAAAGCAATTCAATGATCTATCTTATACTTTAGATTGTAAGTTATGAGCTTCGATTGTTAATAACTAGTTTTTCGATAGCCTGCAATTTTATTTGCTAGGAAAGCAATAGGTGACTTGCAATCCGTAAAATTCACTTGCGCAATTCTCGTTTTGCTCATTTTAATAAAATCGCCAAATTTATCATCATTATATGCAAGAGGGTTAAATAATAACACAGCGACCTTTGTGATTTGTGAAACAGCACTGATATTTAGCTGGCTCGCGTAGAAGCACCCGAGTTCCAACTTTCGTTTCACTGTACCTCGTTTCCTTAATTTCTTTCATCTAGTTCCGGTGACTTTTTGAGATCTTCATTTGCATAGCGAAGCACGACTGCAAGTTAATTTTTCCTACTTATTACGTAAGGTAACAAAAGTAACTCCTGTTAAACTTTGAATTCGATGGCTCTAATTTGACCAAAATTTTGAAGACACGACAGTATTGTTATTTTATTATATTCCGTGTAAATAATTTAATTCGTTTCACTGTAACAATCCATCATCTTTCGTAACTTGTTCCATTCGTCACTTTTCGAAATTTTTATAAAATTTCTTTCTTTAATTCGTATCTATTCTTTCTCGCTTTTGTTTATCATTAAAATCTTTAGTTATTAGAACTCTGTTTATTCAATTACTAAATACAAAATGAAACAAAATAAATAAATAAAAAAAATAACATTGTAAATAAACTTGAATGAAATAAAAATAACAAAATGAATGAAAATAAATTTAATTACTAAATAAAGGAAATTCGACTAAATTTAATTGCTTCTCCGTTTTTCTGCACCTGTTACTCGTTCGAAAACAGATTAAAAAAAAAAAAAGAAAAAAATGGAAAAGTTTCCAAAACTATCACCAAGTCAGTCAATCGCACCGGTCGTATAACCCTTGAACCAGCAGAATCGAAAGTGAGAAAAGTCATTGCCGCGTGTCTAATTAAATTCCGTTCGATACCGCGGCGCGAGAATTCCCCGACCAACCGTTTGAACTTTGCTAATTTTAATTTCGCCGGATCGTTCGAGGGGGCGGGGGGGGGGGGGGGGAGGGGGAGGAAAGGAGCAAACCTTAAACCAAGCCTCGTTCAAATGCTGCGAAACTTTAATCCCGCTTGCAAGTTCCGATCCTATTTCAAGGAAATATTTGAACTGTCGTCGAGTCGATTTTAATTTTCCTGGAAAGCGAAATGGCCCCTTGGGTGGAATGGTCATTTCGAGGTTTTAATCCAGCCTAGTTCAAACAACGAGTAATCATGTTTTCGATCGTCAGGTAGATAAAAGTCCTTCGCGAAAAAAATTTTCAATCTTGAGAGAGTAATGGATTATTGGATGAAAATTACTCGATACAACGATACAACGAGAAACAGAATTATTTGCACGGTGGATATTTATTTTATTTGGACGTAGGTATTTCATAATTTTTATATATATAATTTATTTATATATATAATTTTATATATATAATTTATTTATATAATTTATGCATTATACTGTATTATCAAATATATTTAAATGTAATTAAATATATGATGCACAACCACCGATAATAATGCATATTAATAAATATAATTTACTTTTATTTGAGTACGTTTATTGTTTTATATATATATATATTTCTATAACGGTATACAATTATACATATTTAAATATATTTGATAGTATAAATATATTAATCTTAGAGCTTATCTGTATGTGTTTCAACATGCAAATGAATTATTGATTTTTTGACAACAAAATTTTTAAAATCGATCAATTTAGCTTCCAAGAGGCTCATACATCTAAATTACAACAAATGGCACACTTCGAAATATAATATATACCTATTCTTTGTCAGAAATTTAAAAAACTGGACTTTCTCTTGTTCTTTGCGGTAAAGAATTTGTAAATCGAGTCTCAAAAAAAAAATGAAAGAACGAAAGAGATAAAGGACAGTCGCTGAAAGTGTGTATGTGTGTGAGTCTTCCGAGGACGTTGGAACTTCCGCCAGCAAAAACCGGAAATCCATAAGAAACATTTCACGATACAAATGTTTTTCACGGAAAACTTCAAGTGTCTCCGCGACGAGTTTCTCCGATGTTCGTCTCATCTTCTTACGATTCTTTTCGAGGATCTTTCGTATGTTTGAATATTTCCTCACACAACTTTGATGAAATTCTCCTCGATTCTTCCCCGGATCTTTCGTGCAATAACGCTCAAAAAATTTTGCTCTTTGATTCGTAAAACTTTTACTCTTTACAGTGTTAGATACTAATGGTAACATTTCGACATATTTGAAATTTAATTTCAAATGATTCAAAAATAATTCGCTCAATTGGAGAGATTCAATCAGTCCAAAATTTATATTTATTTATTATTATTTATGTTCATTTATAATTTCAATTTATTATTTTGTTTTGATTTATTAAAATTTATTAGTTCGTAAATAATCCATTTCTGAAATGAAACCTCTGAGAAAGTTAGTTTCGTAATTTTTTTCCATCATTAACAAACGAGAACTTGAGAGAAAAACGGAACGATAGTTATCGATACGCGTGATTCTCTGTTTCAAATTTTTTCGCTACGAAATTTTTTCGAAATGTTCTTTCGCTTGTCGAAACAACGACACGATCCATAAAAATTCAAAGACTGCAATAGAGAAAACCAAGTGCAACATTTTCTCAACAGCGCAACGAATGTTTCGTCTCAACGAAATTGAAGTAAAAACAACAAACAACAGAGTGCAAAATATTTAAACTAAAGTCTTAAGCAAGTAATAAAAACGTATAATAAAACTGACGTGTCGAGTCTGACGCAGCACGAGTCCACGCTACTGAAACAATTCCCTCGAACAACCCTTCCAACAGGTTCTATCTCATCTCTCTCTAGAAAAAAAAAGAAATCCCGACGAAAATCCCGAAAGAAAACCGAGGGAAATCAAAGAGAAAGAAGGTGAGAATTCTAACGAGAAATCAAAAGTGGCGTCAAAATCAAAACTCGCCCTCCCCCTCTGTTTCCACAATCGGATAACTCTCCGCTGTTTTTTGCACGCTAAATGCTCTGTTAGAATATTAGCAAAATGCTAGCGAAACAATTTGATAAATTTGAAATCGTCGTTGACGATCAAACATTCGCGGTGACTCGAACGGTTGTCTAATCAACCTGCCAGCATAATAGACCGGTCAATTACGGGTTGATCCGCCGAAACAAAGGAGAAAGATCTCGCGTGAAATTGTGAACGAAACCGGAGCGATTGTTACCACGGAGAGTTTTATGGCTTGAGCGATTTCTCACGGGCGGAAACGAGCCCGAGCGTGCGATGAAAACCGATCGTTGGAGGAGGAAGGTTCAGACAAACGATTTTAGCTGTAGCCGTGGCTGCGCCCGGTGGATATTAGAGTGCCTTCCGGCTTTCGGAATCTGGATGAAGGATATTTATGGAGCCCTCCAGAGGTATGGGGCGCGGAAAACCTTGCTTTTTGGTGAGAGATAAAAAAGAGTAATTTAATTGATTAATTGATAAATCTGAGGGGCGTTGGAGAGCTTCGATTGGGTGGAGCCGAGAACGATATTTTAGGCGTGAGTTTTAATTTATAATATTATGGAGCTTTCTCATTTTTCTTAGCAACGTAGTGTTTGTTCAAAATGAAACATTTAAAATGTTCGGCGTCGATTGGAGAGAAATTTCATTTAATTCAATCTCAGCGTAAGTGCAAGAATAATTATGACAGATGACTTAAATTTACTTTAAACTTAATTCCAAGTTTAATTTATTTGAAGAATTCGTCTAAAAATTAATTCACTCGGCTTAAATTTAAATTCGAAATTAATTCCGAGTGTCGTTTCATGAAGGACAAAGTCCGTTTTTAAATTTTAGGAAATATTTAGATCCGAATAAAGAAACACGTAGAAGTGTAAAAATTTCTTTCGAAAAATATGTTTTCTATGACTTTCAACGGTGAGGATAATTTTAAGCTAGCTACTCGACGGTTAAATCGTTTTATAGGTAACAGAAGAATGGGTTACGTCAGATAGAAAAGCTCGTTAAAGGGATCCACTCATATATTCTACTTAATTGAGTTCATCGGTGGCCCAATTATAATCCTAAGTATGAGACACCGTCAGCCATGCGACCATGATATACGATCCTATTGTTTGCAAGATTCTAACCGAGAAATTGGTTGGTGTTATAGAGCGGATCTTATAATTCACGAGATTATGTGGCTGTTAATCACCGAAATCGTGAAAATTCATCTTTTCAATTACACGCGGAGAAACTTTTCCAACCCTTCAGAAGAAAGATTAATCCAATTAATTCTCGTCCTTTAAATGCTGAGATTTTACGATTCTAGCTGTAAATAGAAAAAAGTGAACTAAAAAAAAAGTCAGAAGGATCTCTCTTTGAAGAATATCAAGATACAAATATTCCAAATAAAAGATTATTAGAAAAGTTAGAATAACCAAACTCACGACCAACTAGTCTAAATTCTAAGTCCATTATACAATCAAACAACACTTCAAAACTCATTCGTTTTCAAACACTCCAAATATATCCACAAAATCTCATGAAAAATCAAGCAATTTCGAGATGAAAGTTTCAGCAGTTAAATTGATGAAACGCACGTTTACACTTTTAGAAGCTGCCAATTCGCTCAACAAATAATCAATCCAAGATACCTGATTTCCAAGTCCATGATACAATTAACGAGTACAATTAAGCTCGTTTATTTGCTACTAAAATGTAATAAAAAAAAAAAATTAAATAGCTATTTCAAAGTAAATCTTTAAGAAAGTAAGTGTAACTAAACACTCACGGCGGCTAGACAACGACTAGCCTAAATCCTAAGTCCACGATACAATTAACTGGCGCTTCGAGCTCGTTCATTTTCCTCCCCTATCCCCGCCAACCCCTTAATTACTAGCATAATTCTGGGTACAGAATTTCCGCCATTCAGGCCTGTTTTTCACCAGTGGAAATTCCACGGAATTTGTATCCTCCGACAGTATGCACCACGCAAACTCGCGTATTTGCGCGGCCGTATTTTTCCTCTACCCCTTCCCTGCTCTCTTTACTCGGACTGGATGTATTCGGCGTAGGTCCAACGCGCGGAATTCACAGTTCCCTTTTTTCCCATCGTTCGTTGAAAACGAGCCACGTATCTATGATATGCATATTTTGCGGCCGCGTTTTATCCGTTCACTTCTTTATGCGCGCCTGTATTTTTTCTGCGCAATACGCGCCACGGCAAATCGTCGTGTATCAGCTGGCTAGATGTAGCACTTGCATTTTTTAATACTTCCATCCGGCCGCCCCCTCCCCCGGAAGATCAGCAGCGACATCGTGATTTCGCGTTCGTGAATTTTTAAACATCATCGCCTTTTCTATTTTTTTTCTTTTCTTTCTTTTTGTGTCCCTTGTGCACCATCGCGAACCATCTTTCTCGCCCCTGAGCAGCGTCGTTTGATTTAATATATCTTTTATTCGATGAGAAATCAAGCGTGCGACATTAACGTGTCGTAAATTTACGTCGTTAATATCTCTTTCTTTCTTCCCTTTGTTCTCTCGTTTCTTTCTTCTCGTTTTCGAACAATATCGTTTCGACTCCACTCTCGATCTCTTGTCTTATAATAAATGTAAGTCATTCAAGTAGTTTGATTTTGAATTTTAAATTTCGGCTTATTGAATTCAAGGTCAATGTGACACGATATAGAAAGAGAATAACTTGCTTAGAATGCTTAGAAGATCGAAAAGGAAACCGTCAGAAGAAAGTCAACTGGACGTTAGATATTGTAATAATTTAGGATTACATTATTTGGCTTACGTATTTATTTAGAATGGGAGAACTGTTATTGTAAATTACCATCAAAATTTCATTGCCAAATGAAAAAAAAAAAGAATCCGCTAGACTAGAAAATATTACAAGAACAATTAAATCGAGTCACACTTCCGCGAAATAAGTTCCTAATTTCCTCGCTTTAAAAATATTCTTTATAAAAAAATCAATGCTAAAGGAAACAAAAAATTCCATTTCGAATCTGCCATCGTAGAGAACTAAAGAGCGGAACATGCAGAATTTACAACTGATACGCGAAATTTGTATGAAACTCTCTAAATAAACTCTCGTTAAGAAAACTATGTAAATATCCTCCACCAATTTCAAGATACTAAATAAATTTTGGTTATCATTAATTACACCGTAAATGACCAACTAAGTAACGCGTTTGCCTCGCAAATTCGGGGACACCCGCAATTACGTGGACCTTCGTTCACGTTGCTCACACTGCTTACGGTCCCTTTACCAAATTTCGACGCTGCCGCGTTAAAAATTATCCGGCAAAAAGCTGCCGAGACCTACGTGGAAACCGCCAACAGCACCAGCGGGCTCGTATCGTTCGCGGCAATTCTAATTTACTCGCATGTGCACGCTGTTAATGTCGCTGCAACGCGGCGGCATGACGTTGCAGCACGAAGGCAAACGAGCTGCCTTAATGCTGATAACGCGAGCAAGGGTTTTCTCTCGAGTCGCAGAAAAGGAAAAAAAAAGAAACATTCACCGGAAGGAGAGAGAGAGAGAGAGAGAGATAAAGTTTCGACCGTTTTCAGGATTAACGAATTTCCCTAAAAGGAACGCAGCGTTATCTTCCTTGCATAATTAATAGGAATTCTGTGAATTAATTCGCAGGAGCCGAGTTGCTCGTTTTTTAATTTTTAAATTGAGGCTCGTTCGTTTCGACCAGCGAGTGAAAAAATCGTTTCACCGGGAAATTTAATTGGAAAGTTCTGGCATAATTTGAATGAAGTTTTAAAGAAAAGGGAGAGGTTGTTGCAGCTGTTAGCCTGCAGAGGTTAAATACTCGATGTGAGTTTCGATATTTAGAACTTTCTCGAGAATAATATTCAATCTCACCAGACTCGATATATTTTTTTTTTTTTTTTTTTTGATGTTGCGAAACAATTTTGTGATTATTGCGATTGAAATAACTACGATTAATCTTATGTTATTTCCAAGAATCCAAGAATTTTTCACCAATTTTTCAACGAACAGTGTCTGTTCTCCTGATCCTTAAGAATGCGTAAGATTTTCCCTAATTAAATTTCGCTCGTTTAAATTTATCCTTTTATTAATATGCAACCTCGTAAAATTCAAGTATAAAAAATAATTCAACTACAGTTACCCAATTAATTCAAGGAATTTTAATAGAAAGATATTTAAGAAGAAATCTTTAGCGTTAAATTCTGTTCTTTCAAGTCCTCTTCTCTTTCTCTAACAATGACATTCGACGATTGTTTCAACACTCGATCTCGTTTGCAACGAGCAAAAAAAATAAAAAAAAAATCGCCAGTGAGAAGAGCGACGAAATTAATGAAATGATATGACAACCGTGCAAAAGAACTATGTCGCAGTGGAGGGGGAAAGAAAGATGCAGAGAGACGAACGAGAACAACGGTAAAAATCTGGATGTTGTCGTTCGACCATCGATTGCCACGTTTCACCCCGTGGCCAAAGCGTGGTAAAGGGTGTAACAAAGCCTGGAACGTGTCGAAGAACAAAGAACCGACGACAATACCGTCATCAAATCGCGGTGCCGCCCATAAGAAACAACGGGAACGCGGCGTCGATAAAACGCGGGCCGGAAAATTAATTTCCCTGTTTGGTCAGGTTTGCCCGTTCCTTCCAGAAGCCAGCCTTTCATCCGCTAATTAGCAGACGCGACCTGATTTTCCCAATTATATTCCACACGCATCTGGTAATTGCGATTCTGTGTTGGCTGTCGAGGAGGGGGAGGGTAGGAGGGAGAGACTGTTTTAATTTGTTTCGATTAGTCCTTTGCTGTCATACAGAGCGGATCGGTTAAATGGTATCGTTTAAATATCTGCTATATTCGTTTACCGTTGTGAGAAATATATACTTTTTTTGACAAAGTAACACTGGAAATTTTTCTATTTTTGAGAAATTTAAAAATTATTGGTTTTCTTCCCTGTATTCTTTTTATATACTACTCGATGTGCGGTAACTTTTTATTTTCTGAACAAGATATTAAATGTTTATATAGTGTGAATTTTAGTAATTTTTAAATAATAATTCGAATGATTCCTGAGTACTACGTTTTAGAAAAATTTTTTCAATAATAATTCAATATGACGAAGATAAATGATTTGATTAGTTAACGAAAAACTGGCGAATAATGAAGTAACATTTTTGTAAACACTTATAGTATCTATTTGCCTAATATGTTTATTAAATAAAAAATTAAATAAACGATTAAAATTATAAATTGAAAAATAATTTAACAACAAGATATTTTAAATAACCAAATGACAAAATTACCAACTTTTAAAGTAACGAAAAAAAAAATAAAACAAATGTCATAAACGCGTATTTAAAAAGAAATCTAAATATCGTATTACTGTAAGAAAAGAATAAATCAAATTTTAGAACAATGTACGGTAAACCGAAGCTAAAATCAAAAGAAACATTTACCTGGCCCGATGAAGGATATCGTACGTGTTCAGTTTGTTCACATCGATGGGCTTGTCCTCGATTTCATAGTGAGGTATGGGATTGGCGTTTTTGATGATCAAAAAACTCTGAAGGTAACTAAGAAAATAGATAGGCAGCGAAGCACCTTCCTCGGGTACCATGGCCAATCGTCTGGCCACTTGTTCCACCTGAAACCAGTTTCCACGTCATAAATTTCTGCAGCGCTCCGATAACGTTTTATTATAAACTTTATAACCGTCCGACCAACTGGCCATCTCAAAAAAACCCATTGAAATAAAAAGGAATAAAGAAAATTCAATTTCCTTATCGATTTCAGATAGAAAGTCTCGCAAATTCGATTTCTTGCGGTTTCCACGGGTGAAACAGAGCTAATCGAATGTTTTAAGGTATAGAATGCTTTGAGAAAGGAGAAACGTTTGGAAAAGATGTTTAGAGAGTCTGCTGTGGTTGATAAAAACAATAAAAATGAAATTTGAAGAGAAAGCGGAATCTTAAGAAGATTGAGATAACAAAGAGACAAAGATTGAAGATTAAAAGGATTGAAAAGAACGAAATTTCAAAAGAGAACTTTTGAGAAGAAAATTTTAAAGATAATGAGAGAAGATAGAATTAAGACAGAATGGACTAAAGATAAAATAGAACGAAACTACATAACAAAACAAAACGCGTTAAAGTTAAAGATATCCGAAATAATCAAAATTTTTAAATCTCGCAATATTTTCAAAGTGCTGAAGTTTTGGAAAAAAATGTCGAGAACAGGGTAAAAAGAATTCCAAGAAACGTGACAATCGTAAATATTTTTCAGATTTTTATAAAATTTTCAAAATATTTGAAAGGGTAGAATATTGAAGATAAAACTTTAAAAAAAAATTTCAAAAGGGCGTCGACTATAACAATTGTCAACCTTTTTGTGACATTTAATATTTTTAAAAGGTTGAAAATTGGACCCAGGAAAACTGCGTGTTAAAAAAAAAATGCACAAGGATTGAACGAAAGGTGGAAAATATTTTTGCTATGGTCTTCAGGGGGATGTAAAATTTCGACAGGGTAATGAAGAAAAATCGGTCAGTGTATAATTACCTTGAGGAACCTTGCACGAAGGACATCTTCTGGGAACACTCCTCTCTTCGCGGCTTCTTCTGGAATGCCTTGAATCGCTGCCTTCACCAGAGGATCCTCCTTCGCTGGAAAAAGAAGAAACAAATTTCAAATTCATTGACAAATTTCTCAAGAATAATATATTTCTGATAAAAAAAAAAATCATCGACCGAGGCAAATTAATGTTTAAAATTATTTATTTATTAGTTAAAGTATTCTACCTCTTCTTTTTTTTAAATTTTAACGTCCATTTAACGGAGATTAGACTAATTGACAATTGACTAGATGCATTGACATTTCAAAATAGACGACGTATTTCATTAAACAAATAAACAGTCGATATTAAAATTCAAAAGTTCAAGTGTCAATTTTCCCAATTTTAATTTCAATTTCGAATATTCGAAATCCATCTGATTCTCATTTTCACCTTGTTAAATTAACACTACAAATCGTGCAAATTACATTATACTATTGGTAAAAAAAAAAAAAGAAAAAATAAATTTTAAACCAACTTTAAAAACTAAATAGAACTAAATTACGTACGAATTTTTTACCAATAAGAATACATTTTTTTCACTATTTCGTTTGATCGATTTTTCAATTTAAAATGAATTTTATTACCAACTGATACTTCTAATTGTAAATATTTTAGAACGATTAAAGACAAACATCATTACAAGACAACGAAATAAAATATATAATACAAGTAAAATGAAAATATAAATACATAAATAACAATCGAATTAAACGTGATTAAACAGAGTGAAAATATACCGAGCAGGCAAAGCGAGATTATAAACATTGCGCGACAGCCAACGTGATGAGGATTAACCATAATTCATCGAAACAGAAGCTTTCTCTCACAATCAAAGAAGGATTCAAAGAGAAATTAAGCTAGTTTATTCGCGTAATTAACCGGAGGTTAAAACTGAGGGGGAGAGTTGAAAGAGTGCGAAATTACCGTCGTTATTTCGGCGAAACCGAAATTTCCGGTGGAAAATTGATTAACATCGGGCAACGTTGACGCACCCCCAGCCCCCCTCATCATCCTACCCCCTCTAGCCGCTACTCACCCTTTAACAAATCGCATTATACCAGATGCTGTTACTTCGGTGAAATACATTACTTTGCAATTTTGCGAAATTTTCGGCTCGGCAGGCCGAAAACGCGTGATAAATGGCCGAGGGGAGGGAGGGAAACTTCGAGGCTCAGTTTTCGAGGCCCGCGCCTAAAATTTATTCGTTCGGCGACGATACATGTCCCGTGATATCGGCGCTGCGGTGAACTTCTGTCGTTCCTCCCATTCGTCATATGATAAATCACGACTGGAACAGCAGCGAACAACGCGGTAATTGCCATTCGAAGCTATTAGGAGACAAACTGATTAGCTTCGCTTTTGTAAAATTCGTCGGTTTCATTGGTCAGACGTGGATTTGTAATTACGTCACAATCGGATTTACGAATTACAGTTACGCCGAAACCTGGATTTTTTCGAATCGTTCGATCAATCAAATATGTAACATTGAACATAGTAAAAGAAAAGAAATATTCTGAATGTACCGAGAATTCTTACTTGATATTACTGAACATTAAGAAAAAAATCAGGCTTTATTTGTCATTGAGTTTTGGATCGAATTAATTTGATTTAATTTTATTAAAAAGCAATCCTCGCCAGAAGGATATCATAGCGTAAAGTGTAAAATGAAATTAAATACTCGAAATTTTAGTAATCCAGCACAAATTATCAATATTTTTTAATATTTATCAATATTACCAATATTTTGTAACTAAACAATTTTATTCAAGAATTAACTCTCAGACAGCATCTATATAGCAGAACTCCGTTTATATGAATCTATCGGTTGTTCGTACATCCACGTATTTCTCCCCATCATGTGTGATTTTTTGTTTCAGTTAATACTTGATAGAAGTTCATTTTCGTAAGAGGATTTCACAAAACGTTTATTGAATATAGACACGCGTTCATTGACGCACTGTTGGCAGGAATGTATTGTAAATAATTAATTTAAAAAGATATTATATTATACAATTGAAAAAAAATTCCTATTTTATTTATAGTTGTTGATAGGAATGTATTATAGGTAATTAATTTAAAAAGATAGGAGCTTAACTAGAGTTCAGATAATCGGGCATTGCAAAAATTTTGTTCAAACAAAGTTCTATCATAAGTAAAATATGTACACTTTTATATACACTTATTGGATATTTTAGATTTTAAAATTACTCTGATACACAATAATCGAAGTGGTAAAAGTAATATTTAAAAATACAAAGAAATGTTACATATTTTCATGTTTTTATCGATTTGTGTGTTCATTTTATAATATTTTTCACGTTGCCCGAGTTACTGCTTCCAAATTTCAACAAAAAAATAGACTACATCGAGTTATAAATTTTTGTACAGGCGTACATATAACTTGAAACCAATTTCAGACTATGTCATTCCACCAATAAACGTCCGTACGCGGCTCGAATTAACCGATCGACCGGATTTTTCCGAAAGCAAGCCTGGTATTTAATTTGTTTAATGAGTGTTCACGACATTACCATCTGGACGAAAATTTATTGGGCTTCCAATAACGAACACATAGTAGCTGAATTTACCCATGACGAAGAAAAAAAAAGAAAAAATGAAATAAAATAAAACGACAAAAGAAATCTCGTACAGTCCCAATTAACAATCCCGTTATTTGCACTTATCGTAATAAAATTTTTCAGTACAATATTATAACAAAATTATTACAATTAAATAATATGAACCATCAACTATTTTACAATATTGTAGCAATATAAAATTTTAAAATATATCAACACTATGCAGATTCCTTATAAACACAGCTTTATCAACTATCATTTAATCTTTCCAGTCTTGAAAGAAATATAATACTTGTCCTAAGACTTTTAAACGAGGTTACGTAGTAAATCTGTTCGAGCGTGTACTGTGATAAGATATGATTTTTTTTTTTCTTTCACAATTAGTGAAGCTGAGAATGAGAAAAAAAAAGAATAAATAAATAAAGATAAAAATAAATGGCAACGAAACGAGGATAATTTACCAGGAATATCAATTCTATTATCTGGGATATCAAGATAATATCTCGGATAATAATTGCTCGTTAATCGTCGACGACAGTCGGAGAAAAATGGCAGAGTCAGAGATTCGAAACGATTTCACGGTAATTTTAACGCGTTATTATTTCGCGTGGACGTTTAATGGTTGTATAAATCTTCGCGCGCTGCGCTTGGACGTCTGGCAATACGACACGATATATTGAGAGAAATTTACGAGCACTACACCTTGTCAATATCGATATTTCGTTTTAAGAAACGAGTGCTCCTGCGATATCGCGGAAATTTTACATTGGAACTGATTGAAAACCTAATTTCCCCGAGTCGTGATCCTCTTTCACGGTTCGTATGATCTCCGCCAACTCGGTCTTTGAGTTAAATATTCATCCTGTTAATCGCTTTTAACTTTGTTCCGTTCTTTGAATTATTTTCGGCCCAATTTTCGGTCCGTAGTAAACGTGCAAAAAAGGTCTTTGTTGATACCCGTTATGTCTCTCTCTTTCTCTCGTTTCAATTTCACGCTAAAATTTTTTCTCAAAACGTTGGAAGATCTTCTTGCCGGTTGAAATGGAAGCGAGATTTAGGGGTGATAAAAGTAGCTTTAGCGGCTTGGTTTTTAATAAGTTTTTCACCTTCAAATATAACATTTTTCTATTGAAAATCTATATAATTGAAGAGGTACAATCGTAAAAAAAAAAAGAAAAAAATGTTGATCCTGCACTAATTGAAAAAATTTTATTCCAGATTCTTTTATTGTGAGTTTCGTGCACATTCTCTCACTTCCATTTCGAGGCCATTTTAAACCTGTTAGGTAATGAAATTGTGTTATTAATATTGATTGCTGATTGATTAATGAACAATTTTTCTCTCTGCCTACAAATGTATCCACACACTGTCTATTACCTCAAGTTAATATGCAACTGGATAATCACAACTGAACAATCACAACATTCGTGATGAAAAGAACGATTTTCCATCTCGTATTACTGTCAAGAATAATTCTCTAAAATGTCCAAACGTTCGAATAAAATCCATTAAAGTCTGCGCGATTCACCCCTAAATCTTCATCAAAACTTCCGATCAAAATCATCAATCAGAAAATTAAAGAGAAAAAAGAAAACAGAATAAATGAATAAATAAAATCCTGATGTCTCTCATTCGTTTTAAATTACTCATTCAAATTTACACGCGTTGAAAGAAAGTTAAGAAACGAGGAGAGATCGAGGAAGAGAAGTGCGATAAACGGTCTAAGAACGCTTTTTCCGATTAGCCGACCACGAGGCTGCATAATTAATGCGGCTAACACGCGAACACGTGCCCCCCGAAGCGTCGAGCGAAGCGTTTATGCGCGTTCACCGTCGATTAAGTCGTAAATCGTTCTCCTTTCCCATCGTCGGCTGAAATTAAAAAGGATCCTCGTACGACTTTTCAGTACGAGGGACCACGACCCAAGCGATGCAGCGATAAAACACAGAAAAATATAATGGTCGCGCGACTTGGAATATTAAATCGAGCCAGCCCTTCCTAGGAGTTGCAGGGGTTGCTTCTGTTGTTCTTTCTGTGTTACGGAGAGGGGGGAAGAATTATAGGGTGAGGTGAACGAGGCTTGCATCGTTATTCGTTCGCCGCCATTTGTGGAAATCGTTCTTGGAATTTGTGTTCTTCTTTATCGGGAACAAAAAGGTGGGATTTACGTATTCGGAGAAACTATTGTTTTTATTATCACGAGGGGAAATAACTATATCATTGCAAGCTGTTGAATAAATTGTTGGACGAATAGATTCAATTTAAAATAAATGAAATGTTAATATTTTTAAAAATACCAAACATATAATATTGATACACCGTTTCATGAAATAAGTTCTGTGGAACTGTAAAACGATAAAGTCGAATAACAAGTCTATTAATTATATAAGACTCATCAACTTTATAATCTCATAATTTTATAAAATGAAATATTAAAGTAGCATCAGTTTTTATACTTTACTGTACATTACTATATTTGTGTCAAAAATCGTTTTAAAGGTTTGAAAACGTAGTTTTAAATGTTAATGAGAGATCGTGTTCTCTGTGACATTAAACGACTGACTCGCAATCTCTTTTGGAGGAAAATCCAGCACGGATAAAACAATAACTTATGATTAAAAGTTTTAGATTATTTATCCTTCATTAAATAAAAATTATTTTCAAAAAAAAAAATCGTAAGAACTTATTTATACGCGTAATAGTAATCCAAAAGAGATCGCGTGTTAGCTTGTGTTGATCGCGTACAAAATATTTTCGCGTGAATAGAAACGATACACCGTCGGTCATGTGTAATTAAATCCTTTGTGCAGCCTAGTGGTGAGATGGGCAAGGCGAGAGAGTATTGAATTTTCTTTCTTTCCGCATTTTCTAGCAAACCGTCAACCTTCTATGATTAGAGCCACGTTCACGTTTTTTAATTATGTAGTTCTGCGCTATTCTTTGCAACAAAAAACTTAAAATATCCTCCTTTACCTCTTTTTCTCTTTCTCTTAATTTTTTTTAAATTATATTAAATTTACCGCTCCTTCAATCTGATGAAGTTTCTCGTGGAACGCGATTATTTCTAGCGTAATTTCATTGGGAAAAAATTACAAATTGGGAACAAATGCTTCGATTTCTTTGAACTGTATACAGCTGTAGTGTATTGCGTTAATCCGCCGATCTTTAACACGTTGACTGCCAATGATTAAAATAGCACATGAATAAATACCATCGACAAAAAGATTTCAACTAGTCAGATAACGAGGAATATTTATAGTGATATAATAGTTTATAAAAATAGAAACAGATAGAAAGGGAAATCGATATACACTGAAAATACTACACAGAATAATTAAAAATATATTGAAACACTTACGAGCTGCTTTGGTGACGGCCTTGATTTCCGGTTCCAGAGGCCTAATGGTAGTTTCTACGGGTGCACCTGCTGGCGCTGATTTAACAGCTCGTGCCAAGGCTTGGCAAGCTGACCAAAGAATCTGAGCGTTCGATGCACCCCTTTCTTCCTCCATGCGAGCTAAAATAGAAAGCAAAGTTCAGAGAGTAATAATGGGAATAAAAGTCAAAGTTGCTCGAAGGCAACAGAAAATTTTATAGTGCGCGAATGCAGACATGAAACTGATCGACATGTTGCGTGAGAACTTGCTATTTTTTCGTTCAAATGACTCACGCTAGAAAATGGTAAATAAGAATGATGGTAGATAAAACAATATACGAGTAAATGGATTAGAATAAATACACGATACACGAACAACTTGTAAGATATTCGTAATATATTTATATGATAGAATTACTATGATATTTTAGCCGGTTTTTCACCCCGGGACAAAAAAGATAGCACACTCTAAAAATTATTAAATTTTTTCTTACAAATGATGCAAAATCTTTCTTACGTGCACAATTTCATAGTGCTTTAATCAACACGTATAAGCAATAAATTGAACAATATAGCAATAATTTTGTGTCAAAAAAAAAAAAAAAGAAAGAAAAATAATATTTAGGGGATCAAATGATAGCACATTTCGTGAAAAATACGAATAGATAAAAACGAAAGAAATGAGTTTGATAATTGTTTAATACTTATTGTTAGTATGACCCATTTTGCATTTAATAGCGGCAGCCATTCTTTGAGGCAAAGATTTGTATAGTTTCCTAATGATTTTTTAGCTTAGTTCTTCCCACTCATTCGCAATACATTTTATAAATTCATTAATATTTGCGAATTTTCTTCCATTCTGGTCAATTGCACCAACAATTTTCTATGATGTTCAAGTCCGGAGACTTGACTGGCCATTTTGAAACACGAATTTCTTTGTTTGCAAAGTATTGTTTTACCGCTTTAGTGATCATGTTATCATGTTGAAAAATATACTTATTTCCGGCAATTCGTGTCGCATACGTGTTAATTTGTTCGTCGATCGTTTCAGTACACTTTTTACTATTTAATTTTTCCGTAATGAATTTTGTTTTCATTGTTACCTCCAATCATTATACCACCGCATCTCATGGATCGACGACGTGGAAGCTGTTGTTCCTTTCGTAAAACACGAGATTATCAAGCACGTTTAAATTAAGCTTCTTTTCCTCGGTAAATATGACTCTTCGTCATTTCTCATTCATATAAACGTGTTTCTTCGCACAGCTTATGCTCTCGCTTCGACCAAGAGTTTTTGTTGCAATTTTCATCGTTTCAGATGTTCACGATTCTTTAGAAGACGTCGAATATTCCTAACACTTGTCGCAACTCCAGCTTTTTCTGCAATTTGTCTCGCAATCGAGCTTAAATTTGACGCTACACATGTTAAAGCAAGTTTTTCTCTTTCTCCATAATCATCGAGATCTTTCAATAAATTCATTATCACTTTACGACTTCTGTTAACTGTTTTGACCATTTTTTTTTTCATAGAATGATATTCATTTAATTTCAACATCGTGTGTACTTCAGCTAGATTTCACTTTATCCCGTGAGTCAATTTTACAAATATTAATACGCATTTAACACGACTCTGTCTACTTCGAGATCACGGGCAGTACTTACATTTTTGTTTTTGTATTACTGAAAAATTTCGTGTCTCGGCAATAACATTCGACATAATGGCTAATCCGTAACCAAGGATATTGACGATGTGATAATCTATGCATTCTCTCTACTTTTGCGTGTACTATCTTTACATCCCGAGGAGTATAATTGAAAAATATTTTAAATATAAATATAATTGGAAAATTATAAATATATTATTGTATTAAATATAAATATAACTTATAATTTATATTTAATTTATATTTATAAATATAGTTGGAAAATATTTTAAACAAAGGTTCATTGAGTGAGTGAAAAATAAGTAAAAAATTTATTAACTTGTGTTTCTTGAATTCTATCAAATCATATTATGTTAGTAAAAATAAATTTTCTTTTCTCGACCATTATACAAATTACGTTTTTCGTTAAAACAAATTCCAAAATTTAGCTTAAAAATTAAATCACGCAATTTCTTGATTAACCGCTCGCAAGAGAAAAATAAATAAATATCAAGTTCGAGTTTCGCAAAAGTTCAATATCTACAATAATAATTAGCATAAACTTCTACCTCAAGAAATATACGTGTGATTCGTGTAACCTCCCTAATTTCTAAGTGTTGCAATTCTTTTGGCGAACAATGTATTTATATTCTCTCCAAGTTTGTATAAACAAAATTCCACTGCGATCGATTTCGCCATATTATTTAAAAAAAAAAAAAATCTCACGATTCTCCGTAATTCAAAAATTCCTTTCCTTCAATTTTGTCGCAAAGTCACTCGTAGCAACATCTCCCGTATCTTCCACCCTCCCTCCCGCCCCTTTTCGCGAAACTTCATTCTGCATACTCATCGCGACGTCTACGTGGGACTCTTCCCTGTCACTTCGGCGTGTAACTTCGGAAGACATTATACTTCAGATGATATTATACGTTTGAGAGAGGCTGTCGACTAAAAAGCCCCCGTCCGTTAAAAGGCGCATCGAATCAGTCGCTTTCCAGCTGAAATTTCCGTTCCACGGCCTCTTCAAACCATTTACGTACATATATCCTGCGCCGTTCGTTCGCTTTCAACCCGGGCCGAGTCCGTAAACTCGTTTTTCGATCTTCCCTGCATATTCGGTATTTCACGTTGGCGAGAAAACGCTCCTTTGAAGCCTCCGTTATTTAACGAGGAAACCGAGTGATCCTCCGAACCTTGTCTCGTCGGACAAAAAAACACCAGCGGACAAGAAGCGGACTCGAAGCAGAGATTCGAGCGATCTTTTACATGAAAATCTATTTTTCCGCTGTTTTTCTTTCTTCCTCCAGAGAATGAAACAAGAGAGATAATTCGTTTACGATTGATAATAAATGTTTTACCATGAATGGATTCTCCGTTGTCGATTTGTATTTTACTAGACCGTAGATGATCGTGTGAATTTCATCCTTGACGAAAGTCAATGAAGGAAATGAGGCGCTATTTTAAAATGTCGAATAGCATGGCTGATCGGGACGACTCGACCGTGGCCGTGAATAATTAATTTAGTCCTCTCGTTACTGGTTTAATTACTGCAGCGATTGAAGCTCCACTTATGGGACTCGTTAGAGACGTATTTGGATGACAGTCGGACATTCGACGGCTAGGATCAATCTGTTCGTTCGTATTAATTCGAATACCGATTGAAGGCTTTAATTTCATTTTCTGCAACACGACCTTATATAATATTGATGTATTGAATTATTCCCATTAATAACCGAAGTAATTAAACTCGTATAAGCCGCGAGTTACATAACACTTTGTGAAATATTTTAACGTAACCAGAGACACGTCTATTCCAATCTCTGGGTAAAAATCGAGAAATTTTATCGACTGCTGACGTATAAAAATTATTTTCTCCCTTCATGATGGACATAGCTGGGAATGATTCCCGAGCGTTAAACCCTGGAAATTAAAAGAAATTCAATATCAAAGTCAAAGTTCGAAAATTACAAATCAAATCCGGGGGGAAAGTCCCGAGATACGAAATCCTTGAAGAAATCAAAGAACCCAACGACGAAAGAGTTATAAAGAAATTCTACAAATACCTCCTTCAAATCAAATACCTCCGGAAAGAGGTTCCAAATCCGAACACTTCGGAAAATCAGGAAAATCAGTAATGAGAGAAAAATTCCCGAATCTCGAAACAACGCGAAATTGAAAATGAAAAAGGAAAGAAAATCCAAGATCAAGCTAAAGGAAAACGGATTTGAAAATTATTACTCCCAATGAACTCTAAATCCAAACGTCCATCGAAAAGTCACGGTAAGTAAAATCCACGATTCTTAGAACGGTTCTCTCCAAACTGCTATCAATCGGCCAAAAATCCAACACACAGTTGCCTTGCCGTCAAAACGAATTGAATTCCCCGGACGCGAAGTCGGATCAAGTGCTCCGGAAGATCGATGAATTTTTCACCCCCTCGCGCTCGCGCGAGTTCGATCGTCCGAAGGGCAGAGAAAGAGAGAGAGAGAGAGAGAGAGAGAGAAAGGGGGCGAAGGTGACGCGAAGACGGAAAGGGGGTGGAGGCAGCACTTTGCGTGGAAACAGAGTTACCACGACGAAGTTATCCGAATTGACGCGTATAATAAATCACCCGGGCGAGAAAGCACTCGATCCAGATAGATCTCGTTTTTCTTGCGGCTCGACATTAACGACAGGCTTGACCGGCGGGAACACCTTGCCGGGTTAGTCGATTTGCAGTTCATCAATTACGAATCGCAATCGAACAGGGTTCATAGGTTGACAGAGGGGCAAGACGAGAGTGTTTGTGCAGTCTCTAATTAAACTTCGATTACCGACGAGGCTCGGGAACGTGGTCGCGCGTGCTGGCCAGAAGTAGAGGACCAATGAATATTCTTCCGATGTTTGTCCCTCGTCGGAGTCAAAAAGTTCGAAAAGAAGAATCGATACTGCGAGATTTCTCGTTTCTGTTTCGACGAGATGGCGATTCTCACGGTTGAAAAAAGTTTCGCCAGGCGAGTGTGATAATACATAGTAATTGATATGTCGGATTCGTGAGCATTGCGCAAGCTTAGAAATTTTGCAATTTGGCCGTTTGCAATTTTTCTCTCGCCTCGTTTCTTCCGTCAAGAGATGTGTTTCGTCATATTGTGAAAGTTGTTCTTGTTGGAGTTTGAACAACTTTGATATTGAACTATACAATATTGAATTACGATGTCGAGTTTGATATAATTATAATACGGAAGTTGAATTATGAAAAAGTATCTTTATAATTTGGCTGCAAAATTGTCAACTAAATTTTTTGTAACAGAATTTTCCAATTAAAAAAATAATTCTGAAATTTCACAACTCAACCCAAACAGATATGTACTTCGGAGAATGACGTAGAATAATTAATAGTGTTAAATTATCAAACACACCAGTATTAACTTGATATATTTAGATCTAATCTAAGTAGCATTAACCCGGTGTCTTCAGACTTAATCCGTAGTATTCATTTGATATGTTCAGATCTAATAAATCATTAGCAGTGCTTTTAATCCTACTTAATATGTAAACGTAACTAGTACTAGTATCATAATAAATTCACACCCAACAGGTAATAACCTAGTTTATATCAGACTTATATCAAAAATGCTTCATGCTGCTTTGCTGTTTCACGATGTTTGTAAAAATAAAATTCGAACAAAAATCTTTCATCACAATAATTAAATGTCTTCTTCTATTAACATTTAGACCTAAAAATTTACTTACAATTTAATAGTTTGTATTAAGTACTAGATGACAATTTTATTTCTACGAGTTATCAATTTCTATTATTAAATTCAACAAAATTCCTTTTATCAAGTTCAATAAGTTTATACTGCAAATACATTTTGCCAAGTCTGATATATAACAGAAAAATAACATTGTATCAACTACTGTACAACTCTCCCCTCTAACCAAATTCTATCACTGTAAACCTCAACAGAATCAACAGGATCACAGCAATTTGTATCAGCAAATTGTATCCTCTAATTATCCTTTAACTAACGTTACGCAAATTACAAATTGAAATGCCTGGATAGATTACAGCAATTATTCAGAGCTTTTTATAGCATCCGAGGGTTTGAGACGATTTTTTTCCGCGGCGCGATGGCGCACCTCTGGATGAGAGGGTGCGTTCTGATCACGGATGATTGAAATGGAGCAAATTAAATTATACGGTTGAATTTCACAGATTGCTACGCGTCGCTGGTCAAACTATCTCTCCTTTTTTACCATCTGTCTCTCTTCAAAGTATTAAATCATCTGCTATCTAAATTATTTCCGAAAACTGAAATGATGATATCATTCGTTGAAATTGTCGCTCCAAAACGTTCATTTGTTCGTTGAATACTTAGCTGCATTAATAAAAATACACGAACAGCACAGATCATGTATTTCTTGGGAAATTAAAACTTTAAAAAGTTCACTTTATTTGTGTTCGTAAAAATTAGACTGACAGCAGAATTATCGATTTGTAATGCTATCCTTTCTTTTGGTTTCTCTTATTCCCTATTTTCTTTTTTTTTTTTTTTATGTATTTCGCAAAATACGGTGACGAACATAAGAAAGTTAAGAAAAAATAAATAGTAAGGAAATATAAAACAAAACAGTAGAAAACAAAACTTTTTTCATACATAGCTTTATAATTTTTTATATATAACTTTGTCTGAAAATTATGTCCAAAATATATAAAAATATGGAAAAAATATATAAACGAATGTTCATTACATTGAATGAAAATTCCATTTGATCTACAGGATAATATGGAATTGAACAATAATGAAAATATTATATAAATGTGATATTATAAAATAATGTCATGTGACGTCGTTTTTATATAAATATTAATAAATAGTTTGTCTTAAAACACGATGACTATTATTTTGCATGAGTGACGTGTCATAACAAACATTACAATATATTATGTTATATGCATGTTATTATAAAACATACAAGTCACATCGATTTCATCGCACGCATTTCACAAATTTCATTTCAGAAGCACACATTAATTATGGATTGATGTTAAAATTTCATCTGTTGATGTTAATTTTTCATCTGAAAAATGAATGAAATTTTAGCACCAATCCATAATTAACGTGCGATTTTCTCAGATCTGTAATTAATCTATAATTCAGGTTCTACAATTTTAAAAAAAGTAAATAAAATTTCAACACCAATTCATAATTAGTATTCTTGAAACAAAATTAATATTTTCAATTAACTTATATCACATTTATTGTAACATTATTATTATTATTATTAATGTTTTTCCAAAGAATAATTACCAATCTAAATTACAATTGCAATCAATATTTTTAAAAGACCAAGATTTTTTCACGCAAGTTCACGTGGCACAATTTCATTTGAAAAAGCATCGCTTTCAAAGAAAACAAGATACTCTCCTCGAGACTCCTTATCACACAAAATCCTATCCATTCTAAATTCAAAGGGAACAAATTCCTCATAGTCGAAAACATCGAGAAACCTATCTCCGCGATCTCCGACGATATAAATTTATAAACCCATTCTCGAGGAAATCCAATCTCCCCGTCAGGAGAAGAATTTCTTAGCCAGTCGAATACGATAGGCTCGGGTATTCCTCGTTTTTATCACTATAACGAACCATCCCTTCCGTTCTTATTTACCCTACGATCGGTCCCAGGATGTTTTTCAATTATTGTCGATAGTTGCGTCTTTTACGCGATTACACCAAGAAATTAGTTGCGTCTTTCCATCCGGAATTTTGTTCGCAGAAAAACAGTGAACAAAGAAGCAACTCGGTGGCCCGTTTGAAGCCTCTTTTATCACGTTGATCTCGGTTTTATTATGGAAAGTTTCATCGTTTACGGGGGACAGTGGAATGAAATTTTATTTCCGCGCGGTGAGAATCGAGCCACGTTGACGCGGTTAAAAGTTTCAGAACGTGTGAATAAATGAGCAGAATTTAAATGAACGAATCGAGTGCTCGTAAACGAGCAAACAGAAGAGTACAAATAGGAGAGACGAGTCTGGAATGTAAAACAAAAAAAAAAAAAGAAGTGAACGGTAAATGTAAACAAGTAAACTGATAGTTTACGAACAAATCGGTAACTCGAACGACTGATAAAAGATAAGAATTATTATGACGATCAATCGTAAATAAAAAATTGCCTGAAGCAAAATAATTCCAATCTAACTGAAGCATATTTTCCTTTATCTTCATCTTAATCAATCATCCCAAAATCATTTAAACTCCTTTAAAACAAATTAAATAAGAGTTAAATGCACTAAGAGATAAATACACTATATATTATATAGTAAGAGAAAAAAAAAATTAGAATTGATATCCGTTTACGTAATATTGTATTTATACACGCAGTATTAACCAAAATTTGGGTATATGTTCTCTATACACCTAGTATATGAAACGCATTGTAAATTTCGTAAATTAAGACTAACATCAATAGCGATCCCTTTGCCTATAGAGTATTTTATCACATTAATAGTATATAGGGAATGAATATATAAAATATGAACTAAATGTAATATACATGAACTAAATATAAAATATCAAACTAACGATAAATATGAAATATTTTACATAAATGTGATAAGGGTATTTCTTACCAATAGTATATGTGTATTGAAATTAGTAAATTTTTAATTGATTTATTTCTCTCATCGACATTAATAACAATCGTCCATGAGATATGTGTTACGTATTGAGATAGATTTCATTTTATAAAATTACGAACTATTACGTCAGCTGATCTCTGTCTCATAAATTTCCTTTCGTTCACCACTCGTACCTCACTCGTACAGATCAAACCTCGTGGCCTAATTTCAGCAGAGTGAATCAAAAATCTGCAAAAACATGGTCGTCCGTACGACAAACAAATCGTAGAAAAGTGCAAACGACGCGATCGATCGGTAGAACTCGGTCGTAACCCGATTATACGAGAAGCTGGCTGCTTTCTAAACAAGAACCACCGACTGTAGAAGGCTGGCGAACGACTTTCGAATCTGTTTTCTTCGGACTTGTCGCGGACGACTATTCCTCCCGCTTGAGCGAGCACGAAGCCAACCAGCCGGAACGATCCCAACTCCAAAAAGCTGCCGAAGCTCGGCCAGTTTCAAGCGTGTCCGTCGCTCGACCAACGAGATTACGCAATTATGCGGATGCAGCTCGGACCCGACGCCATTTCGAATTCGATCGCGTTCCAAGCCCGGAGTCAACGTTATTTCTAGAATCTGCCGATCTGATCGAATCGAATCACTAAATTTACTTCTCTAAAAATTCACAGAACTGGGTTTTGTTGCCGTTGTTGTTGTATAAATTATTTAAACGTAAGATATATTTCAAGTAATTTTATGGAATAAAATACATGTGTCTTAGATTAGATATCTTGATGTTCGTTCCGTGGACTCGTTACGATGTATTTCGAAATATATATATATATATTTTATCCTCTAACTACCGTAAAGTGTATTTTACTTAAATATCTTTTCCTTTATACTCGTGTCTATACAAGTAAATTATAGTATTTCGACATTCTCGCGAACGATATATTTTCCAAAATACGTATTATCCTCTAAATAACGAAAAATCGTGTTTCACTTATATTTCCCTCCTTCCTTGTGCATACTTGCGCACTTTTACAATTTACTTGTCACGAACAAATATCGCAGAGATATCAATTCGCAGGCGTGAAACGTCTTCTTCCACTACGATTACTTTCCACCCCCCCCCCACTCACCCCTATGCCCGCCCCCTCGCGTCAATGCATCCGCGTACAGAGGATAAAACCCCGAGAAAGTGGCCGAACGTCAGCACGAATCGGTTTCGCGTTGATTTCCCCGAGACAGTAATCCTTGGAAACGCAGCGTGCAACATCCCTTCACTCATCCCCCCCTTCCAACTCACTAACCCCTGGTCCGCCCTTCGTGGCGCTTTCATCGGATAAGCAAACTGCGGCTTATGAGAGAGAGAACGAACCCCTGGGCCTGGAAATACCCAAAGAACCTTCCTGAACGTCGCATTTATTCTTATTTACGTGCTCCGTTTCACGATAGCGTATGATCGTAAGAGCCTGGAAAATGAAGACACGGGCAAACGGCGGTGAACGGAGGTTTTCTCCCGAGACATTGGGAGATAAAATGAAAATTCGATTTCGTCTGCTGTCGACGACTTTTAATTTCCAAGACGAGTTGAAAAGTCCTTGGATATGAATTTTCGAGTTTCCACTTTGGGTCGATATGGGACCTCCACGAGTTTGTACAATTAGTTTAGATGATAAATGCTCCGAAGTTCTTAAGTAAGTATTCAAAATTGAAATTACGTTATAGTATTTGGTAGTAGGTAATTTAGTAGTTATTATCTTATTTAATCATTCCCTTTCTCAGTTTACACTCACACTTAATTCTGTAGATTATTAATAAACAACTTTCTCATCACTCTTGTTACACCAACCTGTGTCCATTTTCTCTCTAAAACTGTATTAAATTTATCGTTACATCATGGTAAGAAGAACAGCACTAATGTCGATGTACCGCTTTATCATCATTTTTCAGAAAAAATTCTCTTTTTTTTATTTTCTATGTTCAATACAAGTCGTTCCGCTCTATCAATCTTATAAATTTTAATTGCGTCTTAATGTCGAAGGGCAAATTAAGTTGAGAAAATGTAGGACACGCGATGGTTATATTTACTGCACGTTGCGTTGTCCAATCCAGGCTTATCGTCCAATCAATTTTCCAAGTGTGTGACAAGAATATATCCCCTCTCTTGTATTATTCACACTCATTAGCGGTTTCGTATCTCGACGGCAACTTGCTCGTCAACGTGACACGATCGTTCCACGCTAAAAGCAGCCACCGTAACAGAACACAGAGAGGAAAAGTGCTCATTGTTTATGAGGCTGGTTCGTGCGAAACCGAAGATAAATCGACGGGGGATTAAGCTCGACTATGCTCAAGCTATGGTCCATTCGTGTCACAAGTTTCGAAAATTCATATCGTCCTTCAATCTTTCTTAATAACGCTATTTTCTTTTTGATATTTCCTTCTTTATTTTGTAAAAATTTCCTTTTTTATTTTGCATTGTATTTTGAGAATTTCATTTGCTCTTTCATTGCTGGAAGCTTCTTTTTTTTTTTTTAAGAAAAAGTGTCTGTGTAAGAATATATGTCTATCGTAAATTTAGTCGAGTAAATTGACCATCTGAAATCGGGGAAGTATCAAGCCTGCCAGTGGAAAGATAATAGCAATTATAATTTCAACAATTAATGGGAGAGTGATAAGTATTTGAGATAGGTCAGCCCAGAGTGCCTGGATTTGGCTAATTGTGGAAGAAGAGAGAGTATGCGAATTTGAGAGAAAGATCAACCTTTTTAGTAAGCAAAATTCGCAGAGAGCGAGAAAAAAATTAATATTAAAATAAATAAATGTTAAAATAAACGATGCAAAAGAACTGAATTAAAAACAGAGAAAATATTTTGTGCACTCTGATATTAAAACAAATTGTTCTTAGAAAAAAACTCTTTACAAGTTCTTTCGTGCAATTTGCTTTTTCATTTTGTACAATTTATTATTTTTATATTAGAGCACGTCAACAGAAACAGGCACGCTAATATCCTGAAAGTCGACTGAAACATTTTAATAAATCAATGTAATAATCTACCCAATGAATTATTAATATATACTTCGACAACCCTAAATTGCTTCTCGCTTCTCTTTTCGGTAGCGAAATGTCCCTCTTTCTATCGCAGGTCTTTACCAGTCACGCGAGAATTCCAGACATCTTTCATATTCACCCCCTATTGCGCATTTCATCCCCCTGTCCGCCTTCCAATTTAGTCGTTCCATCCTTCTTTCAGCCGTTTCTCTTTTGTTACTCTCGCTTTTAGTACCCCTGTTTATCAGGTTATTTTCCTCTGTCTTTTTCACCCACCAAGCATCCGCCGTGCTTTACCCCGTTTCGCGCCCCCTTTCCTCTTGCTTTTGCCCCCACGTCGTAGCCTCAGAATCCTCTGTATCCGTCCCATTTCGCATTTCTTCTTTTCTTTTTTCTTTTCGACTCCGCCTTTCTGCTTTCCCTTTGTACCCTGCTTTTCATGTCACTTTTCGCTATTATAATTCGTCCACTTTTTCTTCTTTGCGTGACATCTCTCCCATTTAAATCTAACCCTCGTCTTCCTCCACGTCTTCGCGTAAATCATAATTCGCACCTTTGTTATTATCGTGCCTAACCTTGTTCTTTCTTCAGATTCCTTCTTCTCATATTTCTTCCACTGGAAAATTTGTCTCTTGATTATCTTCACAAAAATTCATCCGGAAACGAGACAATGTCGTTTTAAGGTAAGTGGTTCCAAATATCACCAAACTTTTATTTCCATCTCTATCTCTCATTCGTTCCTACAGTCAGTATCTTTATCCAAAGAAAAAACTTCGATCTTCAAAATGATGGTGATATGAATTTACACATGTTTGAATTTCTAAAATTTTCGAAAAAAATGTATTCCTCACTCCTCCCCCTTCCCTCCATTTACACGATGTAAAGTCATCTTCAAAAGAAACCAACTCGCGGCTATTAAAGTAAAAGCTTCAGTCTTTGAAACGCGACCAACTGGATCTTTGAATGATCTTCTTTCGCAAAGTTATATCAAGTTTAAATCATTCAAGTTTAAATCATTCATAAATTTTTCATCGTCGTACAGTTATGCTCTTCACTATGTCAACTATTTCGTGCAACTTCGCTCTTTAAAACTAGACTAAAAATAAATCGTTACATGATCTACTTTTGCAAATTAAACTAGTTTATATTATTCATCGTCATTGGTACAGTTGTGCTCTTCACTATATACAGTGACCAACTATCTCGTACATCTGGATGTCCGTGGGTGCCCGGCTAATTTTTGTTTATTTGGGTATGTCACGGCTGACCCCCGGGGTATCTCATAAAGTTCATTCCACGTGAAATTCTCTTCCACTATCCCATACTCCCTTCGCTGTTCAGCGTTCCAACAAATTTTTGCCTGACTCTTCTATATTTCATCGCTCGTTCCCGTTTTACCCCATTTTCTCCCTCCTCTCACGCCTAACCGTGTGACCTTGTTTCGCCCCGCAGCAAAATGACCGGCGGAACGAAGCGCAACAAAAGCGACAACAGGGCGGATTTCGAAAGAACCGAGCGAATCGATTTTCCGTCGACGCGAACGCGCGCGGTTCTTTCCCCGAGGCGAACGAAATGGCAAATCCACAGGGCGCGTGAACCGTGTATCGAAAACAATCGTTCCGTTCGATACAATCGGCGCGTCCAGATATAATTGCACCACGATCTCGCGAAACGTGCCCGCGTGCGACTTCCACACTTTGCCAACGCGACACCGCGAAACTTTTATCGATTTGAAAAGTACCATAACTGGCGAAATTTTATGGATGACCCGCGTGGTTTTTTCTTGATTTCAATTGCTCGGGAATTTTCTTAATAAGGAGTAAACAGAGGCTTGCTTGTGCAGATATTGTAGTATTTCATTGATTTAAAAATCAGAGGCCTACTTCCTTCCAGCTGCGGGACTCTCTTCGTTCTATCCCGCCACAGACTATTTTCCCTATTTTCCTTTGATTTTAGCAGTTACGGTAAAGAAAACAATTTATAGGTATATATCTGATGCGAGTATTGTGGTCGCGACACTCTGAACGGAGTAAAGAGATCGATGCAGTGGAGGGGATAGCACTAGTGACCAGGAGAGTGGGGGCAAAAGCGACGTGCGGCTCGTGGACCGCCACTTAGCCACCTCTATTGTGAGTTAAAAAATTGTCTCTTCGAATGGGTTTCATTTTTCTTTGTTTCTATCTATAAGAATAATTTTAATATTTTTGAATTAATAATGAATATAATGGATTAGAGAAGAATCAATATACAGATTGAAAATTGAAAAGTGTATTTGGGTAGTTCTTTTGAATTTGCAGAACATGTAGAGTACCGGTTGAACTTTAAAAGAAGATTGGAACTTTTAAATATTGTTTTACGTTAAAAATAGAAAGGCATAATTAACGGTAAGAATAAATTGAAAATGTTTGTTCAACAAACTTTTAAACCATCCAATCGAATTCCACAATTCACGTTATTCAAGTATTTCACTAACTTTACATTTTTTCATCTCCCACTCGATCTATTTGTCATCCGAATCACAATACAGCTCAATCCAAAATAAAATTCCAAGAGGCAAAAAAGAGTGTCATACAATACAAATACAAGATATTAAAATAATAGTCAATAATGTCATAATTTAATAATGTTATTGAAATAAATGAATTATTCAATCACATAAAGATTTCATTGTCGCGATAATGTATTATTGCGTAATTTGCATTATTAAAATCGCATCATAATTACGTGACGACAGGAACAGGCGTCGAACCAAAGCGTTCAGTGAAACTAAAAAAAAAAAAAAAAAGGAGAAACCTCGAACTCGAAACTCGCTGCCCTTTCGACATGACTGTAACTCTCGTCTTTCCCCAACTCGATCTATCCATCCCCGGGTTTCGCAGCCTTCAAAACGTCAGAAAAACGTTCCGGGTAAATGCAGCCATAGCGCCGTTGCAACAAAAGCTGCGTGAAAAAGCACCGCGAAGGCTCTCGGAGAGCAGCGCGGATCAAAGGATTCGCTGGAGCACGAACCGCTAGAATCAACGCTCGTAAACGTCGGTCGACCGATTAAAGGGCGATTAAACTGACCGGGCAAGAAGTTGGCAACTTCCACGGGATATCCATTAACGATCCGCCTTATTCGTGGTTCAAGAAATGGTACCCCCTCCAAAAAGAAAAAAAAAAAGAAAGAAAGAGGAAAAAGAGAAAGGACACGTATAGTCGGTGTGATAAAAACACGTGGACATGACGCAAAGATTTATTACGATGTACCATTGCCGCGTTATCAAGTCCCCCCTCTCACTTCCCCATCTACGTTAATGTCGTTCTCGTTACGATTAATTAACGCCTGCGATAAAGTGGGTCGTATTTGGACCGGTAATTAATTATCCGGCCGGTGCGTGCCACCAACTTTTCGACAATTACCGTTCCGTGTAGTTCGTTGATGGAAATACTGCCGAGTTCGAAGGTTAAATGGATCCTTTGTTGAGTTTTTGATATTAATTTTCCATTGCCTGTTGCTGATTATTAAAATATTTCGCAACGCGATTACGAAATTACGTTGATAAATTTCGATGTAAATTGAAGTCGTTGGGAAAGTACGATCAGTTGCTTGAATTGCAATGAAAAGCACGGAGAAGTGATGTTTTAAACACTATATTTTGAATGAATAGAACATGATAATGACGACTGAAGTCATAAAACTTATACATCGGAGGAATTTCTATATTTTAAAAGCTTTATATCGAAGCCGATAGATCTCTTCATAAATTGAAAGTAAATAATATACTACGTGTTTCTCTTCTTTTTTCTTTTTTCAATCATTCGATTAACTGGCAAAGTCTATCGTCGAGACAGTAATGATTTTTCCGAAAATATTTAGACGAGAAATGAGAAATTAAAGACGGAAAGCAAAGAAACAAAGAGAAACGATACAGTCAGGAATAATTAGGACCTATTTGTTCCCGCAACTACGATATAATATTTTACAAAAAAGAAAAATTAAAAACAAAAATAAAAGATGAGCTTGCATCGAATGGAATTTCGTTTAAAATTTCGAAAAAAAAAGAAAAATAAATAAAAATCCTCACCAGTCTCGCCAGTCTCAGTGATCCTTATCGCGCATTCTCGAAAATCAGCGTGCAAACGAACGCTAAAAGGGCAAAGAAAAAAAGATCTGGTCATCCAGCGCGACGCTGCATTCGAACCGCAACCCTTTTTTTCCCGGCAAGTTTCGCAATTCGAAAAAAAACTGACAGCTTGCGGTTTTTCCGGGTGTGTCACTGCGCAACGTGCATGCACCGCTGCTAATTGACAAACCGAATAACGTCGGTAATTTCTGGACGCGGCGCACGCTTAATTACTCGCGTAATTAATCGCAGCCACGGCAAACGACAGCAAGGAATCATTCGAGAGGCCGCGAATAATTCGATGTTATTTCGAATTATTTCGAAAGATACATCGCTGATCAAAAGCTGGCACGTTTATTTACATGTTCATCGCCGCGTGAATTTATTCAGTTCGACTTTAACCGAGAACGTTTCGCACATTTTTAACCATCAATTTTTTTTAGAGAATTTACGTTCATCGTTCGAAATCAGAGAAAAATGATGAAAAATGTGTACGTCGCGGTTTCGTCGACGCACTTGGATCGAAAGCTTTCGTTGAGAGTTTCAGTTACAATATATTATCCCTCCCTTCTGTTTTTCAGATAGTCGAGCACTTTTATATATATTTTTCTTTTGTTGGTTTCTCATTCCAGAAAGTACTTGGAACTCTGAAGTTACAAATATCTCGATCTCGCTAAATAAAGTAGCAATAACGCGTGACGATACAAAGAGCTTCTCGAGTTTTGAAATTTTCAAAATGTGTAATGTATCGTGCAATGTACTTTTGCAACTTTTGCCTCGGATTTCATTTAAAAGCTTGCAGCGAAGCGTGACGTTTAACAAGTATCTTCATAAATGTCTCTAATATTATTTTAAATAGTACTATTACTACATTATATAACTAAATAATACTATTATACATGAAAGTGATGCATGATGTTTCATGGTTTGTGTTTGCTGTCTCCTAATTTACATCACAATCACAAGCATGGAAGTACCCAAGAAAGTTTCCCAACATCGCGTTTCATGACACGCTGGGAGTCTCAAACGCGTGTTTATTAGAACAGCTATCACGTTCAATTAGATCGTTTGAAGCGCCGGCGTAGGGAGCTTCGCTAACGGATATAATGAATGTAATTAATTAGTATACATTGGTATGTACAATCTGTATATGGTTGCGCTTCCAGGCGACGGTTATTACACATAGCACGAGTCTCGTTATACACGTGCTAATGCTTAGTTAACACTAGAACTACCGACGACTGGTATCAATAATCCGAATGTATCAATAATTCGAACGCAGACGAAAGACAAAAAGGAAAAGTCAATCGATCGAAGAGGAGCAAGGATTTTCAACATTCTACAGACATTTATTGCTATTTATTAGTTAAACTTAGCTAATTTAAAATTTTAGATTAAATCAGTTAGTTTGATGTTTCTCATGTTTTCCTATTCTAAACAAGTCGAAACGAAAAATCGAGAAATCTCTATTAGACAATTACCGAAATTGGGCTCTTAAATTTCGCGAAATGCGTTCTTTTTACTCTTATTTTATTTCATCTTTTTAATTTTATTTCGGTGCATATATAGATTTGTGTTCTTTGAAACAAACATTCGACCGAAATCAAGTCACCATTCACTTTAACAATTCCTTTCATAGATCATATTCGCAGATTTCGAAAACGTGCAACGTGATCATCGATTATCGACGGTATACTCGATTATATAATGGAAAGGTGGCAGGGCAGGAGAGAAGCGAAAACATTTTTGCAAGCAATAAACGTCAATAAAAGTTCTGGTTCCTCCCCCGGGGAGGAGGGGAGGGGGGAGAGCAGGGGGCACGCGACAAAAAGGCAGAACGACAATCTTCTCGTCGATATGAGCCAATCAATTTCGCCGCTTTTCCCTCGATGCTTTTTGATTTTCTATCGGGACGGGCCATTATACTCGTCCAGACGGATTTATCCAAGCGCTCGTAAAAATTTCGTCCCGCCATTTTCATGATCATTCTACACACCTTCTCCCTCCAACGAACGTCGTTGACGGACGATCGTTGCCTCGACTCGTCGAACTGATAAAAGACCCCTGATTACTAAGTGGAATAATACGGTGGTCTTGTTGCTTCGAGTTCCACCGAATCGATGAATCGATAGAATCAATCAACGTCCGCGTAATGTCGCCGACGTATCGTCGAGTAACGATGGTTTTTCGAACGACGAGTTGAGAGAATTATGATCGAAACAGAGGTTCGTGAAGTCGGATAATGATGTTTAACAGCAGACTGTGGCTCTTGATTGTCGGCCACAAGTGGAACAACACGATGTTGTTGCTTCAAATTCCGATGGAGTCGATCAACTTTTGAGTATGGTAGAGAATGAATGACGGATCTCGGTGTTTAGGAAAATTGTGATCATTTTGGATGACAATATTTGATCATTCATGTTAACCATTTTCTGCCTTGCGATTTTCTTCTCAGTCTTCAGTAAACATTAGTTATTACAACATGCTGTAAATGTAAATAATTATATATTATTTGCACTTATTAATGTTCAGTTTGAAGAATCAAAGTTGAATCAAAATTCACGTTCCATGGGACTGCAATTTGCAACTCAAAGAGTGTATTATAACTAAAAACGATAATATTTTAAAATTCTAAAATTACTATGTCAGAAATATCTATCTTGAAGCCTTCTTGATCTAAAATTTATATTTATCAATTTATTTTATTTTACTACTTATCTTGATCTAAAATTTATATTTATCAATTTATTTTATTTTACAAGTTAATCCAACTGCGATTCTGTGTCTTCACGTCCAATTATGAAAATATTCCACCAATTATATCGTTTTCTATTTTGTTCTATGATTGTCTTTTATGTTATTTTATGTTTATGAAAATATTCCATCAATTATGTATTTTTCTATTTTGTTTTTTATTTATAATTGTTTTGTTTCGTTTTATAATTGTTTTTTTATTTTATGTTATTTTATTTTATAATTACATTGTATTTTATTTTAAAAATTAATTAAATCTTCCTGTTATTTTCTCCAATTATGAGAATATTTAAATCATGAATTGTACGAAGCTTTTCATGATTACGTTATTTAATTCTATTGAAATGTGCATTTTCTTGCAAAAAGTTTTATAAGCCCAATATGTTTGATCACATTCATTTTTGTCATTTTCATCTCCAAATCAAAACAGACATTAATTTCTTCATTGAAGTATTTCAAATTATCTAATGCAATTGTATACATAACAAATTATAAAGTTATACATCAAAGAATCTCAAAGATTGTTAGACTGAAAAACGTTCGAAATCTTGCAACAAGCTGTTCACGAAGCAACGTTCTCGAACTTGAAAATCACCAGAAAGCAAAACCACCGTCAAAACGGTGAAAATGAACTGTTAAATCTAAATAGGGGTGACGAGAGCAATTTTTAGACGATACAGTCTTTATGGCGTTTTTTATGGTTTTAACCTCCCCTCCCCCCTCCTCCTGTTCGAAAAGATTATCTCGGGCGATTTATCTTCACACCAGAGTGAATCGTCCGTTTCGCGGTGACAGATTATCTTTACCTTGCCGGAACAAAAGAAGACCGAAGACTCGATTGGTTTGCCGCCCCTTCGAAACGGCGACCCGCTTCGATTAATCTTTACCCGGTGTACCAGCAGCCTCCTCTACACGCTTCTTAAATCATCCCTTTCAGGGCTATCGTCGAGTACCAGCTTCGAAATCGAGTCGAACCCGGAAAGAGAAGAAGATTGCAACTTAAACGAATGTTTTGGTTTAGGTTTGCCGGTACCATGGGAAAGGAAAGCTGTTGTCTGGTGGAAATTGATCGTTGGTCGTGGAAACGAAACGAAACGAAACGAAGATTTGGTCAATCATAAAATCGCGTTGATTTAATTTAATGTAAAATTTATGTTATTATTGTATTAAAATTTATTAGTGTTGATTTAATTAATTTAATAAATTAGTAGTAAATATCAGAAATTTTGTCAACGCCATTTCTGATTAATATTTTGAAACTATGATTTCTGACGTTTTCGTGGAAATTTGAGGAAACGTCAGACTTTTTACAAGAGATTTGTGGAACAGACATTTTCGTAGAACGTCAGAGAGGATTACGCTACACCAAAATTGTAGAAATCTCACTGACGTAAAATCTCTTCTCCAAAAATCTCTCATAAAGTCTAACGAGCGTCTTTTTGTTTTCCATTCGTCTATATATTTGGACATTTTACTTCGTTCAAGGAAATAACTGAATCTACGTCAGCAAATATCCAGAACCACCTCTAAAATTATGTGACCAAGTACCTTGACACAAATTAGGGCGATCTAAAACTCAAGTACCTTATCACTCCTATAATACTCAAGTACTTTATCACTCCTATAATACTCTTTCTAACGAGGATATCTTTATTTCGTGACGAAAATTTCACTTAATATTTCATATCTTTCTTTATAATCAAAAAAAAAAAAAAAAACATTCCTGTAAATACAATAAAAATATTTTACAATTCTACTATTTAAAAATCTTTCTCTTAATCTTTGATTAAATAAATATTTCTTTTCGATAGAAATATTTTATAATTTCTTCCGTTTAAAAGTCTTTCCAAGCAACGAAATTATCACATTTTCCAACCACGACAAATTTCAATTTTGACGAAGATACGCGCAGATAAAACAAAGACAAAGTTTTCATCGTACGTGAACAACGGGGAATCACAAGGGACGTCGAAACTCTTGCTCCATATTAAAGAACAGAACGCATCGACTTCGAGTTTAAAGCGGAGAAACTCGAAATGATGACAGAATTCTTGAAATAAATATCGTAGAATACAGCGAGTAACGTGTCCCAAACAAGAGAGAGAGAGAGAGAGAGAGAGAAGGGTAAATTTCAAGAGAAAACTACGAGATGGTAGGCCACATTCGTGAAAATATACAACGACCACCGCAATGCACATCTGCATGCCGCACCTGCATGCAGCAGGTTTGTGCGAGGTGAATGCGTATGCAAAATTTAGAGGAGGAGCTCTCACCGGTCTCCTCGCGCCATTTGCATTTGTCGGAACAACAAAAATTCCATACAAGTTGCATCGGCAACTCTGGGGCAAGAAATCTGCTCTCTGCGACTGGACGCTGGATTATTTTTGCGCTTTCACGCCATTTGGAAAGCTTTTTCATCAAAGATTTAAGATTGCAATCTTAAGAGAACCTATGGACGGATCAATTTATTCGTATTTATTTATATTCTAATTTAACCGTCGACGATTTGTTCGCAGTCCATTTGAAGAATTTTTAGAATTGAAGCTCCTTAGAGTTTGAAGAATTTTCAAATTGTTGAAATTGTTAGAAACCAAAAAAAAAAAAGATTAAATAATAAAAGAAAGATGTGTGTGATTAAATCATCTTCCTATGTATCGATGAAAAAAGTGATCGAATTTTTTTACAATGAAAAATAACTAACAATGTATCTTTTGTGAGATGTAAATCGATTGAAGATCAGTGATAATTTCACATGTTAACAGCACGCTGTCGCATGTGTAATCTCAGTCCTCGCGTGATACGAACATACAATAAACAAAAGACGTCAATTCACGTTTCCCGCCGTCAACGCTTGAAAGATAAAAGACGTCGATTCGTGTCTACCGCCTCCTGTCAATAATACTTGACTAAACTAAAAAGAATTTATCTAACGCACGACGGCGCACGAAAGTATTCGAAATTTCCAATCCAAATGGATTTTTCGATTTATTTGTTTTTTTTTTTTTTTTTTTATTTCAAAAGCTTTATCTGAACGAATTTTAAGTAACACTGGGCGAAAACGCGTGGTAAGTAGAAGGAACAATACAACAAATAAATATTATCACACATATAGTAATTATAAGATTCTTTTGGAATACAACGTTAAAAATTCCGATGACGAATTCTCGTTCAGTTGCCGAGAACAATTAATTCGACATTCATATACATGTGTGAGGGATACTTTTGACAAATACGAAGTAAAAAGAACATACCCACTACGTTTCAAACATCAAAACTCACCCTCCCCATAACGTCGTCATTTTACATCAATCTAATTTCTCACGCGTCCCGTGCTTGCGTGTTTCTTCTCGTAATACTTTCGAAACGATTTGTACACTTCCCAATATTAAATTCTGTCGAAACGCGTCAACGAGTCGACAAAATTCAAAGGACTCGCTCAAGTTCGCCGCGTTGGAAAAACGGCGGAACGATAAGAATCGAAGGGAACGATCAATCACGTGCATTCGTGAAACATTTATTTTCGCGTTGGAAGATCGCGTTATTTTCGTGTCACAGCTTCGTCGATCCTCTTTAAGCTCGACCACCTCCCCCCTCCCCCTGGTTCGGAGTCCTCCGTGTCCGTTCGAAGAACCGGGGGGAAAGAAAAAAGAGATAAGGGCGGACGAAAGCTCCGCCGTTGGGTAGAATCGTAAATCCCGCGGAAATACGGCACGGAAAGCCGTTAAGCGTGTACAGGCCGTGTATTTTCAAGTTTTTACGCCCGGAATGGTCGCTGGAAATATTGAAACTTCTGAGCTCGGCGGGAGAGAGAGGGGGACACGCGCGAGATGGATCCTGGATTATCTTTTCTCCGCGTAAGATCCGCAGACGTCATTGATGAACCACTCGAAGAAAATTGATCGCAACTATTTTGTGATAAATAGAACTAGTGTGAAACTATCCTTAACTCAAAGTGCACCCCCTTACAATTTTTAAGCTACTTTAATCACAGAAATGTTCAATAATTATGTTCAAAACTAGCGAAAATGTAGAAAAATTTAACACTGGTATTTTAATAAAAATTGCACGTACTTCTCTTCCTATGAAAGAGGTCAATCGTAAACTTAAAATATCAAACAAATACTCCCAAGATCGATTAGATGTCCCACCTATAAGAAGATCTTAAAAGAAGCAAAACAGAAATAGAAACTGATTACTTTGTCCTTTAATAAATGAAAAGATATTTTTCTGAATCTTAGATTGTTCTATTTCGATCAAATAATCCATCGGTTATTGATATCAACAATATGTAATGTGTGTTAACGGAAAGGAAAAAATAGAATATTACAAAGAATATTATTGGGTTGCTACTGTTAAACAGAAATCATCAAATGCATAGAAAAAAATAAAAAAATCTATAACAAAGCATAAAATAATTTATCTTTAACTCGCTAATTATTTGGAAATTTTAAAATAATAGTAGTAAGATTTCAATAATGCCAAAAAAAAAAAATGAAAAACTAATAATTTAACTAATAAATTCTTCCAAATACCCCAGAACAGAAATTAAATGCAGGCATAGGGAAATTAAAATTACCAAGCAACGGAAATCACATTCCGTCCGAGAAAAAAAAAAAGAAAAAAATATTCGATCGATTTTCAAGGTACACTCAAACGCAACGAATGCGCGGCGTCCTTTAATAACATCCACTCTATCCCTTCCTCCCCACCCCAGAAGAGTAGAACAGTGCAAGTTATAATTGCGGCACATGGTGCATACGTTAGCTGGTCGACGAGCTTGTAAAACCGCGGCTCTCGCCGCAGTTTCCCCTCTTCTCGGCTCTGTCTCCGTCTCTTTATCACTCTGCAACTGTCCAGGGAACTATCAAGCGCTCACTCCGCGCCGAAACTAGCTGGAAAACAGCCGCTATTATACCGGCACCGCGGATTTATTGACGCTGTTTTTAGTCGTGCCGCGTAGTACAGCGGCTCATTTGGAAACTTCGTTCACTTGTTAAAATACTGCCTCGTAACATTTTTTTTCTGCCTCCACTTTTTTTTTTTTTTTTTTTTTACAACCCTTGAAACACTGATATTATGGTTACACGTGTGTGAGTGATTCGAATGTAGCGTGTTGTCGGAGAATTGTGGAACAACGATATCATGCGTTCTACTTATTGGCGAAGAAATTGGAAATTCGTCTTGTACTGACGATGTACTTTAACAATGCCAGTAGTGACATTATAAGTAAATAGACGTGGAATTAGTTCTAATGACTAAATTGCGAGTTCTCGTATTTTACTAAACGTAACTGAAATAAATGAGACCCAAATTTATTTCGCTATAAAATATTGTAATAAACACTCTACGAAATTTCTCACAAACTGTGGATCTACAAATAACAATATGTACTATCAGAAACATTCTGAGATATTGAGAATTTTTGTCCAAGGGAAACCAAAAAGTATTTTAAATGATTCAGGATTGACGATGTAGAACTAAATAGTAGACACTTTTCTTTAATGAAATCATACAAAATTGAAAATTAGTATCACCCAAAAAGAGGTACGCAAATATAGTCGGTCGTAATTGCAAAAAAAACAAACACAAGCAATTGATCGTAAGATAATTTGAATTTCTAAAAATTTAATCGATAAACATTCGATAACTGAAAAGAAGTTTACGCCCGAAATTACGTAAAAGAAGTAAAAATATTTCGATCTGCTCCAAAAAAAAAAGAAAATGGAGATTTTTAACAGTCTTCCTTAAACTTCATTCTTCTTCTAAAAGAGTAACCAGGATTTACCTCAGAAAAGTTCATCCCTTACACTGTTTATATTTCACTGTTATTAAATGTTTTAAGCCCCTACAATTTTTCTTTATACCTCACTAAGCGAGAGGTGCGTTTTCTCAGCGAAAAAATCCGGTTTCTTGGGATTGTTCCTTTTTAATAGACGTATATTTCGAGGAAAAAATAACCTCTAATAAAACGGCGATACCGCTTCGCAAATATCCATGAGAACAGATAAATAAATAACCGTGGGGAGCGATCTATCTTCGAGCGATGCAGCCGTAAAAAGCTGGCAAATTTTTATGGCAATATTACGCGAGAGGCCCCGCGTATCACTTCGCGGCCATACCGTGTAAAATACACGACCCTGATTTCATATGAAATGCCAGTATCTTCTTACGCCATGTTCGCGGATCTATCTGTTCTATCCCTTCTGAAAAATTCAATTCGTCTTGAATTGAAAATTCAAGTGTGCCTTGGTGCCAAATTAAACAACCCTTTTGTATAACCTGACGAGAAGAACGCTTAGTTCGACGAGTGTGTGTGCACGCTTAAATGAGGCACACGGTATCCGTTAACTTAATAAAGGGACAACGATTGGAACGGAAACGAGGAATGAAAATCGAATGGCCTAATGAAGAATTCTGTTCCGGCTGACTACGCGAATTTCTTTTTAATAACGTTCCCTGACTAATAATCGGATCTTTGTATTAGTTGTTTTATTTGTCAAAGATCAAAAAAGTTTCGAGTCGATATTTGAGACATTTTTTAGAGTACTATGATTAAATTTGACAAAAAAAAGAAAAAGAAAAGAAATCTCGATGCTATTGTGAAATGGTGATTCATTGAAATGAAAAAAAAAAAAAATGGTGACCCATGCAAAATTCAGAAAAGAAATGATCTTACTTCTATTAGCTGTTTTGTCAGAAAAAGACGATGTACTTTAAAGCAAATCCGGAAGAGATTCGTTGGTAATTTCACCACTTCCCCTCTAAGTTTCTAATTTCCACAAATCTTTGAACTCACAGAGACATTTCTTCGGAAGAAAATAACTCTGCTTTGTATTAATTTTCGACAAATGTTCGAACCAACGGGCGTCCCTTTTCAACCAGCGAAGTATCAATTTTCATAAATGTTCAAGCTCACGGATGCTCTTCGCAAAAAGGCCGCGAACTGATCGATACTGTTTTAAATTGACCGACATCACTCGCGAGAAAACTGAATCCGTTCGTTCTTCGTAATTTCCACAAATCTTCAGTCGGAATCGCGTGATCCGTCCGAAAGCTATTAAAATGTCGTTGCCCGGCCTTCCGGCGAATCTCCTCGTGCGCGAGAGGGAACGATTTCAAACCGAGTGCGGGGGGGGAGGGTTTCCGATTGCTACCGAATGGAAAAATATTATGTCATTTCCAATACGGAAAGAGGGGCCAACGATACGAGAATATTAATACGGGTGCAGTTTCTCTCTCCTCAGTTCAGTCACGTAGAGAGGCTGCGGCAACATTTCCATGCTCTGTTTCTTTCTGACTGTACGGGAAAGTTATAGTGGCAATAAGTAAAACAGATTTCCCCCAGAACACTGCTCCCCCAGGTAATTTAACTTTGTTAACGTTTATGTACTTTGCTACAAAAGAATACAGCACACCAATTGCTCCCTCTCTCTCTCTCTCTCTCTCTCTCTCTCTGTGTGTGTGTGTTTCTCTTTCTTTTTCTCTTTCTCTGATTCTTCGTTATTATATCCGGTAAGAGTGCTCGATCTCTCATGAACTACGCTGCTGAATGATTTACGTGAAATAATGTTAACACTTTACCGACCGGTAGCCTATTAATCGGCTACTATTTACCGCTATCGGTCGGTAAAGTGTCGATATCGTGTAATAATATATCTATATATTTTAACACTTTACCGACCGGCAATATCGTATATTAATATATACAAATATATTATTATACGATATTAACCAGTAGCCTATTAATCGTATATTACTTACCGCTATCGGTCGGTAAAGTGTTAATATGGCAAGGAGATCTCGACGAAACTATTTAGATAAATAGATAATTGGGAAATATTTGATCTGCACTGTTATTAGAGGAAGAAAATCAAATTCTACAGAATTTACAATAGAATTCCTGTTTAGAGAATAATTTCTACTCTGTTTCTTCATGGACTGAAAAGAAAAAAGAAAAAACACGTATATTTTGGGAAAAATAGTTCTCACGAGTAACTAGAAAATGAAACGTTAAGAATTTTTTTGGAGTAATAATTCGCGTGCCTTACAGATTTCTGAAATTCGCTCAAGAACGTCAGATACGGAGACTAAATCTCTTTCTCGTATCCAATTTCAACTTCTACGCAGAATAAGTTTAAAAAATTTCAAACAAGAAGAAATATTTCTTTCTTTCTCGTTTCTTGCAAAATATAAGTGTTTTAAATAAATATCAAACAGAAGTTATAGATATCTCTATTTTTAATGCAACTTCGATTTCACTCATCATGCTTATTCAATCTTAAACATTCCAAATAGAGTTCGATGCACCAAATTTCTTCAATTAAATTAAATTTTTAACGAGCCTGAAAGCAATTTCTTTATCTTTTCCCTTCTTTGATCTAAATTTTTCTACGTAGAATCTCGCTACACCGTACGATGATCAACAACGGAAAATGGCGAAAACAGGCTGGTAAGGAACGAACAAATCGGATCTATACGTGTTCTCCCTGCTGCGTACTCGATCGTTTCTCTCGTTTTATCGGGGACAGAAGGCCCGATCCGGATTAACTCGAGTCGGGCTTAATACACTTCCGGGTGGTGTTATCGCGCGCTACACATCCTACCTCGGAGATTAACGTTTCGATTAACGAATAACCGAGAACTCTAGAAAGAAAAAGATCACCGAGTAACCGATATGCGATATTTTTCCAATTGAACTCCGTCCAATTCCAAAATATTCAAATCTTCACGTTCATTATTTTCCGAAGATGCCTGATCTTCTGATATTTCTAGAGAGGATACAGAGAGAACGATTTTTTCTCTCTTTGTTTAATAAAAATGTGAATTTTCCCGAATTATATCTAATTATGTTTCGTCGTTCTGTACGTGTCTACGATAATTATTAGGTTACGCAGATTTTTATGCATTTATGCAACAATCTGAAGTTGCAAAAAATGCATAAAATGAACAGATTGCGCGCAAGAATATACAGAATAACCAAAGAAAAGTATCAATTGTAATTTTATATTTAAATTCGTCAAAAATCCACAGTCTAACAATTGTCAGATATTCAATTGAAAGCTGCTAACTAATTGGAGAATACTCTATTAAATTCTAAAATCTGCATCCTAATTTAAAAAAAAAAAAAAAAAAAGAACACTATTCTCATGTCGTAAAGATATTTTATTTAACGAGTAAAAACCTGTAATCCCACGACTCACTCTTTCACTCGAAACTTATCGCTAACGAAATTTCTAAGAAAAATTGAGTCACAGTTCGTTCCAAGAGTGATCTCTTAATTTCGTAAGGACTATCAATTCTCAGGGGATCGTATCCGTGCTGAAGCCTTGGCTAAACTCGTCCTAATCTGATCTAATATTTGAGATCGTTCTCCGTGACAGCACAAAGAGAAGTAAAACGAAGGATCAGACATTCCAAGTACGTCCTTACGTACCAACGTGTCGCATAATACTATCTTCCAACATTTCGCTTGAAATTCTCTTCAAATCGTTATTCATACCATCAATTTTTATTTTTCAAAGGTAAAGAAAGGATTTCAAAGATCCGCTCCATATCTCCTCGTCACTGTGCCTTCCATTTAGACTTCATAATTTTGTTTTCAAGAAACTGAAGTGTACAGCGATGAGAAAAACTGAACAAAACTGATTTTTGACATTAGCAATATTTTAACGAGTGTTTGCAAAAATACAGAAATAGAATACAAAGAAAGCAAAATATACACTCTTTTGTAGGATGTTTTCTAAAAAAAAAAATTTTGTCATCTTTTTACTATTCTGGCAAATATAAATTGTTTTCGTGGAATCAGTTCTACACCACAATTAATTTAAATGAAAAATTGTCAATACTTTACATACTGTTATAAGTTCGTTAAAAAATATCATGTAACAATTAATTTAGTCTTAATTTTAAAATAAGTTATTAATTCTAAAATGTGATGTATTTTCACCTGTTTTCATCATCTCGAATTCGTTTTTTTTTCTTTTTTTTTTAAGATATTTTAACATCACATAGCAAATGGAAATGTTCTTTAAAAACTTCACATGTAAATAAAACTAGTAAAAAACATTTTATTTATGATATTTTATTTATTCATTCCATCATGATCTTGAAGACTAAAGTTTCCCATTTACAACAATCTTTTAAAATTTGCTGCACGATTTGCTTTTATCATTTTATTCAACTTCGAACATCAAAATTAAATAACAAAAATTCAAAAAAAAAAATATTTCGTCATCTAATTCAGAGTTTAATAAAGAGTTTAATAAAATTGCAAAAAAAATCATTCAGCAAATTTTAAAAGATCGTTGTAAAAAGAAAATTTCAATTTTCGAAATGATGGATTAAATTACTGATGGACTAAATTGTTAATGTTTGGATTTTTAAAATTTTTGAAAATAAAAGTACTCTTACTTTCTCACTCTACATATGATAGAAAATCAAAATAACTCAATCAAAGTAAACACTCAAAATAGAAGTGATCAAGAGATGGTTATATGATTTTCTTTTACAAAGTTACAACAATTTAAAGTACGTGTCCAGTTATGCTTCTTACTGTATCTAATATTATAATAAATTAACTATAAATAAATAATTTGGTTCTTAATGAGTCAAGGCTCGTCTTTCTGCACGTGTAATTAACCTACGTACAAAGTCGAGTACACTCGACAATCGTCAAATCCAATACGTATATATTTATTTCTGTATATATTTTTATTTCTGTATATATTTATCATAATCGGATTAACGATATATTTATCGTAAAATTTTAAACTAAACCGTTCTACCAGATTCTTAAATTTTACGTTGTTTCCAAAGCTCCGAGCGATAATATTTAATATATTTGAAGCTGTTAACGTGTTTTCATCAAGGAAATTAGGCACATGAAACCATGAAAGAAAAGACTCACCCTTGAGCGCAGCTTCCAGACCACGTAGCCTCCCGACGATCGCGGCAAGCTGTGATTTATATTTCAACGAGTCTGTCTCAGATTGCTCACTGAGTGCGCGTTTCAGCTTCCTATCGGCTTCCTGTTCTTTTATCGCGAGCTCCTCCTGAAGGTGATCGGTGTGCACCTGTTCTTGCAGCTTCATCTGTCGCCGTATCTCATCCTCGAACTTTTTCTGTTCTGCCAGCAACTACGATCAAAACGGGAGGAAAAATTAATCCTTTTTTCGATCTTTTCGCAACGATATTCGTTTCGATGTCGATTGTCGCCAGTTTATTTGTTTATTCTATCTCCGCGGTGAGTTGAAACTCTCCGTTCTCGAATCGATAAATTTATATACTCTCTTTTCTGATAAAATTATTAGATTGGTCGAAAAGTAACTGCGTTTATTTTTGTGTACGTGTGTGCAAATGAAAAATGAACTTTCCAAGAGAAACAAAACCTTTGTTCATTTTGTTCGATTACCTTTTGCCCTCTTTCGAGCAACTTCGTGACTCCGCGTTTAATAAAGCGCTTTCATCTTTTTCGACAAAAGACAGTTTCAAGAAAGACCCGATATCAGCAGTGAAATTCAGCAAACCAATTTTAACACAGTTTCGAGGCTTCTTCGCCATACACGTTAGACAATTTTTTATGAGTTTGCACAGCTTTTTTTTTTCAGAAACAGTACAACAAAATGTGCGCAACAAAACTGTTTCTTTTCGATGGATTTCCTTTTGACGGAAATCTTTTCCTCGGTTAGAAATTACCAGACCTCAAAATCCGGATCGCGTGTTCACGTGCTTCGAAAATAAATTTCATCTAGGCAAGGCGCGTTTAGGTCGTCGATCGTTTCGAACCCCAAAACTCTTCTCAAAGTCCCGCACCGTAATTCGCCCCTTTCCAATCTCTGTCCCTCGCCTCGCTGCACCCTGCTTACACACATAATAAACTCCGTCCCCGAAGATTAAATCGCTAATTGATCCAAGAGACGCGTGTCTAAGGGCTAACGGAAAATCCGTGACAGCCGATTGCTTGCTGCGTGAAGCAGTGATCCTCCCTGGCCTTCGATCAGGCCATGCTAATCGAAGGATCTGGCAGCCCAGGTATCAACGTTGTACGCTTTCCGCTGTATCTGTTCGCTGTTCACGAACGTGTCCCCGTTGCCCTCGACGTGAGCCTGTGCCCTGTCGAGTTAGCCGGGTGTTAATTATTGACACTGGGTGCTCTATCGCACGAAAGAGAAAGAGAGACGAGACGAGATCGAGAGAGAGGGCGGCCGTGTAGGCGTGTGCAGAACGCGTCAAGCGGAAAACGAAAGCGTAGAACGAAGGAGAGTCTAGAGAGAACGAAGGCGGATCAGAACGTGTTGGATGTTTGGTTCGCTTGTCAATAAGGACGTCGAAGCCTCGAAGCGCGGATAATTAGTCAAAGTCTCAGTCAGTCGTTGACTAAACTAGCCTTTCAAACGATCGACCGCCGAAATAGATTTTTTTTTTTCTTCTTTTTTTCACGCGAGAATCATTCGACTTTTTTTCCACGAAGATCGCTCTATGATGGATATACCAGTATTCGCATTTTGAAATTCAACTATTACGCTGTGTTTGGTAAACCGTGGATTTTTTTGTATTTTCTTCTAACAGTGTTGAAAAAAAATTTTGTACCTTTGTTGTTGTTTTTTTATAGAAAAAAAAAGGTAGCCGATAAATATCTATCGAAATAAATGTCTCAGTTAAAATTCAGTAAAGCATACGGAGGAGTAGTATGTAGGACAAAGGATGGTAGTCCAACGAAGCCGTTCCTTATGTTTCAAGACACGCTTTTCGGCAACGAGAGCGTAAACAAGTACAAAATAACCTGGTGCTTCGAGTTCCTCGTTCCAGAGAATAAGAATATACAGGGTGTGGAGAAATGCTTTCAAAAGAATTCGTAAAAAACCGACAATAATTATTTCCCAATTCAACTTGATGTTAAATATCCTAAAAAATTGTCTCTCGAGTATTCTAAATCTTGCTAATTTCTTAGAACTTGCGTCAAATGAATTATTCTCCAAGACATTTTAAACATACGTGCATAAATCATTTCTTTTACAGAAAATGTCGAGTTAATTAATTTAGTAAAAAAAATACGTAATTCTATTTAAAAATCACAAAATTAACATTTTATTACTTTATTAATTTATATTTGCCAGTGATGATGTAACAAGATGGCAAAATATTTTTTGAACAGCCAAAACATCCTACAAAACGGTACATATTTTGTTTTTGTTCTTTTCTTTTTTGTATTCTATTTGTGTTTTTACAAACGCTCAAATAGAATATTATTAATGTTAAAAAAACATGTGTGTGTTCAGTTTGGCTCATCAATGTATTATTTGTTTCGGCTCATGAGTGTTGTGCTTCCTTTTGTTTCATGTTGTTTCGCGTTGAAGATTGGGCCGAGTGCAGCCTTACTCCCTCGAATCGACGACATAAGACAGAGAGAGTTGACTTTCAACGAGATCAGAATTATTAAGCTCAGTCGCGGAATATGAAACACTTTTCTCCACAGCGTGCAGCAACCCTTGTCGTCTCGACTCGCTACTCCAAAAATCTCGCGACTACGGCTAGATTAAACTCCACATCGTCCACAGCGCTTTATTGAAGACGCGTTATTTATTTTATTTGCAATCCTCCTTCGACTTTCGAAATTACAATACCGAAATTTTGTGAAACAGATTCCTTTAGAAAGAGTTGATTTCCAACAAATCGTTGCAGTTGGTTCGTTAATTGGGTATTTTCAAAGTCAAACTTTCCTATCTGTGATCAATACGATCAGTTTAAATTACGCTCAATAAAATTATTTAATTCCACATGTTTGTTTATTGTAAGAAAATAACGAAGCAAAGAATAAATACTGTATCCACATTTATATATTACATTAAATAAAAATATGAAATAATACAAGAAGGAAAATAGAAAAGAACGATGAAAGAAGTAATTACTAATATTTTAATATAAAAAAAAAAGTAACTTCGCGAAGAGCACCTTAAAGAAATCCGAAAACGCGAAATCTGTCGTGTGAATCAGAATTGCAATTCTTCGCAAGTAAAACTAGCCACTGAATCCTAAATAATATTTTCGGACACGGCTTTCTCGCGACAAGACTAGCTCTTATCTGTCCACGACAACTCGAAAATCCGCCGCGTGAAAATCGAACGGTTCACGAGACGTGGAGAGAAACGCTAGAAGCAGGGAGAAAAAGAGAGAGAGAGGAGAAAAAAATACAGAAAAAAAAAGAAACTAAAACAGATGGAACGAGTGTCTGACGAATACAATGGGCCATCGAGCGCGCGTTTCCAGTTAGAGCGAAAAGTGTCACCGGAGAAGTGAAAAAACGAAAACTGAAAAAAGAAAGGAAAAAAAAAGCAAAAACGCGCGAAAAAGAAGAACGCGAGCGAGGGGAGAAAAAAAACAGCGAAAATGTGAAAAATATGACTTCTGACACCCCGGTGGTGTTTCCCACGCCGCGGAAATTAAATTAATCGGACGACTGACCGCGCACGCCAACCAGAAAGAAATTGAAAAAAAAGAGGGTCGGGGGGAGGGGGAGGGAGGAAGAAAAAAGAAGGGTAAAAACAGACGCACGCGTATCGAGATCGGACAAAGAGAGTTTTCATCGCGCGACGAAACGATCCGCGTGGGGGCCGAACGTTGCTAATCCGGTGCATCGTTCTCTAATCCGTTTTGAAAAAAATCGAAAACTGCAGCCATCTGCCGCGATAACTGCGCGATGAAATAGATTCGAGAGAGCCGTGACGTGATCTGGGGCTACAGTTTTCGGATTATAGCGGGACGAGAAGTTTCGATCCCGCGATTCCCATGGCGAATCGTTCGATCGTGATAAGAGACCCGCATGCGATCAACAATGTTGCCAACAATGTGGCTTGACAGCAATATTGTTAATCAGTTAATCGATCTTTTTGACAGCGCGCGCGATTGATGTTATTGATAACATGTATATCAGATTCATTGCGTGTGAAATAGCCGACATTTATAAAATTATCCAGACGATGATATTTATTGTGCTGTTCAATGATATTTATTAGTTATTGATTCAAAGCTTTGTTAGTTATAGATCAAAGCTAATTGGTGTCTTATCGATCTTATCTTATCTCGTTATAAAAAGGTAAATTGCGCGTTAAAGCCACGCATGAATCAACACTTTTTGCAGAGCTAAAAAACTCAATGCAACAAAGTACATTTTATGTGTACAACATTTATATGTACAACAAAGAATTTATAAAGTGTTAATAATTGTATTATAAAATACACGCGCAATTTAAAAATTCTATTATCGACGATAAATGCTGAATATTCAAAATAAAAATGTCCCTGTCATAATGTGTACCTCTATCTTTTTTGTATCGATGAATTTTTAAATATTATTTGAGGAAAGGCAATAGTGCAACTTCATCTGAAGTTAGTAGTCACAGATTTCTGGAATGTAACTATCAGAATTCTAGGATGTTTTAGGAATTTGAAGATTCTTGAAGGTTCTATGTCTGTTCACCTTGTCTTTTCTATTACTGACAATTCTCCATTTTTTATAAATCTAGCAACAAACTAACTTCTCAATGATCATGTATTATTCCATTCCTGTAATTCCTTTCTGTAGGGAAATTTTATGAATATATTTTCTTACGTGTGTTGTAGAAAATATTTTGAAATATCTCATTAATATTCAACTATTACGATCATATTGGTCAAGTTTGAAACAAATTTGAATATACATAGATATCACAAAACATTTGATGCAAATACATATTTGACAGATATCATAGAAGTACTTGAATTAACTATTAATTATCTATCATTCTATCGTCACATATATGTACATATTCGCAATAAATATTTTATAAATAATTTTTATACAGATTCCCAAATTGTTTCCAAATTTTCCAATATCAGGACAGTCGTGCCTCACATAAAATATCAATAAAATTGCAAAATTTTATGCAACAAATGTAATGAGCAACCTCTCAGAAGCCAAATTGATCAACTTTATTTTTCACTAATTTCTTGATTTCAACATAATACACGCACAGAAATAACATTCAATTCCCAAGAAACAAACTATTCACTGTTATAAGTTCATCCATGGAGAGAAGATTACACGAGTAATAATAAATTTAAAAAATAGCGCAGTTAATACTAGTCATCTATTTTCCTGCTTTTTTTTTTCAATTTGAGTTGGTCAGTGCAGCTTTTGAACGACTCGTAGACGGAGTAAGTATCCGAACAGTTTCATAAGCCACTGCATTCAAACAATTTCACACTCGTGCAAAGCAATATCACAGAACAATCTTCCTCGTAAACCGTTGGCTTATATAAACCAACTGTAAACGTCCGGGGCAAAGTGTGTTTTACTGCACTTCGACTCTGGAGTTTGTTCCACGGCGTCATAACGCTACAATAACCACGTCATTTCCCACCATCTTCGAAACTTCCGGCTTTTCAGGGACAAAACTCGGACGGAACCGATGCTCGAGACGGTTCCTTCTTTCCTCGAGAATTCCAGCTTCCTTAGCGAAATCGACTGGAAAGTGCGGGGTTTAATAACACCCTGGAATCGATTTTTTCGCGATCGATACGCCCATTTCCGATCGACGCTTGAAAAGATATCCGGCAGTAATAGTTTCAGTTTGACGTGAGCCATCGGCCAGTGTCGATAGCCACGAAAGTCGAGCACCGGATTCCAATGCACGAGTCGATATTTTAATATTCAACAGTCGCCGATTCTCAACGCTGTGAACCTCTAAATTGACGATGTAAAAAAAAAAGAAAAAAAAGAAAAAAAAATGAAGACCTCGAGCGATTTTTCGACACTTCGATATTTCATCTACAAAACGAATTTTCTTCGAAATCTATTGTGAAAATGGCAGAGAGATTTAAACGATTGAACTATGGTTAAAAATCGAAGTTAGTGAACTTTGACCACACTGTGTTGTTCTCTTTTTTGCTACTTTTTCTTTTTTTTTTTTTTTTTTCTTTTGACGAAATATCACGCTGATTTTTTTTAAATTGGCTCACGTGTCTTTTTAGGAAGTTTCATGCTTGGATAAAAGTTTAAAAAAATATCGAGAGAAGAGTAGTCTGTTTTATAAGGAATCAGAAGTTAAGTTGATTTTTCTGACTGAGAAATTTGAGATAAATCGACAAGGATTTAATTTTCAGCATATAATTTTATTAGACGAAATTTCTTTATAACAGTCCGAGCAAACACTAAAATGCTCGTGAATATTCTTTGGTATGACTATTGTTCTTAAAGAGATTTATTAATGTCCCCAAATATTTAAACTTTTATTCTAATTTTTACTTTTTGAAACGAAATTCCACTCAGATATAATAATAATAATAATAATAATGATGATGATGATGATGATGGTAATGATAATAATAATAATAATAATAATAATAATAATAAGATTCATTAAATTAATAATAAACAAGTAGTACAAGCAAACCAAAGGAAAAAGATCAAGTAGTATTAAACCGTATACGATCAGACATTTCCATACTTTATAGCTGCCCACGTAAATTCTTACAAAACCCATAAACTTAAATTCCTCTCCATCGTACTACAAAAGAAACCATACACGCGGGGTAAGAAATAAAAGATGTTGTAAATGTTAATATTTCCAGAAACTCATGTTAAGCGATATAAACGGAACAACTTTAGCATAAATCCTGTCCCAAGAATGTTTGCAACGAAAAAAAAAAAAAAACCCCGGACACGATACTGCACTATGAAAAAATCAAGTATCCGTTTGTACGACCATTCTTCATGGCGTCTGGACGTTTCGTTGGCCAAGTTCGAGCCAATCGATCTTTACGATAGCAAATTAACGTCCAACACGCGTATCGAATAGCAATTTTATCGGCGTGAACGCTGGCAAGCCTTCGAAACTATTAGCAACTCGTGAATCGTTATTTTGTAGGATTTACGGAGAAAAAACCTCGACATGTCCAGTTCACTCTGACAAACTACCACTAAGATATTGACAAAATCGCGAGATTTAATTTTTACGAAATTCTTCTTTTCCTTCGTTCGTTTTTTTTTTAATTTTGACAAAATTCGAGTCCAAACGAACATTCACCCATGCTCTGAAAAATTAGAGCGTAAAACTTGGAAGTTGAGATTATACAAATTTGGAATGTTTCATTCTAGTTTTGCAGTATATACGAATTTGAAATCTAATTTTTTTTTTTTTTTGTGAGTATTTATTCAAAAAATTACGCGATCTCGTTTTTAAGGTATCGCAGTTTTCTCTAAACAGCAAGAGAAAGAATTTAAGTAGTACGTGGGCAGACGGTTCGATATTTTACCACTTTGCACGTAAATCCTTAGAAAATTGATACGCTTAAATCCTCCGCGTTACTTTGCGGAGCTATAAAGGGAATCTCACTCGAAAAGTAAATTCCACGTAAAATAACGAAAATAAAATACAATTTTACGATATTCAGAACATAAAATGTACGTATACTTTTATTCAGGATTCATGTTTTCAACATGAATGTGTCTGTAAATTGTGGATGTTTATACATTCATGGAAAATTCAGGAATATACAGACTGCATGTATTGTGCAAAAACGTACGATAAATATTAAAAAAGTGCATTATTTCATATTTAAAAGACACAGTCTCTATTTAGCTTTCATTTCTTCAATGATATACGCAATAATTTAAATTCATGTAAATACGTACGTGTAATAATCATTGATTGGAAATGATTTCGAAACGGGTTTCATTTCGGGACAAGTGTTCGTTCGCCGCACTCTTCAACTGTTACCCCAATTTTTTACCTTAATTTGGACAAACGTTGATCTAAATTCTCCAAGTCTCATCTCCGAGATAAATCGGCTCAGAGAAGAGCAGAGGTGGTAGAGAGAATTCGAATTGAAATCGCGTTAGCGGCGGATTTTTCTCTCGATTATACCTCTGGCCGGCCCTAAATTATTCCACGCTTCGGCCATAAAGTCTGGATGGTTGGTAATGGAAGCACACGGACCAATCGATACCGGTCGAACGAGACGAAAGTGGAGGAAAATCGAAAACGTTCTCCGATTACATTTACCAAATTCACAATTTACGAACGCCTGTACTGAAAACACGCTAATGTCTTCGCTCTGGACTCGTTAGCACGACGTTTGTCCATAACGATATATTTATGGAAAGTTCGATACCTCCGTTGGCGAAATCGCATGTACGAGCTGCAGCTACTCACAAAAAATATTCGAACATTTATATCACGTGTTCTACGTAAAATAAATTTAAAATTTCACTAATATCGTAATGAAAGTTTGGAAACAAATCTAGTCTCGATTCACTGTATTAATAATATTTAACACTTACATACTGTACGCTTGTATTTGTATTAAATGTCTGCAATAAATATATTGTAATTTCTATGTACATTTTAAAGTTGATTTCCAATATAATCATAACAATCGACTCTCATTACAGATCTAATAAAATTTCTAAATGTTTTGTATAACGCATAATATACTAAGACGCAGAGGTACTTCTATTTCTGTATGAGTATTAGAATATTTTCGTGAGCCATTTATGGTGTGCATGAGGATGAAACTTATGAAGCTTATGTTGCACTGGAAATTATGTATAGGTAATTGTGAAAAGAAAATTGACTCAATGTTCCGAGTGATTTTTAAATAGTTTTAGAGTTTCCTAGTAATTTTAGATAATTTTTATGACATAGGCTTAAAATTATTTAAACCTCTATAAAATCATACAACTTGATAGTTAGATAGTCCACATATTCATATTTTGGAATTACTTACTATTTCATTATCGTATTTCATCAGTATACCAAAAAAATGCAAAAATCATTCTTTCCAGTTAACATAATCTGTAAATTGTAATCGAGACCCTTAATAATATTCAATAAACTATACGTTCTATACGTCGTAATTTTCCTCAATGTAACAGAGGAATCAGAATCACGTCCCGGCTGCATATATCTTCGTCAATGTTCCAGATCAATATTCAGGTCGAATAATTATTAAGGACTCCGTTTGATAGTACCGGTGCCAAAATTTCAAACTCCACGTGAATGTTTAATTCATGAAAGAAGACGTTTGGAACGCGTACAAACACAGAAGAATTGCAGAACACCTCGCATCCATAAAGAATGACGCTAAACGCTCGATATTAAAACTCTCGCGTGAAAACAGGCTCTCGGTGATTTGTTGGTAAAGAGACCGAGGTACGTCAACTACGAGACCCTCATTTAGTGAAAATTGAAAAGCTTTGAAGAGACACGTATAATGTTAACGCGAAGCTGCTCTAGACAAACAGAAGGAATGCTTTATGCGAGAATGTTAAGTAACAATTTAGAAGGTCCACTCTTTCATCGCGACTGGCTCTTCCACATCGCTCTATAGCAATTTTCAGTCAAAAATTCTCTCTTCCTGTAGGCCAACTCTCCCTCCTCTCGATTACGACACGTTGGGAATTATTCACGACTACCTACGTTTCCAGCTGTGTTTCAAAACTTACATATTCTTTTTATAATCTCTGAAATCTTCCAGCAAAAATGGTAAACAGCTGTCGAGATTTCGACAGTCGTTCGAGGGAAAAGCTACTTCCGTCGATGTTACAAATCAACTTCGATCGGGCAAGCTTTGAAGCTTTCGAATCGACTCGACTCTCTCGGTTTATACCCTTGCTTTTACGAGTCATCGGAATTTTACTGCTATCGCGTCAGTTGACGATGGAAGACACCATTAGAATAAAAAAATCTCGAACACGAAGACTTCGTTTGCGAGATTATTTTTTGAGTCAAGCGTACGATTTGAAATGAAATTTTTAATTTATACGATTTGATTAGTGGTATTCCTCCCCCCCCCCCAAAAAAAAAATAAAATGCAGAGTAATGGAATTTATTTCACTTTTAAAAACCTAAACGATATATTAAACACCCACTCTAAAAAAAAAACTTTCCTCAAAAAAGAACCGCCACTGAATAACAAACAGTCTTTCTAAAAAAAAAAAAAAGATTTCTTCGACAAAGAATCTGCAGAACCATTTTCCAGTAACGAACGCCTAAATTGAAAATAAAATATGTACTCTGGAAATAACTAAATAAGCCAATGCATATAGCCAACATATGTCAAATGATACCGCTGTCGTCCTAAATTCTCTCCATGACCCAACCAGATCCGACAACTTGCAACCCGAATGGAATCAAGGATAAAGGACAAATTCGAGAGACAGTAAGTCATAGTGATTCCTCTGAGCGAGGATATCTGGTGTGACTAGACGCGTGCATACCGGATATACCGCAAGGCTAGTCTAAAGAGATAATATTGCCTGCTGCTAGCGAAATATTGGCGGCATGCCAAATGGAAATAGATAAAAAGCCCGAAGGGTGGTAGAATCATCCCCCCCCCAAACCCTCCTTTCACCCATCATCCTTTACCAAACGGACAGATATACGTTCATATACGTACACACAAGGATGTGGAATACGCCACACACCATGTGTAACCGCACATAACGATCAAGTGTGCGATGGAATGCACCACGGCCTTTTCCAATGCCAAATTCTATCCGTATACCGTGAAACCGTGTGTACCGATCGTTGAGCTCAATGTTTGCTTTTATGAGACAGCTATCGATTCGGAGCCTTCTCGTATTAATTTGAACACCATTTCGTACGGTTCAATAACGAGCACATACACATTATCTCGGCAGAATTATTATTAACGGCGTCATTATTTTTACGCACAGTTCGTAAATATCTCTGCGGAAAGTTCGCCACATAATTTTCAAACGAACGATACGTGAAGTCGTAAATTTGAACTTTCGCGGCATTACGCGTAAATTATTGCATAGACTATGATACTATGATTTTAAATTCTCTCCCGTCTCGGCCGAAAGTTTCGCGTTATTTCATTCAGATAAACAAATTAACGCAATCGCGATACCGCAATACGTGATTCGTGTATTTTATTTTGAATATAAGAGTAATTGGAGATTTTGAAATGTAGGTAATTCTCTTACCTTTATACTGAATTCGTCCTGAAGAATTTGCTTCTCCTTATCCAATTCAAGGCATACCAAAGTGTCCAATCTTTCCTCAGTCATTACGTCACCCGATGATTTTAGCGCTGTCTTGAGTTTACTCTTGTTGACAGTCTGTAACGCAATAAAACATATAAATTTAAATTTATCAAACATTATATTCAAGTACTTGAGCGCTTTATATTATATTTTAGAATAATATTCACCCTCAATTTTTCCAATTCCTTTTGCAAGCTGTTCACTTTATTGTACATGTGTAAGACGAATAAGTCGAAAGCATCTTCATCGATGGCCAATTTTTTTTCATAAATATTGATATCGGGAAATAATATTTGAAGTTCTTCGTTAAAATTTTCACGAGCAGTTTTCACCTGTTTCCAATAACGTTCGGCGACATTGCCAGTCTCTATTTCTGTCTGATACTTTTGCTTCGCTTCGTCTACATCATCCAAGATTTTCTTGATGTTTCTTCGAGCAGCTGTTTTCATGTGCGACGGCGCGTCGAATTTAGGATCATCGATTAAATTATACATTTTCTTAAGTGAATCAAGTGCTTGATTAGCGTGGTCTTCTGCTTCTTCAATAGCCTCCTTTCTCTTTTCTGTTGCATCTTTCAGTCTAGAATTAAAACAAAAATTTTTAAACTGAAGAAACAAAAAAAAAATACATAGTGCATAATAAAAATATACCTGTTCCAGACAGAGCTACCAACGGTGGCATTAATACTCTCCACGACTTTTATCACATCTTGATTATAATCTTGAATAGCAGACGCTGCTTTTTGGTAAGCTGCGATAGCTTTGGACGCAGTTTCACCAGCAGATGTTTCCAGTTCGACCAGATTTGCTGGCATCAATTCATCAGGTACAACCTTGGCAGGTGGCTGAGGTTTTTCGGCCACTGAAAATATAGTATATATGTTCATCTATTATTAAATATAAAAAAATTGGTTACATAGAATTGAATGTTTAAACCTACCGATTTCAATTTCTTCTCCCTTTTCTTTACTTAATCTTATTTCTGTATAAGGATCATTAATAGGCGGTTCCTTCTTATCAACGAGTGGTACAAAAGCTGGCTTTGGTGCTATATGTTATTGTTAAATGTTAGTACACAAATGATTACTATTCTAAATAAAACAACTTTTTAATATTTGCATACATGTTTACATGTTTAACAATTAAAAAACAAAATAAGGGTAATATTATAAAAAAAAATAAGGTTAAATATTTGTAATAAAGCTTACGTGTATATTCTTCTAATTTTGTCTGAGTTTTTTTTTCTGTTTTTGCATCAGATCCATTTAGCCTGAAACAAAAATGAATATTAAATTATTCATATGAAATAATTTACATTACACTTAGTATTAAACATTTATATAGTATTGTTCTGTTATTTACATTTTCTTGAATGATTCGTAGAATGAACCTATGAATTCCAAAAAGGATGATTTCTCCTGAAAGATGTCCTGAATCGTTTTGCCTACGCTAGGTTGCCAATCTTCAAGAGATGGATTGAATTCTGAACGCTTTATATAAAACCACACACCCGAGGCTCCTATTGCCACAGCAGTCAGAGTTAACAATGCCTTGTTCACACCTTTCTCACTTTAAAAACAAAAATTACAAATCACACTAAATTCATTGAATAAATAAGAAAATTTATTAATTAAACTATGTTGTATTTTGTAACATTTTATCTTTATTTATTAAAGATACATTTCATATTTAACATAAAAATCCCTTCAATAAAAGAAAGTATCAAAATATAATGGGTTATTATTCAATCATAATGATATACAATCGACTTTATTATATAACACAATGCAATGATGTTCTCATAAAATCTTTAAATACCTTTTTGGTGAATCCACTGACTTTTTACACATAAGTCTGGCATTCTTGAAAAACCTAAAACACAAAAGATATTCTTTTTTTCAATAATTGCTTTAATATTTAGAAAAAATTCTTTAAATTACAGAATCAAATGTACATAGGTTATCTTATTATCAGTATTGATATTACATAATTATTATTCAAAATAATAATTATGTAATAAATTTATATTAAATACTAAATAAAAACTAACGAGAAACATCCAAATGCCACAAGCAATACAAATGTATTGAATAGAATTATTTGTGTCAAACATAACCTAACCTACGTCTAAATCGAAACTAAACTCCAAATATAAATAGAATTTCCATTTGATAAAACATACACATGTTAGGTCCAAATAGAAACAACAATTAAAAGCTTTCTCATTTAGTAACAATTCAAACAATGACAAGTTTGACAATTATGAAAATGTTATTTAAAACACTTAGAACAATTAGCTTCTTTACCTGTATTCCTGGTCGTATTTAATTCGTGCACGTGTCTCAAAACACCTGGTTGTCCAATACAATCTGGAGGATCCATGCTTTTTGACCTGAAAGATCAGCACTCATCAGCGAAATCGTCTGGAATTATGTAAGTTCCTAAATTTAAGCCATCTTGTCACACGAGGCAGGTAACCTTGGTCTTGTTTGCAGGAATATTCACTGACAACTTGCGAAAACATCGTTATCGTGAACACGATTTCTCACACAGATCACGAATTATATGTCGTCAGAATAGCAATAAACAATAACAAATTATTAAAATATTACTGCAGGAGACAGTCGCAACAGTAACACTATCAGTATATAGTAGACGAAGAGTTTTCTCCATAATCTCTTTATACTTTTTGTTAAATACACGTAACGCAAAACCACTAGATTCGCACGGCTATAATCTCTTACTTTTTACTTACTTTACGTACCCTATTTAGACCGTTGCACGGAAATTTTAATCCAATTCGGAACATCTTTCGGGTGGCCGGTCAGGCAGCCAAGGGAAAAAGGGAACGACGGAACCAGAGGAAAAGAAGAATGCTACGTATTGTTAGTACCGCTGTACGAAGTACGTGTATAGAAATTCCTTTCTTATAAGTTCACTAACAGTACACTCCTTTACATCAAACGATAATTCGGTGGCTTCATTTTGAGTTATAATTCATTCAAATTCAATAAGCTGTTACGTGAAAATCATTGCGAGCCCGTGCATTTTAGGTTATGTTCATTCAGATCGATCAACCATTCTGATTCTCTGACCGAAGGAACGTCGTGAAATTGTGAATGCGCGCGCTTATTAAACTTGTATACCAACTTAATAAGACGATTAATATTTTCTTTTAGCATTTATATTAATTTTACCATGAAATCTCATCCGATTATTGTTTATGTAATTAACTTATTTTATATTTCAGGCATTGCTTCGCATGCCAATGTTGTTAATTTAAGTTCTTTAATCTCTAAACAATATCCTATTACCCAATGTATTCAGCAGAGATTTTTTGGAGCATTTTCTTGTACAATTAATAAATGGGGTAACGTTGGTAATATTAAAGAGAAGCCAATATTTGGGTAAATGGTGTTCATTTAAAATATTTTATATAATATATACAATATTAAATTAATGTAACTGTTTATTTATTATATTAACAATATAATTGAACTTTACAGGCAAACAGAAGGTATCAGTATTGTACCTTTGTCATTAACACCTGTAACGAGTTCTGTGAGAACCGTTATAAAATATTCTAGACAAAAAGGCAAAAGGAAGACTGTGAAAACTGTGCTTAAAAGGTTCTACAGATTAAATTGGTAAGTCTTTAATATGATGTAATATTTATTATTTCCATATATGCTACACAATATGTTTGTTTAATTCTAGGGGTATATGGATCAGAACTTATGCTGGACGTCATAAACGTTTATGGAAGAAGCCTGAAGGAAGGAGATATAAATTGAGACAGCATGTTTTCTGTAATGCAACACAAAGTACTATGTTAGACAAAATGGTAACAAGTTATTGGAAAAGACCGCACTATTATGTAGATGATCCTTATAATCCATATCACAAACGCGAAGAGTTTCCATTCACAAGAAGGAAACCAAAATTATACTAATATAATACAACTTGTATAAACTTTATTGAAAAAAATGTATATACAAATACAAAATTTATGCTCCAATATATAGTCGATTTCCTTGAAAATATTTAATTCTTTAAAACGTCTTTAAATTACCAATTATTCTGCGAATACACCAATTTCTTTCTCTTTAATTAGTACTTAGAAATTTAAAAATATAATCATTCAATAATTGATTAAGCAATATTGTATAAATTGAATTACCTTCGTTCATTAAAATCTGAAATTTGGAATTAAAATATTAATACGCAGATGTTATTAACGACTAGGTTTATTTTGGAATTTTAGTAGTCGACAATAATCAACATTAAATTTTTTAGAATAAAGTAAAATGTTAATTTGGTGTAGAAGATATCAAGCTCAACGAGGTGTTCCAGGTACAAAACTATTAGTTTTGAATAATTGGTATATTGCAAGATAGAAATATTTAATAATTAGCAACTTTTGTTACAGCATAATATTTTACAAAAATAAATGTTTTTAATTTATAAAAAATTATGTCGTGGCTTTTAGACATAATTTTATATATTAATTCGTCCGTTTTATATGTTAATTTGTAACGTATACATATGTATGTAGTGAATGAAAATCAGGATCAAATCAATCGTTCGCTACTTTCGAAGCTGAATCATTTTTGTCGGGATCACGTGGTGTCCCCTACTACTCGTCAATGCTAGAGTGGTGCAATGTGTTCAGTGGTAGTTCGTCTTTCGCTGTGAGTACCTTATGTTTTTCGTTCGTTTGTGATATTCTTGTCCTTTTTTCTATCTCTAGTAGCCATTCACAACATTACGTTCCTATCAGGCCTGCAAACGTTTTTATCTACGAGAAAAATGCCTTATCGTTATAAATTGCGACTGATTAGCAAAGCTTGCCTAGTCTTCAGAAATTCACGTACTGAGAAAAGCAATACTCATTTTGCTGCTAGCAGAAATTTCTCTACCAGCGGCACAGTCGACATGAGGTGAGTCAAATTTATATAACTAAAATTTGAATCTGATAATAACCAAGAATAATTTAATACGATCACATTTTGAATAATGTCCTAAAATGGTGGAATTTCGCGCGGCATTTTTGATTGGCCTACCCTCGTGTTTAACCTTTATACATTTCTTTGTTTATTCTTTTCCGCTCGGGAGGATTAATTTCCCTGTTCAAAAATGGCTTGCGGTGGTAATAGACACGATTACGTATTTGCTTTGAGATATCGTTCACTATAGTTCGATGGATTGTTTCATGGAGATTAAGCATGCCAAGTATAAAATGCGAAAATACAATTCATTCGCCTCAAACGGTTCCGGCATTGTTTAGAAAAAGAAACGTGTAGTAATACATATATAGAAAAAAGAAGTAGTAGGAGGAATTTCATGAAATTCAATTCATAAGATTTTCAGATGCATTCTCATGTTCCAAAGAACATCGGTATCGATTGTCCAATCAATAGCGTCGTTTGCTGATTGATTGTGTGAAGTTGATTTATTGAGTAGTACGATAGTTTATTTGTTTATTTAATTTAAACACCCGAATACATTCAGTTAAATATATAATTATATCGTTAACATCGCATAGGCCTGAATTTACATGTTTATGTGGCTCTGTTCGCACTGAACTTAGCTATAAATATGTATACTGGAGAGATTCATTTACATAAATGCGATATTATTTTAACATGTTGCATGCTATATGAGATATTTATGATACATGTGTGATCTTTTGTTAAAGTTTACTATTAAAAAAAGTACCATTATGAAATACTTTCTAATGATATCCGTCGATATATAATTATGATGTACATTTTAATATTTCGTATAAAAAATTTTCGTATTACAATGATAATTTTTATAATTTTGTAACTATTGTGAAATGCAATAATTACGTAAAATTATTGTGGCACGAAGTGTATTAATATGTTACAATAATAGCGAACATGAAATTAGATCCAGTAGTATATACTTAAATTATTTAATTCTTCTGGAATTGTTGTTCAATGTAAATAATCAAAGTATTAAATTAAATTTTATGTATATTGTTAAAAAATATGAATCTTTATAAATATAATAGTCATATATACAAATTGACCGTGTTTGTACTACAATTTGAGTAATACTGGATATTGAAGTAAACTGGAGTAATACTACAAGATTTTTTTCACTTATTTTATAAAGTATATATATTTCTGTATGGCAGAATTATTTTTTGGAACAACTACTCTAATTTTCAGAACGTTTTAAGTAATTTTCCTTGTGGAATTTTTCTCTTATAAATATTGTGAAAACTCTTATTGCAATGCAAGTAATAGTAGAATCATTGTTATTTTTTATCTTGATCACTTGAAAATTTCCAAATGCATATTTTAACTTAATAATTTTTTAAAAGTCAGACTAGTCAGTGGAATATTTTTCAATTTTATCACTCCAGTTCGTAAACTAGAGATTAGGCTAAACCGATAATTAATTTCGGTATTTACAATCCTAATTATATTTAAAATAGATAGCTAATATATTAGCTATAGATACAAGTATTGTAAATAAATTAAAAAAGGTTTTTTTAATATTATTAGCAATACTTAATATTATCTCATATAATAGCTTTTTTATTTTATACGGATAATTATATCAGTATTATGTATATCGTTTATTGCTTGAGATAATAAATAGAAATATCTAATTATGTATGGCATTAGGATAATTCTAAATTATCATTAAAATTATTACTAAATTTATTCTTATATTAAAATATGAATCACCCATAAGAAATAAGAAATATAAATGTAAAAATTATTCTTTGTTTTATCCAGCTTTGCTCGCAAAAATTTGCAAGAATACTCTGGATATTTAAATTCACAGAAGTCTTCATAGACACACCTTTCGTCGAACATCGATCGACGATATTTTTCAAAGGATCGTACACAGCCTCGTTTTATTTGTTCAAGATAAATGCATATTTACTTACATATGTATACAGAAGAGGTGAATTCATTTTTGTTTCTGTGGAAACTTATTGAATTTAACATTACATTACATTGTGAATAGCAATGTCAGAGTGCAACAAATTGCGTTCTTTTTTAAAATTCAATTGAAGATCGAGCATGTAAAATTGAAAATTGATTTTATCGAATTCTGGCACATAAGTCGTCTTTTTCGAAATAAAATAAGATATATCGTTTATTTGTAATGTAGAAGCAATTTAAAATTTCAGAGATTAATTACTTTGTTATCGTTATTTACTAATAACATCTTTAAAAACACGTTTATTGATAACTTTCACGCATAGATTAGACAGAATTGTTTTCAAAGAGAAACACGTTTGATTAGAATCGTATTTTGCTTGTTAGAGGATTAAAACAGATCGACATTCTAATAATAAATGAATTTAAGCGCTATTTCTAATGATACATGATTTACGATGATACTTTTTACACGATACTTTACACAGTACACGATGATTTAAATAGTCTATCAATTCCAGTTAATGTTAATGTTAACTTAATTTCAATTTCTCCAAAATTTATAAATAGATAAAAAAAATTACATTTTATTTGTATTATAAATTATCACGCTATCTCAATTTTCAGTTCTACTATATTTTAAATCTCATTATGGCATTCAACAGAGATTCAATATTTATTATTTTGTTAAATTTATTATTAAATTTATAGATTGATTTATTTTAAATAAAACAATAATTTTAGTAGATATTATTTGGATAATAAATAACTCCATTGTTAAAATTATTTGTTCCAATAGGTTCGTACAATTTACCGGCAAGGATGGTGGACCCCAGCATCTGGGAGTACAACTTGCCCAAGGAGGTGACATAATTGCCGTTTCTGCCATAGACTCGCGAATTCCTAACACAATGAAAAAATTCCTCGAAGGTGGCGACGACCTGTTGAAGAAAGCGAAAAGGTAAGTGCAATTGAACGACTCGTAATCACCAAAAGAATCATAATGATAAATCAAAATATTATCACGAGTTATTATTATGCGAGGCTGCCACACAAACGATATATAACATTGACGTAAAGAATGGAGAGATATCTTCGAAACACAATAATTTATATATAAATCGCAATTTGTCTAGAAGAAGATTATGATTAATCTACAAAATGATTGTAAGATCTTTATATAAAATAGAGTTAAAAATCTCTAAAACCTGCAAACATATAGTTATTGGTTCGGGAAATATTTAATAAATTATAAATAAATTATAAATTTAATAAATCCTAGATTATTCAGGATATTTATTATATTAAGAGTTTTTGAAAAATTGAAAGAAAGAATAGCTGGTATTTTAAGGAGAAAGGATTATGTATATCTTCAATTTTTACCGATTTTAATAGATACATAATGATATATGACGATATTCTGTTCGATTTTATAGTTGATAATTTTGTTCCCAGGGAAGACGATGTGAGTTTGTTGACACTGGTAGAAAGGTTCGTGCCATCAAAAGAATTTAGTGTGAAAAAAATTCTTTATGTTCCCTTTATATCTTTTTAAATCTACTACGTATAAAATATTATTAATTATTGTGTCTGTTCTTTTCTTGTTATACATTCATTGTTTATGCCTACATGTAATTCTCATATCAGATTTGTAAATGTTAATATTTTACACCTTCTTTAAGTGTTCATTATGTAACGAAAGAGCGCGTAAAATCAGATGACAGACGTTTAGAAAGCTTGTTTTCTCCTGTTAATTGATCTGACTACCATCGATCTTCTTATTTTTTTAATTATACTTGTTACTTGAACAAATTTCAAGGAATTTAAGAAAGAACCAGAAGAGATTCAGTTACTGAAAATTTGAATAATTTTATGAAATTAGATGAAATTGAATAAAACGTAAATATAATTTTATATTTACAAATATAATTTTTTGAATAAGCTTTGAAATATTTTAGATTAATTTATCTCCTGAATGTAACAAAATCTGGAAAATCTGTTAATTTTTAATCATTCCATTTATCTAGGAAATTTATATTTCCTGTAGAATAATCTCTATTAAAGGAAAAAAAATTACCTTCATGCAGTTTATTGTAAATTTTTAAGTTAAATGAATTAAACTTTAGATATTCATATCTTTATGTAAAAATAATTCCATTTAAACATAAATCATTTTTTGAATTTATTCACTTTACTTTTGAATTTTCCATAAATGCATGTAATAACTACATTACTTCAAAATGGAAAAATCGATTATACATATCTGAATATTGCTTCGTAATGTATAACGTCCATTCAAAACAAAATACTTATAAGTCTGATCATTGATACAACAATACTTATGATTGAACATTGTTCCACTTTAATTAATTTTCTTTCAGTCTTGAGATAACCATAATATTATATCGATGACTATATCAATATCATTTTTCTATTTTTCTATAATTTGAAGAATTTACTAATTATTAACAAATATTGGCCATTTGAGTTGAACAGTAATTAATATAATGATGACAAAGCGAAAAATTGAATTAATTATTACATGTTACATTTTGTATTTCACGAACACATTTGCATGGTATTAAAGGTCCTGTATGATAAAAGGAATTTCCCACCGATGGTGTCTTTAAACTTCGTAAATGATTTTATTCGCGAAACAATGGTGACTTTGATTGTACGCGATTCAACGTAGTTATCAAATATAATTATTGTTACTAATTCAAGCTGGCGCTTGTTTGCGTACCAGTTAGCGAGCTTAAAAGCTCTGAGTCCGATTAAAACTAGTCACTTCTACTACCTTTTTGAACGAAATTGCACACCTTTTTTACGTTTAAGATGGTTTCAATGATTCTTAATTTAACTTGAATTGCAACATTTTATAATTTCTATTAATGTTTTTTTTTAATTTCCTTTTTTTTATAGTTTTTATAGTTTAGTTTTTTTTTTATGTATCGCGAAAAATACATAATAGAAATAATAATTGTACAGTAATTTGCCTACGACCTGCATTCGATACGTTTCAGTTACGTAATTCCACGACCACGGATATTACATTCGTTACGACACGACCATTACCTATCTGCAACTATTCATTGTAAAAATATTTTACATGATGTTGATAATACCGCCATAAGAACGTAATTCAGTCACCTATATGTTATTTGTTATCAAGACTCAGAGTTCTAGTCGCCAGCTGGTATACGTATTTTTCTTTGTTGCAATCCTTGATTTATGAAATCAGCTTTTACAAGTGAGACGATTGAATAGTTTCTATGTTCGTATTATGCTAGTAAACTAAAAAATAAACTAACTTGAAGAGCTGTTTGACTTTTTTCGTTTTAATCACATCCTTTGTAGCTATGGAAAAATGTATTCAATGCAGTTTGACGTGTCATATTAGCATATACAGAGGTGGAACTGGGCAAAATATTTTTCGATAAATGAATGTCTAATGAAACTTGATGACCTGTGTCATTCGTTGTTGAATTGTTATTTTAGTTCTAGAAGAATAATAATATTGTATAGCTATAAGTTTTCACAATATAGCACTGTAGTTACTAATAACTCGTATGCGACATTAAATAAATAAATTAAATTAAATAATCACTAATATTTTCATAGTCTAATACTTTTAAAAATTATATTTTAAAATTAAATATTTGTACAATTACATTCACAGATTATAATAAATATTAACAATCGATAAATTTATTTTTTTAAAGGAAAAAGAAAGAAAAATTTTAAATAAAGAGAATAAAGATATGATAATAAACTTGACTGTACTTCCATGAAATAAATTAAAAAGTAATTAAAATACAACCCAGTTCTGCCATTTAAAAAGATTCTCGAATGTATTTTCATTCTAAATGTTAATTGAACTATTGCAGAATAGTGGCAGAAGGACGCAGCGTGATACCGGAAACAGATGTGACTTTCTTGGCGCCAGTTACAAAGATGGATAAATTGGCGTGCGTTGGTCTTAACTATATTGGCCACTGCAAAGAACAAGGAGTATCGCCTCCAGAAAGTCCCGTAATCTTTAGCAAATTCCCCAGCAACATCATTGGACCGCGCGATAATATCATGCTTCCATCCATCTCGGACGTAAGTTCAAGAACGTTGTTGAGGAAATGCATCACCTATCTTTCGTCCCGTAGTCGTGACCGCTTCTACATTTAGTCGAGACAATTATGTAACCACTTCCGAACTAATTGTAGAACAATTCGTGTGAAAAAAGAAAGGCTCAGCTTATCGATCGACTAAACATTATTTTATCAGTTATCTGCTTTACTGATCGCAAAGAAATATAATTTAAACGTCAAATATATATTAAAATTAAAAACAGTGATCGATAGACTACGTAGATCATTATACAAATTCATATTTTTGAGAATATTATATTTGAAAAATAGAATTTTGAACAGAAAGCACTATATCTTGAAGATTTTTTTTTTTTCTTATGTTAGATGTTCTGTACAATTTTGCATTGTAAAATCTCTTAAAATTGAATAAAAATCCGCAGTCTACTGATCGATAGCGATATGATTGATGATTACGTAATCAGTGAGAAATCAGAAAACTATCAGTACTAACTGCAGAAAAGATACCGGTTCTTATCTAATCGACGTGAACTACTTGATCCTTATTCTATAAACATTTTTATAGAATTAGGATTAAGGGTATCATTCATGTCTGACTCATTTTTCACAGCGCAAGAAGAACTTTGAAAAAATCTGAAAAAATTAATTTCACACTTCCTAAATTGAGATTAGAATAAAAACCTTAAACAATAATTTGTTTATATATATATATATAAACATATTATCATATATAAACATATTATCGTATAACGATGTCTAATATTCACTTATTTCTCTTTCGATTATTTTAATAGAAAGTCGACTGGGAGGCCGAGCTTGCGATAGTAATCGGCAAGAAATGTAAGGCACTGGACAAAAATGAGGTAGAAGACTGCATTTTTGGTTACACAATAGCACAGGACATCTCAGCGCGAGATTGGCAAAAGTCGAAAAGAAACGGTGGTCAGTTTTTACTCGGCAAAGCTATGGATACATTCTGTCCACTGGGACCAGCTATTGTCACCAAAGAAGCCATTTGTGACATCAACAATCTTCCAGTGAGAACGTGGGTGAATGGTAATCTTAAGCAAGATGGAAACACTTCCGAGCTGATATTTAAGCCATACGATATCGTCGCATATATTTCACAGTATGTACCAATCGAGACTTTTATATATGTTACCATTATTCATGTAATATTGGTCAATTAACTTTATTGTTTCATCGAACGTTCGCGTTTCTTTCAAGAAATCTATTACGTAAATGTGCCTTTCAGATTTATGACGCTGTTACCAGGAGACGTAATTTTAACAGGCACGCCAGCTGGTGTAGGTTTCACCCGCAAACCGCCTGAATATCTACAGGTATCATGATCAGACATTCTTTCAAAATATTGAATTTTTAATTATGCATACATTTTTATCAACCTTACCTTTCAAGCGTAAAAGAAATAATAAAACTAAATACAATATTTAGACTGTGGATGTTTGTGAAATCTTATATTTTTACGAATATAGCTAAAGAAACGGGGCCTGAATAAAAATTTGGTTCGTTTATAAAATATTATGTGTTATTTTGTATATTCATTTTGTAAATTTTTGGAGTCTTAAGTTCCCCAAAAGTGCATAAACATCCATAATCTAATGATATTAAATAGTATCCTCACTAATTTTTTTCATCTCATATTTAATTGATACCTAAACTTTTGCGAAATTTTTATTCTAACGTTTTTTCATTGACAACAGCCATATTTGAATAATTTATTGTATTTTACATGTAGCGTGGAGACGTTTTAGAAACGGAAATAGAGGGTCTAGGTCGCATGAGGAACAAAGTTCTCTGATCTGGCGAGTGGAGCATGCTCCACGTAGAAAACGTACGAACAGAAATGTAATTTATCCGGAGAAAAACCGAACGTACGTTACAAAAATGGGACCGATGTCAAAGCGCCACGATCAAATCACAATCCATTCTAAACTGATACAACGCACGATGACACGAGAAGGAAATGATATAATATGAAACACATGAAAAAAAATGCAACATTCTCAATTTAACAAATGATAATAATAATTGAAAAAGAAGAGTTCGGAATATCAAACACTTCTTTTTGTTTTAAAAAATTAGAGCCTAAGCATATGCATTCACGATATGTTGCACTTATCATCATGCACCTATATTGCGTATTTATACGATTAAAGCGAGACCATTTTTAAAAATACAAATTTCTCTGAGTGTCTTTTTTTTTACGAATCGATTGTTTTTTATCAACCTTTACAAATTTCTATTAAAATATTTTTTGATGAATTCGTCAGTGTGATTCCCTTGAAATTTTTTATGACTATCTTACATGATATTAACACAAAACCTACCCGTATCCCGATTAAAAAATTGCAATAATAATAAAAGACTTGGCATCTTATAAGATTTTGTGTTCTGCATTTTAAAATATTTAATCTTTAAAGTAATAATAATGTTAAGTAAATACTTCTATTTTCAAAAAATTATAAATTAATATTTTTTTGCAATATTTTCTAAATAAAATATTTCCGAAGATCTAAAAAAGTATTATTTTCTTATGTGAAGTTTATTTTATAATTCATTCACACATAGGTTTTATGTATAATTTATTTGGAAAATAATGCAAAAAAAAAATAGTATACATATACTGAATCTTATATTTCGTAATTTTTAAATAAAATTTACATTTCATTCATTTTCATATTTTTTATTTTTCGTAGAATTTCGTTGAAATTCAATTGCGAATTTCAAAGTAAAATTCATAAGAAAGATTCATGGATCGGCTACAATTTACAGAAATATAATGTTTTGCAAGAAAAAATTATTTAAACAAATATTGCTTCAATCTATCGAATAGAACTTGCAAACATATGCATTTTATAGAAAATTAGATTGGTGTAATTAAGAGCACGTAATTACAAAAATTCATAATTCTTTTTTTGGAAATAAAAGTTGAGTCGTTTGTAGACGTTTCAAATGCTAGCGTCACGTAGCGGTGAAATATTGAAACTAATTATTATTGCTATCCTTGTTTTGCTATTGCTCTCTAATGCGACATATATATGTCTGTCGCGTATTATTCTCTTTCTATAGTTTAAATTAAGCAACATGACGCCACAACATGCTGTTCTACACAAAAATGTAAGTATTAAATGTACAAGAAAAACTTCGTGACAAATGATTTCAGAATTAAAGCAATACGTTTGGAATATTAATTTTATGCTTTTTAAAGTATGCTTTGATGAAGGGATCATCTAAGATTGTTAGTATTTAGAATCAATTATGAAGTATACTTCTTGATTCATTTCGTTGACAGTTTTTTGAAGTACATAAAATTGCATAATATGCACATGAAAAATACATAAAAAATATGAAAAAATACATAAAATATTCAAAATGTTTTTCTATATATATCGTTCAATACATTATCTTATCGAGGTTCTATTTCTTATATATATTCTCAAAAATATAAATTTTCATAAAAATCCGCACTCTAATCATATTACATTGAATCTTTTTCGTGAATATTTATTTTATGAATGTTTATTAAAACACTGTATTTTATTTATTACAATTTGTTTATTTCGATATGTTAATTTAAGATTTTAATAACTTGAAATAAAACATAACACTATAATATTAGTATGATAATAGTAAAAAATATTAAAATTGGAATTAAAATATGTTTGATTAAATCGAAGTTTATAATTATATATAGTTAAAATTATATATATTTTAGTAGTCAAAGTTGAATAATTATACAGAATACATATTTTTCGCTATCAGAAATATAGAAAATCTTTTTTATATATGCAGAATGAAATAATAATTATTTTTTTAATCATTGCATGTGATACTAAAGGTAATACATAAATACATGCAATATAGCATGTGATATTAAAGGTAAGATAGACTTGATATACAGACGAATTTGAAATGCGCGCGCAATAATTTTTACTTTAGTAAAGATTGCAGCGCCAATGTAGCACCAATGAAATTTCGCAATTATGTATCGCGATTTTCAAACATAATCGATGTTTCTTGCAATCGATTTAATCGATTCAGTATTGAGATGTAACGTAAAATCGTCAGTTCTAGGCGGGAACATGGCAAGAAAGGTAGAAGAAAGCTGCTTATCCAGAAATTGTCAAGAAATTATCAAGAAAACTACCTGTAGACTAGTTTGTATAAATATATCTACAATTTAAAACAAGCATCATTTAAAAGAATAATTACAGATATGCGTTCGATCCTGACTGTAATTTGTTACAGGCATTTCCTATCGGATTTAATAGTTTCTACTTGTTAGTGATATTTGCAATGATTTCTTCTGGGCTACAATTACATATTATATATCGTTCTTCACATTTAATTGTAAGTGTAAGTCGCATGTATTTTTATTTCTCTAAATATTTAATTATGACTACTTAAATGATCATGAATCAAGATATAATATATTATATATTATATAAATAATATTATAATTATTATATATTATAAGATATAATATACTATATTATTATTATAAATGAATAATAAAGTAATTTCGTCTAATATAAAAATAAATTAATGAAAAATTTATTAATATATATAATAAATATAATATTAATATTATAATATTTTCATACTTTCCAAAAAATTTCTCCTGAATTTTAGAAATCTGTGCTTAATATTTAAATTTTAGAAAATAATCATATATGTATATGAATTACACACAAATACATATATATGTATTTTATTATATGCTTATATTTCTATTATAACATTATAGAAATACATTCATTGATTCTTTAACCTGCGTAATGCGTAGTTTTCAACTATTCTAAATTCAACAATAGTTTATTAAGAATATACGTATTTAATAGTTAAAATAATAATTTTACTGCGTAATATAATAAAAGCTTTTATTTCTCAAATAAAGTAAGACGTGGAAGGTCTTGAAGCTCGAAATTCAGAGTTCAAAACAAAACACGAAAACATGAACACAATGTTTATATTCATCTTAGTTATCGTGCCTGTTCGAACAGGACCTAACCTATCCCCTACTTTTTCAATTGAAGGATGAAACTTATCGCGGAGCGTTAATCGGTTGTTGAATTTCATGACAATAGTATATATTACGTCGCATAGATTCGTAACTTTTTCCAAGCTATCGGTGGCGTTTCTTCTTCGACCCTTTTACTTCGATTTATACCTCATTAATAGCATTATTTAATACGCGTATGTTTAACAATTCATTAATGCATTACGATATCGAAATCGTGTAGTGCTTTGAAACACCACGCCTTCGCGTCAATTATTCTTCAATCCTCAATTTTACTCGTACGGTTATCGGCACATCATCTCGTACGTCTTTTTAATAGAATTTGAAGTTGATTATCGTTTTATTTTTATGCATTTGCCGTCGTTTGACATATTTGTTTTAACTTTTGATTTATTTTTGCAGGTCATTTCTTGATCAGAGATAGCATGGACGTCACGACTAAGAATGGACCATTTGATGAAATTCCACGGAAATTTGATAACATTTTATTTATTTTGGGTAATATTTGGTATATAATTCATACATATTTGAAATAGAATTCACAATACGTAATTTCATAATTATTTGGAATACAAAGATGAAAATAGAAAAGATTAAATCAATTAATATTTTATTTCGAATATAGACCAGCTCAATAGTATATGCACACTTTCAAATGAATGTATATTCTTTTATTAGATTATCAAATTCAGTTTTCGTACTTTACTATACTCTATGTACTGTATTATACTCGCATTCAAATGTTGACGCGCAATTGAAACGATTCAAAGTAAGATTTCACACGTATTTTTCGTGGTATTGTTTCTTAACAATATGTACATACTACTTACACTAATAACGAACATTCAGAATACAATTTCAGAATACAATAATTGTCTTTCATTTACAATATTCAATACTTACAATATTCAATACTAAGAAATAATTCATAATTTACAACTAATATCTTTAAGAATGTAAGAATCTTTCATTATCTCCAACTTAAGACTTTGCTTCGCTTTTAAATATAAATTCTAATGTTTAATGTTTTGTTACAGATCTTCTACAATCTCCATTTCCCCTAATCCTTCAAGAATCTTATGATGCTTCAAAAGCTGAAAATGTAAGTACTTTAGCATGTTGTATTCAAATACTTTAGCATGTATTCAAATTTTATTCTCTATAACTCTCTTTCTATTGAAGTTGAATGTAAAATTATAATTGTAAAATAAAAACACTTCAAATTATTCCAATTTTTATTATTATTTTTAAAATTTAAATTTTCACAAACAACATTGTGTCTTTAGAAAGGAAATGTTTTATTTTTTTAAAGAAATTTTTCACGGCGTTCACTTCCACCACGGGATTCTCAGTGGTACCTATTTGATGAGGATCTTCACAATAACTTTCTCTGCTTCAGTACAGCACCGGTGATAACGTTCTTCACATCCATTCCGTGAGTCGCATGTATTTATGTTCCTTCGGTCACTCAATCATGTCGTAGGACGAAAGGTTCTAATCGGCACGGGTGAATGGTTGTATACGTAAAATTTTTAATGAGCATAGTAACTGCGGGTATTTTTCGTACCCGTGAGTAGTAACACTTCTTCCAGATTCTTTATGTATTACATTAGGTCAGGACTTCTTGCACATCACGATTTGTAACAATTAGAATACATACATTTATAGTAAAATATCTCTTATTAGCTATAACTTTGTTACGGATTTTAGAATGCAGAATTTTATTAGAAATTTAATACATTTACATTTATGAAAATGTAAGTGATTTCATGTACTTAAACTAAACTGCTACATATTAAACTGCATTGAAATATAAATTGAAAATTAAAAGTAGACAGCGAGATTTGTTGTATTTTACAGTTTAAAATATTTTATACATTTAAAAAAAAGAAAAAGTTGTTTCACACTATAGCGATAGACTATCATTCTATGAAATGTTCGTACATTGAATTTCCAGAGATTAACATTCTTATGATTAACTAAAACTAAACGCTCACAACTTAAAGCTAAGACGCACACATCCCACGATGTCCCAGCGATATCCCTCGTCGTCCTACGGTGCCCCGCTGGGGGGTCTAATATTTTACTTATCAACAATTGTCCCTATAGTCCAGTTTAGATCATAATATTACAAAAGGAATGAAATTTTCACGATATAAGCTGAAGTGTAGTTCTTAGCTTGATATCGTTTTGCAAACATTAAAGTTTGTCTCACCACGAGGAGGTGACTACGCACGGGTCTCATTTTAGTGTATTGTAAATTAATACTATTTTATATATTTATCACACGAATCACGATTTACACTTGTATTGAATTCAAGTAATTTGTTTAAAAGATAAGTGGTATTCGTAAAATAATGCACAATTGTTTGATTAATTTAATGACTAATTTAAGATATTGAATAAATATTCTTGTTTGACTAATTAGTGGTAAATTATTTTAAATTTAAAGAGAAGTACTGAAAATATCTGATAATATCTAAATAGCAATAGCATTGTTAAACTAATATTACTTATGTGCATGCAGAAATGTAACTTATATTACGGTAATTGCGAAAGAATGGTAACTGTCAATGTATGTCTTGTATGTCTGCGATACAAATCATGGCAATTGAACACATATTCAAGTTCAAACAATCATGATCATGTATTAATCCAACACCAAAGAAACCAAACCATGCAACTTATCGATTCTTGAAGTTAGAATTGTACATTATGGTTTGGCTGCATTGGATTTAATTATGTTTGATGTCTCCGAATTTCTTGAATGCTGATGCTTCTGCTTCTTAAACTCTCTTTAGCAATGTGCGTTTGAGTACAGTTCACCATTTCACTTTTATCTCATTTTTAACATTTTTATCATATACACTTTCAAAATTTTTAACATTCTTTAAATATTAGATAGTGTTAGAACAACTAGAATATTCAGAAATAGTATTCAAAGATTCACTTCTAAAATTTAATCGAGGCGTACGCGACGAAAGTTGAATTTGTAATGAACTCTTGTCCCTGTATCAATCAACATTAAATCCGATCTTTCGGTCGTTAATGGTGCGAAACAGTTAATTAAAATTTCTTAGAAATGTATCAGTGACTCGATTACTACAAATTATTAATTAAAAATTTTAAATAGTACTTAGAAATGTTAGAGAAGGTAATTTATTGTTTAATTGTTACAAATAAGTTATTAGGAATATCAGATAATGTTTAAACAATTAGAATATTCAGAAATATTGTTTAAAAATTCACTCCTATAAATTTCGATGTGCACACGACAGAAGTTAAACTGGTAATGAGTCTCCGTGTCGCTGAAGGTTAATTTAATGTTTCGGTCGTCAGTGATCCCGAACAATTGATAATTTTTTTTCAAACTTCTAAAACACGATGAAAGTTTAATTGGTAATGAGCCTCCCTACCCTTGAAGGTTAATATAATGTTTTGGTCGTCAGTGATCCGGAACAGTTGATAATTTTTTTCAGAAACCGTTTTTCTGTTATACTAATCAGTAATTTAATAATTTTTACGTTTTTATCGGAAAGTTACACTTTCGTGAATATATTACAATGGTAAATGTAATAATTTATTAATTTTTTATCGGCTAAAACTAAATTAATACTCTTTCACGATACTAATTTTTGAGTTATAACCGCACCGATGTATATTAAATGGAAATTTATCTAGAGAAAAGTTATGCAGTCAAAAATCGAATTAAGTAGTGATCGTTGCTTTGGAATAATTGGTCAACATATAAAAATTTTCGCTCTTTTATTGTTTCAGAGATCAAGAATTATATGTATTATGTAACTGTCTTCGTTGTTGTAAATAAAATAATTTAATTATTATAAATAAATTATTCAAACTATGAAATAATGTTTTGGAATTGTTACAAAATACACAAAGTAACATCGAAATGCATTATTTTACAGTTTGAACAATTCATTTGAAACAATTGAATTATTTCATTTCTACAATATTTCTACAATATTTCTTATTTAATAATTTTCACGATTTTTATATTACGATTAAATAATTAAAATAATTATTTCATTCAATAGTTCAAAGTCATTTCTCTTACATTGTTCAAGATCGTTATAAATTATTAGTTGAAAATTTTCAATAACACTTAGAAACATTACGGAAGAGAATTTATTGTTTAATTGTTGCAAATAAGTTGGAAATATTAGATGATGTTTAAACAATTAGAATATTCAGAAATAATATTTAAAAACTCACATCGAATGTTTAATCGATGTGCACACGATGAAGGTTCAACTTATAATGACTTCTTTCGCTGTTCAACCTTCGAGTAAAGTCAGTGATGCACAACAAGTGATAGTCTTTGTCAATACTTTCAAAAACACTTTTTCCATTACAGTAATCAATAATTTTACAGTTTTTAGGTTTTATTTGGTTAAAATTTTACAATTTTATAGTTCTATTGTTTTGTAGCCCCCATTAATTTAAGGCAACAATACTGTAATTTCTATATTTTTTACAAAATTAAACTACGTGTGCACGGTAGTTTTTAACTTATAATTCTGTTGACATATACTAAATGCTAATTTATTAATCTGTGACATGTAATACTAATTTATGTAGAAAACAACTATATTACAGTCAAAAATTAAATTGGTCGTTTTTTAAGAATAGCTATGCAAATAAGAAAGTATTCACGTTTAAGTCAATAATTTTCGATGTAACATTATTCCACAGACGAGGTTGGTTGAGCTTACGGATACGAAAAATCCTCTAACTCGCTTATTTTGCTAATTTGACCATTTCAAGTGGACGGACAAAACAGTAATAGAAATGTGGCAACCATGTGGGTTTTAGGTCTTGACAACTATGTTTTCGTCAGGAAAACCGAAACTTGCCTGTATCCCTTTAATTCGCTTTTCTTTTGTCATTATACACAATAACGAAGGCAAAGTGGGTGAAAGTATAGACTGATTATTCCCTATTTCGGTGATTTTTGAATGTGTTGCGAAGTATTTTGTACAGTTTCTTCTTCTCGCTACGTTGGACTTTGTTGAAAAAAGGGTCGTTCGGAATATCGATTTCTAAGTGATACTTAAGGATCGTTGAAATCAATGAAAGAGTATAATCTGCAAGTTCACTGGCAATTAGAATGGAGGAAAATACGAATGAGCAAAATTTTAATAACATAAATATCATTAAGTCACTCTTCGTATCATTTTTATTAATAATTTATAACAACAAATGATTTCGGCCGTCGAAAATGCAACTCAGTGAGTTCATCTTAATAAATAACATCATACTGTAAAAAAGAAAATATGTATGGTTTAAAAAAATAAATTAGACTTCGAAATTTTGAAACGGATAAATTTTGCAATAAATAATTTACAACACATATTGTTCTTCTTTATTGTAAACAATATTTGTAGAAATATTTTATTGATAAGTTCAAACTTTCATAAAATCGAGTTTACGGGATAAGGATAATTCATTCAGGTTGTGAATTTATAAATTTGTAAATTAAAAAACGTCATATCTAATTATGTTGTTCATAAAAATGTCATATTTGAATAAATTTTTTTCTGATACTTTCAAATAGTCAAATATTACATATTATTATACATATTATTATACATATTAAATTTTTCATCCCAATTTCCATCAATCTCTGTTTCATATCGTTATATTCCTTCATTGATGAAGTACTACCACGTTCAATTCAATGAATAACGAAACAAATCTCGAAACAAATCTGGCAACACTGTCCATATTTTTTGATTTTCAATTTGATGCAAAACTTGCTGAATCGGTACGACAGGATGTGACACGAAAGTGGTAACGATGCACAGATTGCCCCGAAATCGTAGCCGAAAAATGCATGATCATGCAGTGTCTATTCATATACCTCGTCTGTGTTAGTGATAAATTTATTCTATATTTGTATCTAATTTCTGAAAATAATTACTGTGGAATGTTGATGATTGTTGATAAAATGGATTCCATCCTAACTTAGTTTAATTTAATCTTCTGATCTTCGTATAGATGACACTACTAACTGCATTTGAAACTCAAATCATCCCCTTGTATTCTTAGAATTATATTATTATTCTAATAATGAAATTAAGGGAGGAAAAAATCAACAAATTATTTTCTTATCCACGTAACATGAATTCAGTCACAGATTCATAAAAAAGGACGAATTATTCCTTTCTTTCCATTTCCTATTAAAAATATTCTTGATTTTTATTATTCTATAAATATTGTCAATTCTGTAAATACTGTCAGTACTATATATTAATAGACAATGAAATATAATTATAAGTATATTTAATTATAATTATAAGTATATTTTAGACATGGGAATCACATTAACCAATCCAATCCTGATTATTATTATAATTAGTTATTATAATTAGCTTTATCATATTTTTGCGTTTGGAGAATCGCTTTAATTACCCTCTGTATTTAGAATCCTTTGTTAAAATTTACCGATTAAATTTCATGTTAAAAGAAAAGAAGAAATAAGGAATGATCCTTAGAAAATCCTTATTACAAAGTAGTTCAAGAGCACAGTCTATTCACAATTTAGAGACAAACCCTACAAAGTGAGATCTCATGAAAACGCGAAAGTACAAATGAGCCACTTTAATTGCTTTACATCATTTATTAAAAATTGTACTTTACATTCTTTATCAAAAATTACCGATTAAATTTCGTATTAAAGGGGAGGACAATACTTAGAAATTTCAACAATCAACTATCGCAAAGCTAACTACAAGCACGAAGCATCCGCAATTTTATAGACCAGCCTCACAAAGATAGACGTGGAGTCTCTCGCGTGAGACTTCATCAAAACGCAGTCAGCGAAGCGCACAACTCGGCGCCCCCGGTTGTCGTCGACAATAGGTCGCTCAATGCTACCTAATTCGCAACAATGGCCCCCACGGCCATATATTAATGGTCCGTGCCCGTACATATTCGCCGGCTAGCGTTATATTGTATCTGGAGGAGACGAGCATACTCGCGCCCGTGCGCGCTCGTCGGTGAAAGCGTGCTGCACGCACACTCCTACAGGTTCCGCTTTGTCAGCTCGGAAGCAGAACGGGCCGGACGTGTACGGGACCAAGGGCAGATGCGACTCAATTTCGTGGATGACAAATCGGGCCCATAACGTTGTTAGGCGACGATTAAAGGGCGCGCTCCCTCTCCTTCCCTGCAGCCGATTTAATGGCGCCCATGATTTCGATTAACCCCTAGAGTAGACCGGTTTGCAAACGCTACTATCGAATTCTTATGGCTTCAGCGTGATTTTCAGCGGAATTTGAATGATTAAAGGGCGAGAAGTAGGAAATTTTGGAAAATAGAAATTTGCGAATATTATCGAGGAGATACATCGAATTCTTATGGTTACAATATGATTTTTGGAACAAAGTTGAGAAGTAGGGGATTTGATGATTGCGAAGCAAAGGAACTTGAGATCGGCACTTTTGTGAACGAAGCGTCCGTGACTTCAATTAATTTGGAAAATACGTGGTCTGTGAATATTCGTGCGATTAGGCTAGGCAGCGTGATATTTGGAAACGAGAGTGTTTAGCCGGCAAGAGGGCGAAAACTTCGAAATCCAATGCTTCGAAATTAAAAATCGTTCAAATCGATCCAACATCTCTGCACCAGTTTCTTAAAAATCGTTCTTTAAACGGTATTAAAAAAAAAGAAATCTCTATTTTCCTGGAACCACCATCAGACGAGAAACGAATTTAATAGCGGAAAAATCGCAAGGTCAACGGTTGATTGGTGGCGATCCAGCGGTTTAATGAAGAGCGACCAGGCGTCTCGTTGACGGAAGCTAATTCCATCGACGTGTAATTCGATTTCGAGACGGAGCGAGCCGTGCATTAATAAGCGAGCAGACACCGCGGGTGATCGTTCCGCGGCGGCGTGTGCGCGCGCGTACTCGCGTCCCAGGGAAATTAATGAATTTCGAATCGAACCACCGTGAGTAGTTAATTTTCGTGGAAGCCGCCGCGGAAGATGGCTACCTGCTTCGAGAACACGCTCGTTTAATGCCACCGGCTACTAATGGCGTTTCGATTGGCCTCTGTTCATTGGCGTAGTCACTTTCGTTCCTTTTTATTCCGATAAATTCTGTTTACAACTGATATTTCATTATTTATAACAAATCTCCTCTCAAAGGTCTTCTCTCTTTGTCGAATTTTTTTTTTTTTACTTTCGATTGGTCTTCTTCCGACAACTCTCTTTTTTTTTACTCTGGTAAAATCCGTTCATAACTGAGTTTCTTTTTTCAATTTAATTTTCTTTTAATTTTGATTAATTTCTTTTTTTTTTGTAGTGATGCAGTTACCCTCGTTCTCTTTCAGTCAGATACAGATATATTTCTTTTGTAATTTTTCTCAAGTTAATAAACATACGTTTCCCTTTCTTTAAACTTAATTTTCGTCTAGCTCTAGATTGATTGGCTAGATTTGATTGTTTAGATTCTTTTCTATTCTGATAAAATCCTTGCACTCTTTTTCCTTTAGTTAAAAAAAGAAATGTTAAATTTAAAATGTTATACCTAAAGTTCGAGAATTCTTGTTTCTTGTGAAGATAGATTTAAAAGGGGATCGCATCTGGAAAGTAGTCTTTGCAAGAAAATTTTGGGCTAATTACTATAAATGTTAATTTTAATTTTTCACTTTTCGTCTCATGTGAAAATAAATGAGATGAGGGAAGATGCATTTCCCGTAACACCCTGTTTGCACAGAACATTGATCACGGTGGTAATTGAGATTTCCTCGGCGATTTCTTTCTAAAAAGTCACAAAATTATTTCATCTCTTTTAAGTAGACTACTGTGTTATGTTTATTCTTATCGTACGAAGAATTAAAATAGGTTCAACAATCCATCAAACGTGGCACAGTGCAACGCTTTTCTTCTTTCTCTTTCTTCAGTTGTTCAAGAAGAATATGCCTCTCATTAAATTGATTACTTAATGTTAAATTTATCAGATACCGAATTTGGCTCTCATCACGTATTATTCTGAATAATAATTATTCTGAATCTTTATACTTTTCCTATTATGTATTAATTTATGTATTAATTAATTTAGATTATCATGAAATCTTAAAGTAAATCAGATAAGAAACATATCAGAAAGAAAACATTATTTTGCGTCAAAGTTATGAAATATTTCTATTCAAACATCCCTCTATCTCATCTTTGAAACGAAACATCTCTACGTCTAATAAAATGGAAATTTCAACGATCTGCAGATTAATAATTATAGCACAGTTCGGGGTTCGAAAGCAATATTCCAGGAATAGAAAAATTTCAATAATAAAATAATAATTTCCAATAATTACCAATCCAGCGGAATCGTCAGATCCCCAGTTGAAAACTCGCGATGAAAAGAAAGATTCCCGATTTCTCACAACGTTCTATTTCCAAGACTGACTTTCAAGTACCCGTGCAAGCCACCTCGTAGTTACCTTCTTTACCTAATTTCCCAAGTAAATACCGTTCTTCCCTCTGATTCCTCATTGTGACACGGACAAACGGACATTCTTTAAAAGTAGTCCGGCTGGAAAAACCGAGCAAAGATCGGACATTTCCTCAGAACTATCGGTTAACATACGGACGTGCTGGTTTCCCGTGGCGATACTTGACAAACGATGCCCCATAATAATAGGGTCACCATTGACTCTGGGCATTGTCGTACGGGACAGCATGGAGCACTGGCCACCAGGAGGTCCCTGGCCACGGCCACTTACTTATTTTCCCCTATTGTTCTCCATCATCCGCCCTTGTCCCTCTTTCGCGTCCAACAGTTTTCACGCTCGATGTTTATGGCGCTTCGTTGAAACCGTGTCACGTTCCTTTCCCTTTTTGCCAGCCTCGGCTCTATTAACCGGTCAGGGTAGCCGGTCCTTTCTCTGTAATGAGATTAACTGCTGGTTACGACCTCGTCCACGCGGACTCCTAGTAAAATCAGTCAAGTTTACCGTCCACGATTTAGGATCTCGTTAGGGTACCAGCGTATCTCCTAAAGCGAAATTTCTGTTCGAAAATTTAGATGAGATCTTGAATCTTTCCGATGATTATGTTGATTAATAACTCGATTTAGAAGTTTAGAAAGTCTGTCTCAATTACGGGGTGTGTTTGGAAATTTAGAACTGCACTATTCTTCTTTTGTTGCAGAAAGAGAATATTTGAACATTTCTTGAGATTAATTTTTTTTTTTTTGGTATTTTTTCCATGTTAATGCATGTTTCATAAAAGTATCTTGTAAACACGAAATTTTCATTCTCTGACATCAACAGTTTAAAAATTTTTTTATACGATTTTGTACTACTTCCTGCATCATCAAAATGTCAAAACTCCTCCATTCCTCTTTTGAATTGCATGACAATTAATACCAAATTAAAGAATCAACGAATCTTTAAGTTTACTGTTCATAAAGTTTACTATTCCGTTGCAATGATCAAAGTACTTTTTAAAAACATTCCGTGCTACTTTCTTCCTAAAGACCTTCGAATCCTCCGAACATCACAAATTACACAACCAATGTCAAGTTAAAAAGTCAGTAACCACACGACGCTTAAAATTGAAGATCTCAGTATTCCGCTTTTAATGAACTTCCTAAATGTAATTGTTTACATTCCAAATTCACTAAATTACCAAATTCATTAAATTTCACGTTCGACGAACGGAGGAATTTTAACAGCTACAGGTTAGGAATTTTAACACGTTTAACGTTGCTTAACTCTTCGATCTCGCAGCAAATATACTTGGACAGCTCATAATCGAGTGTCGTGTAGGAATGTTAACAATCTTCTAACTACCGCCAGTTTCATACAATCCCGGTATTGTCGAAGAATAGCTAACGGCCATTTTATCAAGGAATTTCGTGTGATTTTGCAAGCTTCTTCCTGTTAACAGGACCCTTTCTGCACATTATCTACTTTTGTATTCATACGACGTGCCGGCTATCAAACCGTTTTACTGCTCGAAACGCACACGTTAAACGACCGTTTAGCTACGCGGCCTCTGCCAATTACATTATCTTCTCGTTATTAAAATATTCCACAGAACAGCGGGTAATCTTAATGACCGCCTAATATCCGCGATCAACGAGATTTTCGTTATTCTGTTCGTCACGTCATTTGACATTTTTTTCCATTCGATCGTTTATTGCTCGTCATTTCCAGCTCGTTTTGCCACGAGATCTTTCCTCTATCTTAACCGGTTGTGTCAAAGTAAACGAAAAATATTTGTACGTAGATTGTTCTCGAAAGTATTTGAATACTTACATTTTATGAACATTTTACACGTATATACTACGCGTGTCATGTAAAACGTTTTGTAATTTCATTAACACCGCAGTGAAACTGAACGTTTAACTGTCGTGGTTGTATTGGTCAATTTGACAATATATTGTAAATTTAGAAATATATACTCATAACTTACTTAATCCAAGTAAGTACGTATTTCGTCTGATTTTCATATTTCCATAATCCAAGACTTCATAATTCATAATTCTATAATCCAAGATTATATACTTCACGATTATACAGTTTTTCTAAAACAAAATGTTCGAGGTCTGATCTTGTTAAATCCAAAATTTTCATAGTTAGATTTCTCTGAGATTTAATTAAGTAGAATTTTCTTCAAATTATTCCGAGAAATCTTATTAAATTATCATCGTAATTCTTCTTACGGTACTTGAATATTTAGTGTTCACTATAATTTTACGCACACTGTGAATAGAAAATTCCGTAAAAGGAGTTGTAAAAAGGAAACGAGGCGATAGCATAAAAAAGAAAAGCATTCCTCAACGCGAATACTATCATCCTCCCGTCAAACTCTAAGAGAGAAAGAAAATTTCCATGTTCGTGAGTCGTAGAGTCAACATCTCTCGAAGAAAGACAAGACGGAGCTCGCGTAACTGAACTTGCATAACAGAGCTCGCCTAATTTTTCCCAACTATCCCGGCAAGGATCTGGAAAGGATCCCGTTGCCAGAGGGCACGAAAAGCTAACGGTCCCCGAAACGCGAAAAACCCGGACAGATTTACAACCAGCTACCGATCGTGTGGACCCAAGAAGAAGAACCCAGCAGAGATCCAACCAGATGCCCGACTATATTATAGATCTTCCGAGGCAGCGTTGATTAACGACGATCTCGATCGAAACGATCTCTCGGAACGTATAATTCCTTTTTGCGTTTTTCCGTTTCGTTGTTACTCGTTGGCCCGTACACGGACACCTGTAGCCCTGGTGAGACCCGTTATGCTCATCGGACAGAGATTCCGCCTAATAAAGACATAATTCTAGAAGATAGAATCTACAGGGTTCGCGCGGGACCGCGGCGGCCATCTTTACGAGTCGAGTCCGATTCGAGAACAGATCGAATGTCGGGCTCGCCGGTTTCACGGATCTTTCCTTGTCTTCTTTTTCTTTCTTCTTTTTTTCCGCTTTTTTTCGTTCTCCTGTCTTTCCTCTTCTTTTCGTGGAAAAAGGAACGCTTTCCTCGTGGGATTTATGGCCTCGTTAACGCGACCCCGCGACGTTGTATTCGCGCGCGATGCTGCACGAGAAATTGATTATTAAATCCGCGGTCGCGTAGGTAAGCCATCCTTCTGTTCTGATCGTTCTTCCTTTTCGTTCAGACTTCGTATAACGTAATTCTATCTAATTCTACGGGAATCCAAAAATATTTTCACGATTGTCTTATGGCGCAGATTCGTTGATCTGTACACATTTATGTAAATAATTAAGGATGGTTTGTAGAGGTAAGGTTTTGAATATTCCCTTGTCTTATTTATTATCTAGAATATAGAAAAGATTCTAGACAATATTTGAATGATATTCTTACACAATAATTTACCAATTATTTTTAAACTAACGATTTTACATATTTTTCAATTACAATTAGTAAGTTATCATCTAGATGAGAAATACGAAAGAATTCCAAAGCGTGAGAACGAAATGAAATTTCGCAATTTTTTTTCCAACTCTTCTGCCTCTTTTTAAATTACAACCCTTCGAATTTTTTCCCGAACGTCCGCCAAGAACAGATAAAGAAAGAAAATTTGAAAAAAGAGAAAGAACAGGAAGAGGGGGAAAAAGAATGGTGCTGCGCGAGTGTCAAATTCAAGCTCGTTTGCCGCGGCAATTCCGCGCAAATCGCCGTGAAAACCCGCCAGGGAGAAAACAACCACGGCCGATCGTCCGCGGTCCAATCGTCCGCAAAATGGCCGCACATTCCGCGCGCTAACAACAACTTGATGAAACGATTAAAAGCGTAACGAGGGTGTCGGTCCCGTTCTTCCGTCCCTTTCCATCCTCCCGCGCCATTTCGCCGCTGATGGCTGTTGTTACGACAGGCGTGTGCACGCCCCGCGCAAATTTCCACGCGAGAATTTTCCCGATTCGCATGTATGAACGGTCGCGGTCCCATAGGACACGTCGCCGGTCTCGTTGACAGAGCGTTCCCCCGGGCAGCAAGGCCCTGATAAATCTGTCCAGCCCGATGTTGGCTCCGATTCCCGTGGACCGCTTCGCGAAAATCCCACTCGATTATGCGAATCCGGAAGCTTAGCGGCACTTTCCCCTTCTTTATGAAATACCCGAGAATTTTTCGAGATTTTTTGTCAGATTTTGTGACAAGCTGGAATCATACCTGGATGCTGTGAAAGGATTTTTAGACGTTAGAAAATTGGATCGGGTATTAATTTGGCGTTGGGAAATTGTTCATCGTTGGCTCTATTTTTCCTTTTCTTTTTTTATTTTGGACGATCTTCCTATTCGTACTCTTCGAAACACTCTTATTCGAGACTTAACCCTTTGAACTTATATATGCCACGCTGGAGGTGACAATACGAATTTGATCTGAAACTTTGAAAAATTATAAGAAAATTATAAGTTACATTATGATTATATTGTGAATTTTGCCTTCGTTGAAATAAATACAAGTGGACGCGCAACAATATTGAAAACAAATCGACTTCAAAGGATGAATTAAAATGTTTCCCATTTCCTCAACTGTTGTTGGAACAACAACAGAAACGGTTTAAGAACAGGCACGTTTCAAAAATATCCACGCGACACGACGTCAAGTCCGTACCAAAATCGGTATCGATAAATCGTTCCAGAGTGGCGAATTCCTGCGCCGAAACCAAGCCCTGCGTTATTGTTATTATTATACAAACAAACCGGGGTTGCACGCAACTGAACCACGAACCATGGAAACCGCTCATAACCGCATCCATCACCACCGCCATTACGCGAAACGAGACGCGGGCGTTGCTCAAAGCAGTATGGTTAAAGCCGTTTCGAGAAAGCTTTCCCCGCGGTGGACATTAAGATATCGACACGCTAATGTTCGTCCATTAAATGGTTACCGGCCGGAAACCGTTTAATCGTTCCCAGCCTTGGAAACAAGCTAATTGCGTTCCATCCGTTCGTGTAATTCCATCGTCGTCCACGACTGGTTATCGTCGAGGTTTGCTACGCATCGCGTGGAAATCACTCGTCGCCGAGTCGGAGAGAACAATTTTTCCTCCGACTCGCGTGTTGTTCCATCAGGGGAGAAGGGAGCGTCGATTTCGTCGCGAAACGATCTCGACGGTATTAACATGGCGGACCGTGTGTGCGGGGGAGGCTAGGCGCGATAAATAAACCCCGAGCCCATTGAAGTAAGTGGTTATGTTTTTAACACGTGCTTCAGACTAACAGTCCACCCCCCGCGACCCCTCAGGCTGGTACAAACCACGGGAGAACGCTTCTTCGCCATCTCCATAAGCCACGTCTTTCGCAATGGCGTAGCGTCTCGAGATTTTCTTTCGTTATCGTTCGGTTATTCGAGTTAATTAATTTATCATCACCTATAATTATATGATGTAATATTTGATGAGTATTGTCCATAATTACTTGTATCACTTAAATATCCATATTATCTATTACCTATAATTTAATAATTTATTTGTTATCAGTTACATTTTTCTGGATTTTCTACATTGTATTCTACATATATATTTATGTTCCTTAGGATTTTTGTCAATTTATTGGAAATTTTTGGAAATTTCCAATAAATTGTGATTTTTGGGATTCTTTGGCGAAAGTGCGATTTGTTGTTTAGATTGATCATTAGTTTTTTTTAAACGATTTTTAATAACACTTCTCTTGTGACTTTAACTTGCCTTATATTATATGTTGTCTTCCCTCTGAGTTATTATATTTTATTTTGTTTATATTATATTTTATTTTAGAACGTGGAAACTCACAGATCCATGCTATTACCAAAAATCTGAAATTTAGATTCCCTTTAAAATTAAACTAGAACAAAATCTAAACTTTCCTGAAATCAAATTTCAAAAAGAGAATCCCGAGTGCAGATAAAGCAAAAAGAAATCGAAATTCCAAGCATTCAAACTCCGAGAACAAAATATCGACTATGAAATAAATATCCTCATACGCACGTAGATATTTTTTTAATAAAAAAATCATCTCCGACGAAATGAAACTCTTTCAGAAGAAATGCCTTTTGACCGAGGCATAAAGAAAGGAATCTGTTCAGAACCTTCATGAAAATAGAAAGAAGACCATAAATTCATAAATTCGTGTAAAGCAATTTGTTTAAACTCCCGACGAAGATGAAAGGAAATTCAAATTCACGCTGTCTGAAGAAATCGAACTACGAGCCTAAAATAAATGCCTCAAAACTCATCAACTATAATATTTACCGTCACGAAAGAGCTTCACGATCGAGATCGATGACCCATTCTCCCCCATTCAAAAGGAAAAAAAAAAATAGAGAAGAAGACTCCGTTTTCGCATAATTTCTCGGATCACGGGAAGCGCTCTACGCTACTGGTGTCCAAGCAGGGCCGAAGAAGTGCTACGCGCGCGAACATCGAGCGGACAACGAAGAGTGAAAGAGACGAAGCGACGTACGAACGAAGAAGAAACGTGTGCACGAAGCGAGAAGAAAATGGAAGAACGGTGAAGGAGGAGGAAAGGGGGAGAGAGCGAGAGAGTGGTTCTCTCTCGTCGAGATGGGAGATGCGCCGACGTAACCGATAAATAACAACGGCAACGAGCCTGTCAGACCCTTGTTAAACCACCGTGCACACGCTCACGCGGCCTAGCACGCACGCATTCACGCATTAGAATACGTTTTAACACATCCTTCTCGTTCCTCGTCTTTTGCCCTCGTTCGTTTGAGAGAGACGAGAGGACCGTCTAGATGTTTGCCCCTCAAGGGTTCAGACGCCATTGACGAATATTACTACGGTCCTCGGACCGCGAGCAAACGCTAATTAATTCCGCTTCTTCAATGCAATTAGCATCCGCGCTTCGAAATGGGATCGCTCGTTCAGCTGAATCGGCTGATCTTTTTCTTCCTTTTCTGAATTGGACTCTTTTGCGATTTATTTTGTGGACTGTGGATATCGTCGCGGAAGAATAGAGGAGGTTACAAACTGCGAATTTCTATGACAATTTATTATTTTTGAGAATGTAATTTAAAACTCTTCATCGAAAGGTCGTTTTAGTTTTCTTATATCATAGAAAGCACTGTACCAATAAGAATATTTTATACATTTATACTTATTACGTGTAATTTTGCACTTTAAAATTTCCGCGTAGAAATCCGCAGTCTGATTAAAGCAATTTGCAATGTACATTTGTACTTTTTTATATATCAAATATTTGAATTTTGTATTTTTTTTTTATGTCTGCAGGATTAGAGAAGAAGGGATTCATTCGTAGATAGTATTTGTAGATATTGTTTGATAGAATGATATAATTTGCATGATATAATTTGGCAAATAATGGCACAGTGAATACCTACTGTATGGGCATATAACTTTGAAAATCGAAAATCTCGATTCATTTTTTATCATCGTATTTCGTTACACTTTCTTATATTTTCAAAAGGAGAAGAAGCCCATTTGCAGATAATGCACACTAATTAAATAACTCGCAGAGTGATAGGGCTACGAATGATTAAGAAAATGATTAAGAAATCCTCCGTTTTTTATACAGCTTCGTCGACACGTTTTTGTTTAACCGAGAGTATCGACTGATCATCCGACATTTAATGTAATTAACGTTGAAGAGTACTCAATGCGCTAATGCTTGCGTATCATAGATACAAAAGCCATCGCGATACAAAAACGAAGTGCAAAAGGAGGGGAAAAAAGAGAATCTGTAGAAGCCATTTGCAATATGACGGAGCGTCTCGATCAGCGGAAAGATGTTTTTATGGTTTCCGAACGGGCACAGAACGGGTTCTCGTGGCCCCTGTCGATGACTTTGCCTGGAAGATAAGTTCAAGAGGAACGGAGGAGACAGGGATACTCGGTACGACGTGCCAAGAGTTGCACTTACGTGAATGCATCTGCCTCTGTTCGCACGAGCCATCATTTTATCCGGTCGACTTAACGCAACGCCCGTTTACGCTGAAGTTACGAGCTCCGTCTGCCCCCCTCCCCACCCCGCCTCTCTTGTTCCTCACCTTGTCTCTCACAACCGCGGGACCGAGAGGGTCCCGTCTATCTTAAGGGTACGTTTTATGAACTGTACTTTATGAATTTGTCGAAGAGCGCCTCGAGATGGTATCGTTAACGCGCCTCCAGCGTGTTCCAACGAACAACCAAATGGAAAGAGGGAGGAACGTGTAATAGTTGCTAGCGGAGGTTTCTTTTTTCTTTCTTTCTCGCAGAACCACATCGTACGAAGTGGTAGAAGCGCAAATGCTTTGCTTTCTACGGCAGAAATAGGCACGAGGCGAATTTTTGATAAAATCGGGAGGAATTGCAATCTTTGAACAGGGATACGATACAAATAGTTACGTGTCTTACGATTTTTATTTTTTATTTCTAGGAATTATTTCTTCCCTATTTTTTCTATTCTTTCTACTTGCTATTTAATCATCTAAAGATTTAACAAAGATAGAGTTTAAAAAAATGGAAATACCATCAAGTACTGTTTTTGATTGAAGAAGCATGGTCTCTCTTCCAAATTATCAAATCTCCTCCTCCGAGGATCTTCCGATCTATACGATAAACTTCTTTATGATGTTTTTTTAATTTTAATACCACTTTACGATTTTATCAAATTTACAATATATTACATACCATTAAATTACAATACCATTTTTCACAAGTTATTTTATTAAATGTACAAATGGAAAGAATTAAAATATTATCGTGCGTAGTATCGGAGAGCAGCTGTTATTATAAAAAGGCTAAAATTAAGCGGATCGAAGAAAAGACTTTCAAAGAACTCGCGCGATACCAGATACTCGGAAGAAAGAGAGGAAAGAATGAGCGTTTGGCACGCGCTTTCCCTCGTCCTGTTTCCTAAGCCAGCTTTCTTTCGAAGGGCATAAATTAGCGGCGCGACATGTTGCTCTCCCCCTTATCTTCATGGCTTATTTTCACCGGCGGAGAAAGAAGAGCGGTCACGCTTTGCTCGCGATCGACTTTCGCCGCGCATCTGTCGGGTCGCGAAGGAAAAGAGGGCCCCGTGTAAGCCCTTATCTCGAACACGCCCGTTGTCGAAACATTTAATGTCGCCACGCGAGGCGATCGGGTCGCCTTTGATTCCGATGGAAACACGACCGAAGCGAAATCCACGCCGACGGAACACCGTGTCCCCGTCGGTTTGCCCGGCAATTAAATTTCCTCCGACAAGTTCCGCCGTTTCTTTTTCGCGGCACCTCGATCCTTCGTGGAATCTCGCCGGTTCTCTCTGGCCCCCTGACAGAATTCGAACTTTCTCGAAGTTCTTCCTCCGGGTTTTTCGTTCTTTCTCCTTTTTTTGGCTTCGTTTTACGCAACAAACAGGAGACACGGGAGGAAAGTTAGGGTTGAAATCGCGAAACTGACAACTTAGTCTTCGTTTAGGCCCGTTTCAAGATTATTTCCTTCAAGATTGTGTTTTGTCGTGAATTTTTAAGATTCACGTGAGAAAGAGAGAAATTTGAGAAATTTCAAATTGGAATTTTCAAATGGGTGATATTTTGGGGAGATAAAAGAAGGACGATGAGCAATTGAATTGATATTATCAGTCAAATAATTGTAAAAGTTGCTTCTTGCGTAATGATGACAGGTTTAGTAATGAAGAAGTGTATGTACCACTTGCAATTTTGTACTACATGTTATAAGTTATACATATTATACAGTTATTGCATTGAGTTATAACATAAATTCGTTTTGTTTTTATTTTCGTTAAATCGTAGGTATATGTACAACTCAATATTTGATGATAATATATTTGATGAAAGTCGAATTTATATATTGCAACTCAACGTTCAGTCTAAAATTGTAAACGAGAACTTTATAATTTGTAACTGGTAATTTGTTTTTAATCAATAATGTTACTCAATCAATTATTAAAAAATTCAGATGCCATATATGATGAAACATTTAAGAGAATAAAATGGAGGAATCAAAAAATCTTATTTTCGTGTTCCACTCAATTCTTTGATTGTCAATTAAAATAACCGTGTAATGTAATTCAAACTGCTTCGTTTCAATTTCAGTCGTAGTAATTAACAATTAAATAACTAGTTTCTCCAAGCTTCAAACAAGTCTCGAACACAATTATTCGAATCGTAATTCGCAATTCTTCTCCCAGCAATTGCCAATTCACTTGTGCGTCGCATTTTCCTATCGACAGACTTCGTTTCAAATACCAAATAGTCTTCTGACTGGCTAATATAGTACCACCATTCTTCTTCTCACATTAAACTGCAGTGTAACCTTGCCCGTTCTTTCAGCCACTAAGACCGATTCGTTGTTATTTTTCCATTATTTCGCCATTATTACTGGCCATTACTCCGGCCGTGTTCTCACTTCTCTCAGGTCAGGTTCCTTCTACTTAGCCATGGATATTTTCTTTATTGGCTTTAATGTTATCTGCAAAGCTCGCCACCTGGCGCCGGCACAAAACGGTGTATCGCTTTCACCGGTCCTCCATAGGGTTCTGACCGACCCTTCCTAGAATAATATTTTCCCAACACCGAGACCCTGTTTATAATGTCAACGCGGCAGCAACGGATTATTCGACTGGCTTCCGGTCGATCTGCGAACGCGTCCGTCGCTCGAAAATTGATCCTGTCAGACGCCGCCAGAAGATTCTCGACGGTGTCGTGAATTTTTCAAATTATTTGTAACTTTTAACCGCTGGCTTTAGAATTCAATTTAAAATAATGTTTCGAACATTGAAAACCCCAAGGACATTGACATTTGTTTAAGTGGGTATTGCAGATTTTGATCTTTATTTGACAATATTACAATACATTGTAATAGTAATATGTTATAATAACTTTCTATAGTAGTTATGTAATTCTCAGTGTTTGCAATGTTTGGAAATTAACTGAGAAAGAAACTTACGAAACATTTTTTCAGAAATCGCTGTTGCACTGCATTGCAGACTAAAAACTCTCGTATATTCTACAGATTTCCCAAAATCCACGTTTCCCAAAATATACCCAGGTTCATAAATTCCCTCGGGACGTGTTCCTAAATCATCCTCCTTCCGAATGGTTCGCCTAACAAGCGATTCGATCGAGCCCGTTAATTAAACCTTAAGGCGAACCTATTCTCGTTTTCCAAATTCTCCCCGCCATTCGTCACCGCGGTCACACACTGCGACTTACCTAGTATGCGTAAAAAAAGAAATTCTCCGAGTCCTGTGTGAAAACCACGCGTCTGGCGGGAAAACGTGGCGAAACAAACGAGCGAGAAAGTTCGAAAAGGCAGAGGAAGAAGAGAATTGGTCGGAATTGGAGGGAGAGGGCGGTGAAAACTTTTCCACGAACGAGAGAAAGATGACAGAAAGGGCGAGACAGCGAGGGGAGAGAGGAGAAGATCAATTCCAGGCAATATGTAGAACGATTTCTCTCCGTTTCTGGATACGAGTCGTAACGAGAATTCACGACGCCCTCGCGGTTGTATCCTTTATTCCAGTCGACGATTTATCCCCTGTCGGGGGTGCGCGACACAGGGACGAGAGGGGGGACGGGGTAGGACAGCGGGGACAGGCCATCTTCTTGCACATAGAAGAAGGTTTTATTGGGCTTTTTATGGGCCGAATAAACGGTCCCGTTACGCGGATTTGCATGGAACTTGTTCCGTGATTCACTACCCACCTCCCTGTTTCGTCGTTTTCTTGCGTTTTTATACGCGGTTGATCGAAGGGGGTTGATCGTGGCTTCTTCTACCATTTTTTGGGGGGAGTTTGGAATTTCTGTGGCGATTGGAATAAAAGATTTGTTTGGTAATTGAAGTTAAAGCGACGACGGGAAATTTTTTCTTTTTTCGATAAAAACGCAATCTGGGGAAATTTAGTCGATAACGAGACAATTATCAACTAAACTCCTCTGTTGAAAACTCTTGTCGTGAAATATTCAATTTTGTAAAATTTGTTCCACGATAGACAAGGAAAAGAGAAACCGGTTACTGTTGTTACTTTTTCTCGTATTACACGCGACAAGTTCTACGCAATATTTAAACGTTTAAAGTATTCAAATAAATAAATAAATGTTTAAAATATTCTTTAAACTCATCTGTTTTGTGTCTTGTACGCAAGAAGAACGAAAGATTTTCATTCGAACTGCTTGTTAGAACTTTTTCGTTTGAAAATTTAAATGGAGACAAACAGAAGTTTCAGGAAATTGGATAAATAAAAAATTCATATTAGCATTCGTACGTCGAGATCGTAATTGAAATACGTGTTAAGATCTTACTCTTTTTTAGATCAGCTTCGGAAATAATTGAAAAGATAAATATATCGTACCAAATAAATTACACTTATCAAAATTTTATTAAAATACCGCTGATTTTGAAACCATCTCTAGATAGCGTTGGAAAGAAACAGAGTGGAAGGTTATCATCCGCGTAGTTTCTATAATTATGATGAAACGTTGCGCAATGATACGTTAAATTATCTGTGGTTCCGGTTCACGGATAGCAAGCCGCGATTCTCAATCAATTTATTGGCGGTTCGACCAGCTCAAATTACATAATTAACACCAAAGGCTTCGCCAGATATTGATTCGCGATTGTTTTTCTTTTTTTTTTTTCTTATTCGGTATTTTGCAGTTGCGAAATGTAAACCAAACTGTAAGTGCTTTATTACACTACTTACTTACTTGTTTTTCAATCGATGACGTCAATGTTCCCAGATCGATCCATTTAAACGATCGAATTCCCGATAAATTCTTCCGGTTCGATCTCTCTCGATATTTCTTTTACTGAATCGCACGGGCAAAAAAAAGGGGGGGGGGACACGTTGAAAAAACGTTTAAAAGCATTTTATAAGAAGCGTAAAACGTAGATGATAAGATCGAGAGTTGCAAATCGATTGGTAATTGATTGAAACTGATTGGACTCGCTTGGAAAGGTTGTGTGTATGGGCTCGGCTGATGGAAGCGTTTCTTTCGCAATGGCTGCCGGCGTGCTGAATTTGTATAATAAAGTCTGAAAACGCGTATTACAATAAATGGACCCGGAGTGATTGAATTTGTTGGAACGTTTGTTATTAGGGGAAAGCGTACACGCCCGGCGCAGGTACGATTTTGCAAACTAGCGAAGCACGGTGAAGATCTCGCTCGTCGTTTCGCGCCGCGCGTTAAGCCCGGTGCACGTTTGCAATTTTCTGCCATAATGTAATCTGATCGTGTACGACGCCAGTCCGGGTGATTTAATGTTACACGACCTCGCCGTTTTACGCAAATTCAAACTTCGCGCAAAGATTGGCTAGGTTTGGAAGCAACGAGTTAAGTCACCGTCGCACTTGTCATTATTTGAATAAGAATGTAGTTCATGCACGTGGTGTTGCAGCATATTTTTGTATATTTTTGCATTGATAAGATTTTAGGAATAAAGTTAAAACAAACACTGTACTTTAACGACTATGTTGACTATATTAGGCCACGTGATTTATATTGGAATAATTATTTGCATTGTATTACAGATTTGCTTGTTTCCCATAAATAAATTGAAGTAAATGATCTGAATAATTATGTAATTATAATATTATAAAATTTATAAATATAATTTATATTATTATATTATACAATTTTTATTTTTATTGAAAAGAGTTCTAGACAATTTGCTTAATGATGTGTAGTAGAGATGTTAATAAATTTCCCAGATCACAAAATATTAATTAAATAATTAATTTGAAACTGGGAATTCAACGTAGAAGCTTTTAAACAGAAGGAACAAGTGTCAGAATACGCGACATAATTTTCAAGTGCAAACGGGGCTTAACCTGCTTCGTGGTCGTTACGATTTTTTCGATCGCGCGTATCGGGAACGTGTAATTTCGAGCGATTCTTCGAAGTTGCCACAACACGATGACGAACAGTATCGATGTTAAATTGTATGATGCTTAACATTGAAGGTGCTGCAACGTGTCCAGTGAAGTCACGTCTCATATCTAATCACGCGTGAACTCAACGTGAAAGACATACGCATCGAAACACGCATCGAAAGGCCCCCTATTCCAATTTTAGGCCACAACTCATCCAAATCTTCCAGATACTTCTCCGAATGTTGAACGTTGAAACGAACGTTAACGTCGTGAAGGAAGACCCTGAAATTTCGTGGCTGATTCGTCCTGAAATCGACGATTCGTGACGAGAGCCTTGGATTGAAAGCGATTAAAAATCGATGCGACGGTCCGATTCGATTTCCCGGAAAAGGGAATCGTTTTCGAACATTCTGTAACAAGCTCGTTCCGTACCGTTCACTCCATAGAGCACAAAGAGCCGAAGTAAAAGGGCGTCACGTGTCATTTGATTTCAATTCGCCACCCTTCGGGCAACGCAATAATCCCTATTAAACAAATAGACGCGGGCATGCCCCATTGCGCACGAATCGCGCGCTCGTGCGCACACGGTTGCGCCTCGCCGACCTCGAAATGAATGCAATTTGCGTAGAGATCGACGAGCGTCGAGATTAACCAATTCTCGCGCTGGAAGCGCCGCTTGCGTATATACTTAATTATAAATATTAAAAATTTAATTAGAAACATTCGTTCGATTATTTTGGGTTGTTTTAAATTACGGATTTAATTTCGAATAGTAGATTGCAGTTGATGAAAACGTTCCCCGTTTTTATATGATAATCGTGATTTGTGTGGAATTGGACGTACACGACAAGAATACTCGGAATGATAAATTATCAACGCCAGAGTATTTTTCTGCCGTGAAGAAGTATTACGAGTTTGAACGAAGAACGAAATATTCCTATCGCTATATATATATATATATATATATATATATATATATATATATATGCATGATTTATCGCTTCAATCTTTCATTAAGTTAATCTTCCTGAAACATTACGAATTCTCTTTATTTACTAAAATATGACTGCACATTGAAATGAAGAAAAAGTTGAAGCAGGACATTCAAAGTATCGATAGAAATTAGAAACGAATTAAGAATAACAGTCAACTAACTTTTATCGAACTCACCTTAATCTTCGCATAATATAAATAAACCATGTCAGTCATTTACAATTTTGGTATTTTTATTATTTGTAACATTTGTACATTTACGACTTTATGTTTACATTTTTTTTTCTTAATTTCATATACATTTTCGTTTCTTATGTTACAACTTCTTTTTTTTTTTCTTATTTTAGCGAAATAAAAATCGAACATTCTGCATAAGAAATATCTTACGCTGAAAATCTTTTTCTTTTTTTGCCGAAAGAATTCAAGTACGATAAAGTAAAAATTAATAAAAGTTAAATAGTAAACCTATATTATTTTCATATTGTATCTCCTCAGAAGGATAATGTAATAAAAGTGTATTTATTTCTTCTGGAGGATTTATAACGCATCGATGATGAAACTACCAGTCGTTTTTAATTCGTCTTTCGATGATACAAATATCATCTCGGAAGAAGTAAATTTTACAACCAACGAGATTGGCCCACCTATCTTTCGCAGTAAATAGATGAAATCCAAATAATCAAAGCAACGCAATTACGTAGAATCGTTTATCATCGATTATTCAACCGGAAAAGAAATCACTTCTCCCGTGGCGGGCAACGCCGTGCCATTATCATTTCCATGCGGAAAATTAGTTTCACAGTTGATGAGCCGCGTTATCAACTCCCGCGTTATCACGATCGATAACGACGGTGAACGCGTGCAAATAAGTCTCGTTTGTAAAGTGCACAGCGTGTTACGAGGTCCCCGGTGATCGTGGGGGGCTGAAGAGCTCGAGCCCATCCCGCAATCGAGCCTAGAACGCGACCAGCCCTCCCATAATGCAATTTGAGCTAACTGCCGGGGGATAATCGCCGGCAGCCACCCTATAAACTGTAAGCACACAACGCGTAATGTACTAAGCGCGTTGAGATCTTCTTTTCTTCCACCGTCGATGTTATTCTAGCCGCTCCCTTTGTGCCACATGGCGCGGGGCTGAAGAACCGACGAAAGCCTTCGTGGAATTCGGCTGGACGCGTCCAGATTTTTGGCTTTTCATCAATCTGGTTAAATATTGCGCGGAATTGTTGGAACAGAAGGAAATAAAAAAAAAACTGACAAGTTTCAGGATCTTGTAATAATCTTTTGTAATCTTGAATTGTTTTTTCATTGACGTCGAAACAGGAGTTGCATCAACTGTTCCAAGTTTCTTTTTCAATCGAGAGATTCGAGAGATTCTTGCTTACGAAGAATCTCAGAGCTTCGATAGTTCGTGTTATCAGGTCTCGGACTTTTTACTAAATAATTTGAACTCTGGACTTTTGAACTTTCCAACTTTGAAGTTGCGGAATTTTGAAAGTTTACGGCGTGTCAAGTTTCAAGTTTATTGATCGACGAAACTCCAAGTTTTGGTAACAAAATGATTGGAGAACTAGAACTCGAGGGACACATTGAGAAATTTTCGGAACGAGAGAAAAAGAAGGAATGTCAATGAAAAAAGAAGAAAAAACAAAAATATTATCCGTTTATCTTTCCCAGCTTAACTCCACGTGAACTGTTTTTATTCGCGATTATTAGATAAACTGCTTCGTAGATAAACGGACGATAATTTCTACCTGTATTACAATAAATCGAGCTAATTGAATTTACGGAAAAGCAGCTCATCTTATCGTCGAGTATTAAAAGCCATTAAAGAAGAGAGATAAAGTAAATCATCGAGGTGATAAGAATTTCATGAATAATGGCCGCGACAGCTCGTGTTTAAAACAAAATGGACGTACACTACGAGGCTTCCATCGAGTTTACAAGCATCGTGATACGATGCAATTCCGCGAACCTTCGCAAATTGCCGTAATTGACGATGTTTTCACATATCTCTGTAATTGTCGACGTTTTATAGCGACGTGATCCACATTTTCACGATCCAACGGCCAACCAATCTCGCTGGTTAAATCGGCCTACGAAATTAGCAGGGACATCAACGAGTCCGGTTGGAATTTATCGTCGTTACGAAATCACCTCGTGGAAATTAAACCCGCACGGGATTTATCGCGACGATGCAAATTTTTAGGCGAATCGGTTCGACGTTTACTGGGATATTTTAACGAAATAACTGCAGGAACTTTAAAATCGTGAAGCTCTAATTGAAAAAATTTGGAAGATTCTTTCTCTCTTTTTTTTCTCCAAGATGCTAACATCGATGCTTTAGAAGGAAAATCGATAGTTTTGAAAATTAGAATCTTCATAGATCGAGCGTTTCAGAATTTGAGAGTCAGAATGTTGGCGAATCAAATTGTTTGGATATCAGGGATTTGAAGATCTGGGAAGACGAGAATTTTGAACACTGTGCAGTGTCGAAACCCCGAAACTCCGTAAACTTCTGTGAGATTAAATTTTGAAATTTGTAGAATTGAAACTCTATAAAATAGTCCTTCAAACGTACGGAATTAAATTTCGACGAAACAAAATTTGGCATTTTCTGAACTTACAATCCTGAGATCTTCAGTTGAAGCAAGTCAGAAATAAAATTCCGAAAATAAAATTTCGACGTCTCCCGCGCGCGTGAAAGAGAATCGAAAAAACGTAATTACCACTTACCACTGTACGAGAGAGAGCGATACTATCACGGGCATGTCGTGCGTGAAGTATCGCCACGGCACGACCCACATCGCGCACCGAAAAATTAACAACGCCATCGGTTTTTCTTGTTATAATTAATGTTTACGGCACGGCAGTAAAGCGGGGTCGGACACGGGCATCGATTTTAATGGGAAGCCGGGCATTGTCGACTTTTATGCGCCAGCATAAATCGCTCGTAGAACCGGAGACCCGGCGATCGCCACGGCTCCTTTTAATTCGGCCTTTTACGCCGCTTATCGTTTTCAAATCGCCAGCCCCGCCAGCCCGAGGATAATGGACAGAAATTGAATTACTTTGCCCGTATGAACGCCCACTTTCGTACGTACCTATGCATCTCTGATAAAATAGCTCTAAAAATGACTGCCAGTTTACGAGTCGTTTTTTTCAATTCGTGCGCAGAGTAAATAATGGACAATTTGCAATTGGCATTTTATGGTTACCGCGATTGAAAATGAAAATTTGTTGGATTTTAAGGAGATTGTATCAAGATTGTCGATCCCTTTTATCTTTTCAATAGTTGGGATAAATTTTAGAAAATGATTCTCTGATATTTCGACTTTCGTGACTGTATTATAATTAACTTTATATTCATAAGAATAAAGTATTGAATTATTCGAGATATTTTCTTAAACTTCATTGCATATAGAAGTCTTACTTTATTGTAATAAGTACACAAACATGTTTTCACAGGTACAACATTTCATATAGTTATGAGAAGATTCTTTTTACCTGTTCAATTCACAAGAAACAAGATACAGAGATTAATGTATCCATTTCTTTCTGTTTCCTTTTCTCTTTATTGAGAAATATGAATTAAATACATCCTGCACTCACGTGTAACGAAATGAAAATAAAAGAATCTTCGTTATTACGTTATTCTCCTCAGTCTTCTAATTCTAAAGATCTCTTTGAAATCCGAAAGATTGTTTTATAATTCCGAACGAAAGGGAACACGTTCACGAAAAGAAATTCGCTCAATGCTCAGTACGAAAAATGAAGGAAAAATAAGAAAGGAATATCCTTCGATCCGATTGAAATCCACGGGAGTGAACGTCGTCGGAGCTTTTCACCCCTAAAACACACCGGAAACCATCGAGGCTTCCGCCATTTTGGCGAACGTTTGTTCCAGACCGCGGAACTTCTCCGCGCGGCGCATTAAACCGACAACGCGCGGAATTACAGCCGCAATTTCAACTCGTTCGCCCTCGATCCTATACTTTCGATCCTCGGCTTTCAACAGAAACCGACCGATCTACCGGACCACGCTGCGAGATACGAAAAGGACCGCTCTTACCGTTTCGAACAAACCTCGAAGTAAAACAGAAATAAACTAAAATCTCACGGAACGAGAGTTAAAGGGAAGAGACTGGCGGCGGGGAAAAAAATAAGAAATAGAAGGATCTCGCGCGAAATGGAGCGCGAAACGCGGCGGAAATTGCGAAAATCTTGGACGGTATAGTTGGACGGAGTGGCCGACTAAACAAACAGTAGTTGCTCGGGCAATCGCGTAGGAAGGGAGAAAGATGGAAGCTAAAGACTGCGAGGAAGGTGAAAATTGCCGGTTTGCCATGGCGGGACGCGTAATCACGGTCGGTTCGGTTTTATCGACGCAAATTGGTCGGAAAGTCGACGCACGTGTGTATCTCCGTCGCTTTTTTCTTTTTTTTTTTTTCATCTCTAACGAGGAGGTTTTTTTACTTCTTACGGCGTACGAAGGAAACAGCGAAACTGTTTGTTTGCACAGAGAGAAATCTTCGGTGCGAAAAGTTACGACGATGGTTCTTTGGCCGAGAGACCGAATCGAGAAACGGTCTGGTTATTGCTGGTTAATCGTTGAGAAGTTATGGAAGAATTGACGGATAGTGAAATGGTGCCGAGTGTCGAGTTCAATTGTTTTGGTTGGTGGAAATTTCAAGCTGCTCGTTGCAAAATTTCTGATCGAACATTCTTTTCTTTTTTCTTCCTCTTTTAAGAGAGATTTCCTCTTTTGAGGAAGTGATATTAGAAATTCTCTTTATGCTTCTTGATTTCATAAAGATCTACGAAAATATAAATATTAGTTCCAGAACTTGTCGAAAATTCCAAAATTCCTCTCTTTCGAAGAATTTTCTCCTCTTTTATACAATCATCATCCTCTTCAAGTGGAACAAACCGCGGAAATCAATTCTACACGCGGCAACCAGTTCTACAAAAAGTTTTCTAAACCCTAAGAAAGAAGAGGAAAGACAGTTTCAGTGTAACTTTCTGAAAGAAGGCTGTAATTTTACTTTGGACGTACACGGTTCATTAGCGTCGAAAGTCATTGGGGATGTCGAAGAAAGTTCGAAAAGAGAGTGGTCGATAAGAGAGGAGTGTCGGTTGAAACTTTTACGATCGCGGCTCTTTTCTCTCTTTTTTTTTTTTAGGAGAAATTTCGTTGGAAGACACGGTCGCAATAAAACGGTCCGCCATACGCGCCGCGGTATCTCGTTTTCATCCCTTTTCATCCCCTTTTCTCTCCTTCGGTGAAACGAACGCCCATCGCGTTTCGACCAGCCGGCGCGATTACATTTTGTAACATTCTCAGCTTTTACGATTTTCCAGCTGGTTTGCATTTCACGCTTTTTCCACCCTCGATGCTTTCTCGCTTTTAAGTTTCAGCAACTTACGCACAATGATATTTCACCGCGTTATTTGATGTTATGATTGTAAATAGTATGCTATGATTGTAAATAGTATGAAATGGTTTTTTTATTTTCTTTATTATTTGCTATTAAATTATTATTCTATTATTTTAGGCTATTTGTGCCTCACTATTTTGTTAGGTTGGTTTAATCTGACATAATGAGAAACTTAGAAGTTCGAAAAATTCGAAATCAGGACTTAGGATTTAATGTTGTTCGATCCTTTCAAGACTTTCAAGATTCTTAAGAGTGTCTTATGTAAAAGAGTGGAAATTTTAATTCTCGGTAAACCGTGCCCGATTTACTTAATTCACTCGTACCTTTTATTTATTTAGACAACAATTTGCAGAGTTGAAAGTATCAACTATTAGAAAGATGAAGTAATAACACGATAAAGCAATAAAACGATTATGAAACCGTCGTGTTGTTGCTCCGTAAATTAAAATTCAATAGTTGAAAACTTATCTATCAAAATTTCCAAGAATTTCGAGATTCGGCAAGATCTCCAAGGCTTCCATCCAATTTAAAAATTCATTCAAAAGATACTCAGAACGTGTCAAAAATCCCCAAAGCTTGTATAATCACGTTTCGAAATTCGAATTCTTTTTTTTCTTACCACGTGTAAAATTCTCACGAAGGAGGAGCGAGACTTTCAGCGGAAGACTCGGTGAAGGTGAGGGGTTTTCACAAAGGGTTTTCCATTTTCTCAAATAATCGCGAAAACGCGATAGAAAGCTCGTAAAACGGGCAGGCAATCTCACATTTACGAGCTCGCGCTCGATCTCGCTGTCAACGCGAAGCCGTTGCCTCCTTAAAATACGGAAACCGGCGCTATGGCGTTGCCTCTGCTTCGAGATTATTCCTTCCGCCGGTGAGGTTGGGTAGACAGAGGATCGAAGTCAGTTACGATGGTTTGGCGGATATTGCTCTTGATTATTTTCGCTGGTTCGAACTCGAGTACTCGAGGATACTCGCGTCGAATAACCAACTCGCTCGTTGATAACGTTGTTAAGAATTAATCATATATGAGTCGTCCTATGGCCAAAGACCAAAGAACCTTACGAATCGAAAAGGATATATCAAGTGTACCCATAAATAATGTCGTATTTTTCAAATTTAATAAGCATTGCCATCTAGTGACAATAATTTAAATAAAATAAAATTTTGTATCAAAAACGACGTTACTTACAGTAATACGGAATAAGTACCCCTATTATTACGTATGTTTATCTATTAGAAAAAAATGTAGAATTACTCACTGACCCAATATATTTATCGACGACATCACTCAGTCGCACAACACTTGTTTCTAGATTCGTTGTGATTCGAGAAAACGAAGCAAAGTGAAATTTGAGCAAGTTTCAGCGAGAGTAACACGCTCGTTAAGATATTGTTCAAGTTGTTGTTTGAGATTTGCGCTGAGAATCTTTGTAAATTGTCTTTGTAGGTGGTGTAACGAATCTAAAGTTCGAGAAAGTTTTGTTGTTGAAGTTTTTGTTTGACAATGAAAAAGTTCGGTTGATGACGTAATGCAAGATATTATATAAATTAAAGTTTCAAGTAGCGACCGTATTTTTCACTTTATATAAAATAAAGATCGTGAAATGAGTTATTTCTTTCTTTTTCTTTGCTTGATGATGTAGCGAATAACGTGCTTTAAATTTGTTTCGTTTAAAAAAATAAGCTTACAAAATAACACTTATTCTCATTAACGATCGGTAATCTTTTAAGATAATCTGAGACTTGATTTAAGTTATAGTAAAATAACATAAAAATTGGCAAGTTTGAACCAACTGGAAATATTCTGAAACATAACTCGAGACGTCATTTAGAACATAATAAACTGTAATTTCGAATCCAGCTTGAGTCTGAAAAAACATTTAAAATATGAGAGATAGTTTTATATTTTTATTATGTGTGGGTTGTTTCAACACACTTCAAATATAGTTTGAAATAATTATTTTTTAAATTCCTCCGGTACAAACTGCGAGAGAAAGCAATAGAAAGAACCATGGCCAAACTTCTTCATTTTTCACACGACGAAGGGACACGTTGCTCGGTCATTATGGGTCCATTAGTCGTGTCGGATGACGAGCCATGAATTCATCTCGGATTTCATTCAGTAAACTAAAGAAACGCGGCTTCAGAAACACATCTCACCCTTTCCGAGGAAAACTACAGAAGAAGACCGTTAAAATGAGTCTTAAACCTCCATTTGATTCCATTTCTTCGCCAAAACTGCCCTTATTATGAAAAATTGGTCCTACAGAAAGTAGCTTTGAAAGTAGAAATCATTCAAAGAGAGAGATAATGTTGAAAGATTGAAAAACAACAACGAATATTCATTTTTGAGTTCTTTTGGAGTATCGTTAGACCGACACCGAGCAGAAAAATTTCAGTATGAATTGTAATAAATCGATCTGGGAAAATCTGCAATATAACGAGAGAACGCGTTTTCAATGTTCTTTCTTCAGTGAACCACCCACGGCGAGGCGAGGGGACGTGAAACAAAAAGAAAAGCCGCGCGACCGGTCGAATTTATGGGTTTTTCACGGAATAGGGAAACGAAATCGGAGCACGAGAAATGTGTTCCGCCGCTAAACGATGCCACATGTCGAGACCTTTGTTGTCGCAATTAACTAAACGTATGTCGAGCCCGAACCTCCGCTTGTTTCGTTGTTATTAATTACACGCGTCCGACCACGTGGAATTTGTGGAAAATTTTGGAGAACATTTAATCGAAGTTAAAAGATTTTATTTCTCAAAATCAAGTCCACTTTTATCTTTTCGCATCGTTCTTCAAATGTAGTTTTGTTCTTTTAAAAATAATTTCTCTTTTATTTCATTCTTTCTTTCGTTCCGAGTGTCCAAAAAAATTCGCTTCGCTCTTCCCCATTAACCCCCGCCTGCCAACGCAAATTAATTCAAGATCATTTAGCTACTTAACCTTGGAGACCAAATAAGTTTCCATTGGTAAACCCAGTGAAATCTGCTCTTCACAACCTACGAAGATAAGGTTTCTGATTTTCGCTGCGCATCACCGGTTCCACCCCGACTGTTTGACCTCGGAGGGTTGATGAAGGCGCCGCTCGTAGAAGGGAGCCAATCAGAGCCGCCGTTTAGCTAATGCATGTAACGTGGCCCATGGGACGATCCGACACGATTCTGCGCCTGTTTCACGCTGCTCGTTACTACCGGGGATGGTTCTATCTTACCCTCTATTTACCCTGTCTCGTTTCATCGTCGAACGTTGAGGGTGGCGCACTTTTCTCAAGAATAGCTGCCACGTATCTACGTCTACTCTGAAATATTGCAGCATTTTCCTTCCATGTGGTTAGAAAGTGGTTTGAACTTAATCCCGAATGTCTGAATTCAATGTCTGAATTTAATTCTGAATCGCGTTGTATGAATGGAAATCATCGTGCTGTTTTATCCAAAGTTTTGTTATTAGTAGAATTCTCACATTATTATTATTATTGTTCAGCATGTGGATAATTTATAATAATCAAAATGCGCGAAACAAAGCATTATCTTAATATTATAACGCGTATCTAGAGTATCTTCGTCGTGTAACCTTGTTATTAGATTCATATTCTTTCATTTATTTAGAAATTTATTTACTAAGAAAATACTAAGAGTCAGTGACCCTTTTAGGAGAGAAATTACATTTTGTTAGATCTTCTAAATTGTTTCAGCTCAAAACGGAAACGAAGAAATTGAAGTAACAGAAGTAGGTACATAATAAACTTTATCCTCAAAATATACGTATTTATTAAATAATTTTGTTTAATACACCTCAATACTGCGTTTTAAGAAACTTCTATGTAATATTTTGTTCGCATAAGTTGAGAAAATTCTATTCACAGTACAACATTTGTAACCTCGTATAAAATGAATAAAATAAATAGATGTTAATAAAATAAAATAATAAATACGTAATAAATTTTCAATCGAAGGCAACAATTAACATTTTTCAAGACGTTTCAAAAGCCGCAGAGTGTTCTCATCTTTCTTTCTTTTCCAGAAACTACCACCTCCGTGATTTGTAATTTTCAATGAAGTTCACAGCGAGACGCTTCCTTCGCAACTCTATCAGTACCGCACCACTCTATCAGCTATGTCCTATTTCCAATTTGCAGGGACGAGTAATCCGTCGATTTACATAACTCCATAGTAACTGTATCGCGATCCCTCTCGAGGAATCGAAACTCCGCCTTTTCAAGGGGCGAACGAGGGGTGAATTCCTCCGGAGAATACAAATGGTCGTAATTTAAGACTCTCCTCGTTCAAGACTGCTCTTTTCTCCGCGAAATTGGCGAAACCCAATTTACGACTAATTCCGCGATAATTTGCTCGTGACTTATGGCACTGAGAGGGTCGATAGGGGTGATTTCGTTAATTCCACGCGGTAAATAGCAATTTGGTAAAATTAACTCGATTCAACGTGGAAGGTTCCTCTTTTTTTTTCTTTTTCCTTCTTTTATTTAGAAAATCTTTATTACGAATAATTGTTATACGGTAAAATAAGTCAGGTGTAATTTGCTGCTCGTGTTTACTCCTGATAGGGGGTGAATTTATTCATCTTGCACGGTAGATAGTAATTTAACGATATAGGTCGATCGAGGGCGGAATGCAGTAAGGGCACAATAAGGGTAGAACGATAAATACTCTCCGCTTCGTGTACCATTTTTATTACGAATAATTCTAAATAATTATTGCGCAAGAACGGGATAAGTTTCTCTACTTACGTTGTTGGCGCGCTGTATTCTATGTATTTACGCCTGATAGGAACGACATTGTTAATCTCTACGTGAAAATCGCCTGATTAAGAGTAGAATGTAAAACACCTCTAACTTTTTTTTGCTTGCGATCCTAAGACGATTAATTAAGGGTGATTTCATTGATTTACAGGGTGGATAGTAATTTAACAATCCGTCCCTTTAAAATCTTTATTACGGATAATTGCAAGTAGTCGCTGAGAAGGGAATTAGATACATTCAGGTATCTATTTACTGTATTCTTTAATTCTAAAATTCTATAACCTACAAATACCTAAATTTCTAAATTTCCTTAAAAACTAGCAAGATTTCTGAACTTGCATACCTGCGCGTATAACGAACCAAACGTAATATCGACGGTCGTAAACTCCATTTCCGTGGTTTGGCCGTTTCTACGAAACGGGTGAAATCCTCGTTAAAATCGAGGTCGTTTCCGCTTCGTTTTAACCAGAATTAAGCGTCCTGGCAGTGACGTAATTCGCGTTAAGTTTCCTCGTTTTTCGGATCGATCCGACGACGAATCAGGGCGCAGTTAGCTAATGCGGGTTTGTGTTGGCACAGCCCCCGTGGGGGTGGCTCGTTGCCTCACTGGCGTAGTCTGGGGTGAGTCGCGCCCGTGGCAACGATCCGACGCTGGATCAGACTTTTCTCTACCATCTGAATAGATACACTCCTGCTCCAAAAATTTCGAGGCAGGCATCGTGCTCGTTTAAAAATTGAAAAAACTCGAGCAACACTTCATGCGACGAAGAATCTGTAAAATATATCACGTGCAATTTAAAGCACCTTGATTGTTCACTATAAATGCTTCAATATCAAAGATCGAAAGTGCCCGAAAATTTCTTGGATGGAATAACCAAAAATCCATTTCTTTATCTTCAACTCAAGTCAATTATCGTGTTTCAATCTTGCTTTCATTTTATGAAACATGAATATTTAACGTGAAAAATGGAAATGAGAGTCCACGCACACCGATGACAATTTCTGAATGAATTTTATTCATTAACTTGAGATATGCTCTTTCAATATCGAAAAGGACAAGACAGGGTCGCAAAAATTCAGTCCTTTATCATTCATAGACAGGAATTTTTTTCTCCAACGGGGAAAAGCTCCCCCATTTGAAGGTACGAAAACACCACGGCTCTAATTTCCAGCCGGGGGTGGCTTTTGCCGCAATTAATTTCCCGGGAATCCAATTAATTCCTCGCCGCCGGCCAATGAACTAACGTTGTTTGCCGAAGAAAACGTTGTCTCCGGGATCGTCGTGCTAAAACCGTTGAGAGAGAGAGAGAGAGAGAGAGAGAGTAGACTCGCTCGTGAAAGATCGTCGAGGAACATAAAGGAAGGGTGGTGGTACAGGGTGCAGATAAAATTACATTATCGCCTAAAGCGTCCTCGACGAAGGAGAACGGGAGAAAGAGGGAGGAGAAAACCGGGGTGAAAATCACGTCCCGTAATTCCCGGGCATTAAGGTAAACGTTCAAGTCGCAGGGCGCAGGTTCGCGCGCGGTCGCCATGGTAACCAACACTCTCTTCCTACCACTCTGGCTCCCTTTCAATCGATAACTTATGAAACCGTCCTCACCAACCCTCCGCCATCCTCTCCGCGTCCAACTGGTCCTCCTACCGGATGCTGGATACCGTTTCCCGCGATGGCGACCCCTCGCCACTACCGTCAAACCATTTTTCTACGCGTTTCCTTTTCGGTCCAAGGGGATTGTTTGCAAAAGAGATGACGTTTCGGCACCCTATATTCCCCAGTTCTAAGCAGTTAACCAAGGAACTGTAATCCTTTAGCGGTGATTCAATACTTCACGAAATCATTAATTAATTCATTTTTCTTTAGTTGAACAATTTCCATTCACAAATATCTTTGTCACCAGTGAATTCGTCGAGCAAAAGTTGTACCTCGCTTCTTCATTAAAAAAAAAAAAAATATTTCGATGCAAAGATTCTAACGAATATTTTTCCATTTTTGTAAAACCATTTTTCTACGAACGTTTTAGTAACAATTGAATTATTTGTTACCATAACAATTTATTAATTTCCATTGGATTTAATGAATTTGATGTAAGATATACAAGAACTATCAGCAAATAAAATATTATAGAATTTGTATCGAGGAAATTGAAATGGGCGAGCAATAGATCAGAAGATAAAGAATTCAGAATCTTTTTTAAATTCAAAATTCAAAATTAAATTTCAAATATTTATACTTCATCGATATAAGATTTCAAACATTATACCATCTTAAAAATACGACAGAAAAATTCTTCTCCATTTCTGGTTAAAAAACGAGGAATATAAAGCGACGAATGAACCTTCAATAAAATTTGTGTTTGCTATAGTTTCCACCCTGTTTTCAAATCAAAATTTCTCTTGTCTCATTGTTCATTATTACTATATCTACAATCCTAAATATCTTATAAATCCAGTTAAAAAAAAAAAAGAAATATCATTATTTCTACTAAATTCCACGTCGCATTGAATATTCAAAAATATCGCCAGAAAGTGTAATCTTGAACAATCGTTGGAACATCGTCTCAGTATTACCATAAAATTCCAGAATGTCACGATTGTGTCGTCAATCACAAAAAGAATTCACGAAATGGAAAGAAGAGGAGGGAACGAGGCTTCTTTTGATATTTTACTGTAAATTATCAAGATTAATCGAACGAATGGATTGGATCACGTGGAATCTCGCGAGCAAGAATTTCGCGGTTGTAACGCGACAGAAGATCCATCTCCGCGGCGGAACTTGTTTATTCTTCATGACGAATGATCGGCGACATTAACTGCGAACGATCTAACCGCCGGCCCACCATTTGTCGGCCGGTAATGCGTACGATCGATTAATTAAATCCGGCCAACCGACGACCGTATCGCGCCTGGAATCATCCCCTAAACGCCGGGCCAATCAGAGTGAGGGCTCGCTAGGGGTTAGCCACCCTCGCCACCAGAAAAACCAGAACCATTAACGTCCGACCAGACGATCGTCTTTAAATGGTTTCGTGCCCGTTCGCTTCATCCCCTGCTTCGACACGTGTTACTGTAATTTCTCTATGGGAAAATCGTAACTGGCTGACTTATCATCAGACTCTGGATTTTCATACGTTTATGGGAAATTCGAAGATGAATAAATAAACGCACGTATCGTATTTTTATTTTGAAAATTGCTAGGATTTTTTCGTTAACGAAACTCGGTTTTGATTTTTAACAAACTGTTCAAACAACATAGTTGTGATTTTCTGTAAAAAATTTTAATTGTAATACACTAAATACACGTGCTGTCGGTGCATTTATATTATAGCGAAGTTGCTAGGATTTTTTGATTTTTAACAAATTCTTCAAGCGAAAATAGTTGTGATTTTTTCTTAAAATTTTGAACTATATTTCTGGAAGTGTCAGCTCTTTTTTTTTACAAAATTTTCAGTCGCGAATATTTTTTATTATTTAGCAAATATTTTTATTCGCCAAGTACTTAGCAGGTATTATGCTTAATATTCTTCTATCTTCGACAAAATGTTATTTCATCTTCCCCTCTCTAATTCTCAACAAAATTCTGTCTATGCTTTTTCTAATGAAATCATCAGTCAGCAACGTTCTCTCTTATCTCTGTATTACCCATCTAATTCTTTACAAAATTCTATTACAAATCAATTATCAGAAAGATTCTCATTCGGAAGTATATATACAGCTACTCCCCAATTTCTCATTTAATTCCCATGGAAATTCCTTCGATTTCCATCGAAATCTTCTGTCATCTCGTCGTGAGATCTGAAGTTTTAGTACGTGTCCGTGTAACAATTTTCAATCGCTTCTCTCCCCACCGTTACAGTAAACCTTCTCGGCTTTCAACCCTCCCTTCCGCCATTGCCTAGCGCAATTATCGTTACCGGCGCGATTCGCGAGCAATGTCTATCGCGAAATTGAGGCGTCAGCTTTATAGTGTTCGGCGGTAGAATATCCAGTGGAGAGGCTCGCGGAACAAGCACGGGGAACGAACCAGAGGAACGACGAAGAAAGGAAGAAAGATGGCTGGTCTCTATCCAGAGGAGAGAAGTGGTTCGTGGTCCGGGTTATATGGAGTTCGGAGAATTTTAACAAGACGGCCTCGCGTCGCCCTGGGCGAGGAATCCCCTAACGAGAAAGGGCACTTCTCCCCTCAAAAATAATGAAGTCTTCAAGCCGCGTTCCCACAGCCTCCCCGAGGGTGCAACTCGCTGCGCTTCTATGCAACTCGCCTCAAACACTTGCAACACAAAAACTCAATAGCATTATTATAAAGCTCAATGGGATTATTCGAGTCGAGCCAAGCAATTCGGTAAATTCCCTTGGAGACCACTTTTCAATCATTTTCGTTTCAAATCATACTGATGATGTACTGATTATTGGTGGATAATTCTTGCTTACAATGATGAAAGTTTGAGGAATAATTTCTTACAAGAACTCGCCGGAAGAAAAGAAGTTTGTTCAGTGTTCAAATTCTCAGATGCAGTGTTGTACTTTAACAGCGTATACCTGTATCTGTTACACGTGATTATATTGGCAGAGTGAATTTAAAGAGATGATATTTTAACTAACAACGAACTTTTATATTTTTATATTATTATATTTTATTATTTTTTTACAACATTATATTTTCAAGTAGGGTCCTTCTTCAGAAGAAGGAATAGAAAGTTACAGTTTCTATTAGTAAAAATAAGCTTCCTTAAAAAATTTTTCAAAACTGCCCAAACACCGAGCAATTTATAAGCGAAACGGTGGTGATAAAGAAATCAGAGTAAATAACAGAGGGAGTAGAGCAAGGCGAGTTAAGGCACTCGACTTAATTCCACTTAATGCCGGATTAATCCGACTGACCTTTGGCGAACGAGTCGTGATTTAAGGCGACGATTGGCCGTCGACTAATTGGCGGCCTTGTCTTCCACCGCGCCGGGATGAAACGCTGATAAATACAGTCGGGTAATCGTATCGGGAAGAACGGATACGAGCGTCGCGAAACAAGGTGAAAGGAACCGGCGTAACGGGACAGAGAGAGACGAAAAAGGAACAAGGACGGCGCAAGAAAGACTCGTTTTCATTAGGCTCGCCTAAACTGCCATCAATTTCACCACGATGAAAGTCGAACCTCGTCCCTATTCGACACGCATTTTCGCACCATTGGATATGGATGTGTGTCCCGGCGATCCGCGCGCTGCCTAATTAAATCAGGCAAGAATTCCTGGTATTTATTGGGATTTCATGTAAATCAGTCTGACCAGCCGGGGAGCCATTTCTTCTTTTCTTCTTCTGGCGCGTGACTCCTTCATCTCGCTCTTTCTCGCTTCCAAGGAATTTTTCTTCTCTGTGTTTCTGATATCACATTCGTCGTATTTCGTTTCTTTTTTCTTTCTCTTGATTTTATTAAATTTCTCCTCTTTTCCTTTTTATTTTACTGTTGTTTTATTAATCTATTTCTTCTTATCACTTGACCGTTTCCTTTTTTCTCTTCTACCGGATTTTGATTACTTTTTTTTCCTTTTTTACTTTTTCTTCGTTCACTAGGTTGTTTTGAGTTTTATTTCTTGTGTTATTGAGACAAATTCTCCTCGAGTGTGATCAATCAATCTCTTCCTATATTTTGGGAAAACCAGGATTCTTTCTTTCTGACTCGACCATTTTCACTCTCACGTTTTGTTTCCTTTATTCTTATTTCCTTTTTCTTTGATTTCATTAAATCCGTTCACAGAATTCTCGTGAATTTTGATGAGAGAAAAAGATCGGAAAAAAAAGATGTTTAGATCGGAAGTTTTGGAATTTAAAGTTGAATTAAAGTAAGATTCATCAAACGTTTTACTCAATATTTTAGTGATATTAATCTTTTGGAAATTTTTCTTGGAACTTAAAAATTACAACATATTTAAACTTGTAGAGACATAAATAAAACATAATTTTCACAATGACGTAGATATGCTATCAACCATCATAAAAATCCTTGAATATCAAAATAAATCTCAAAATGATCAACTAATAATCTCTTGATTTCCAAAAGAAAAGTTCGAAAAAACCTTGTGCAATTTATCTTTAAAATATTACTCTACCAAAAAAAAAAGAAAAAAAAATACATCACTCAATGCGAAAAATAGAAAAAAAATATAACTCTGACAAACAATCTCCCAAAGCGTAGCAATTTAAACTGCAGGAAAAAAATCACCCAATAAATACGTTTCCCCGTGAGGCGAATAAAAAATTAAACCAAAAAATAAAAACAATAATAATAATAAAAAAGAACGAACCGACGTGAAATCGTTCGACCAATTTATCACGTTTTTTATTTCTCTTTTTTTTTTTTTATTTTATTTTTTCGCCCCGCCGGCGCATCGAGACGAGCTGTTGAAAAACGAGGCGGCGAAAATGGAAAAACGACAAAAATGTGACACGGATAGAGGTGGGTGGGTGGCAAAACGTCGGGCTGGGTTCAGAATGAATTTTAATTCGGCACGCGCGAAATAACAAACAAAAGAGAGAAAGAACGGTACCCGGGCGAAACTTAAACCAAACAGCCACGATTGGAAACACGATCGAAATCGATTTCCAGCCGACGGAATCGAAATCGAAATCGTCGCCTCGATTTCCGGCTGGGATTCGATCATTAAAACGAGACCGCTTATTTTTTCTTTCCGCTCGCGAATTTTTTTCGGCGTAGCTTTGTTTTTTCTTCGTCTCGTTCTCGTACCCCCTTCAACCCTCCCCCTCCCCGTTCTCTTTGCTCGCGAAACGAAATCGATTGGATTTTTCGGCAGAGTTTGAGAAGGGTGGGATACGACGGTTTGTTCAATCGATCGGGCGAATGGTTTGAAAGTTAATTAGAAGATTTAAAAGGGGAATGGTGGATTTTTCTTAATGGTAGATTGGTAGAGTTGGTATTTCGTTCGATGACAGGTCGTCTATATTAATTGCATGATCTTGTTTGACTCGTATACATGATCTTATTTTAAATTAGATTTTTTAGAAATAGGAGGTTACGTTTGCATTAGTTTGTGTGTATACTCTGTTCATTAAATACTATAAACTACCCAACAAAAACTCCAAAAATTCATTTACTCAGATCTAGTTACCACTATCCACCAGTGTCACCATTTCGTCGTTCATCAAACCTTTCAACGCTGTCTCTGAAAAAAGAAGAAATCAGAAGATCACATCTCTATGCTCCATAACCATCGAAAAACTCGGAACACGGGAAGAATCATTTCCTCCCTTCGATCCAACTTCCCTACCCTTCGTAGAAAAAAAAAAAGAAATAGTATCGGTAGTCGACAGGTAGCATCTTCCTCACGAGAACGTCGACACTCGTGCAGAAGAAGGAGATGAAATCGAAGGAGAAAGACCGGGGAACAGAAAGAGGGATGAAAGGGACAGGCAGAAACATCGAGGGGACAGTCAGTCTCTCGTTTCTTTACATATGGCGCTTAGCACCAGGGCTATAACCATCGATAATCGGCCAATAGGAGCGAGGTACGGGATCGTGTGTTATCGTTGAAACCCCATAGATTCGTAGGCAGCATGACAAATAACTCTCACAATGGGGCATCGTTTCCAGTCGCGCACCCCCTCCGCGGCAGTCGAGTTTCCAGCCCTTCCTCTCCCGTTCTCTCTCCCTCCTTTTCTCTCTCTCTCTCTCTCTCTCTCTCTTTCCCTCCGATTCTGTAACTCCCCCTGTTCGTGTTATACACGACCAGATCGGTTCCGGCAATTTTACATTCACGTCAGAGCCGGCGCTGATTTATTATAATGTTTGCTGCTCGCTTTGCCATCCTGCTCTTCCACCAGCTTCCACAACTCGTCCAACTTTCTGCTCGCCGATTTCATCCCCTCTTCTTCCCTTGATTTTCTTCCACTGTCTGTCTTTGTGTAGATACTCTTTCAGTTGTTGCCGTTTCAGTGGCTGTTAGATGCTACACTGATATCGGGTGTTGCTCGACTATTTGCTTGGTTTTGTAGAAAAACGAAAAGGGGTTGCTTGAGTTGGAGTTACTTGTTTTTCAGGCGGACTGGGAGGATTTTGGGAGGAGGAAGGGTGGAAATTAGGGGAATTTATCCAGGAATGGAGGAACTTTTGTGATTCAGAATTTAATAAATTTGTCAAATATCTAGAGAGAGAGTTCTAAGTATAAAAATATTGGTATTCGTGATTCAGGGAATACATTTTTTGATTAAATATTTTATCATAGAATACAAATATTAATAAATTGCTTTCTACGTTTGGACTGATTAAGAATTATTAATTATCCTCTTAAAAGTCCTCTTCTTTCCTGTCTTTTGAACATCTCTTGATACGATGTAATATTTTAAAAGTCTCCTACGAATGAAATTGATAAAACTATTGAATTGATCGAATTTCTTCATTGCTCAGTACAAGAACGAAATCAAATCATCGCTTCAAGTATTAAAAAAGAGAAATTCAATAAAACGTTTTGTTATTTAGATCTGATCAAATATCAATGTTTCAACTATCTCGAAAACAATAAAACAGGAGGGAAAGGGAGGGGGAGAAATTAACAGAACTGAAGGAAAATCTTCCATTTCGGTGGAAAACGTGGAAATACGGGTTGAAAGAAAGAGGGTGAAACATTGGCGAGTAGAACATACGATGGGATCCTATTTTCCGAGGGTTTGTCCGTTATAAAGATTTTTATCCCGTCACTGGAAAATGAAATTGTTGTCGATAAATTGAAAATTGCCGTATACTCCACATGTCCGTAATTTCCAAGGTCAAATGAACACAGGTTCCTCTTCGGCCAGGACCACCAACCATCGGTTATTTAGCATTATCGCTGTGAAGCGACGAACACGAGAAAGTTTACTCTCCAATTTTTTATTTCGGCCGAGAATCGTTTTTCTCCTTCTTCCTTTCGACGTTCTCTCGTTGGAAATCTTATAGTTTCTTGCTTACAATTGGCCAACAATAAAGATCGGACTCGTTGCAAATTTTTCCCCTTGCAAAGTGGAATTTTTATTTATGTTACATAAATTCTTCTCGGAGAACAAGCGATCAATGCCTTCGAGCACTCACTTCCGAATCAAAGTCAGTCAAGAACCTTCCAATTAACCAGAACAACTTGGAAAAGTCCAAATGAAATTTCACGAGACATTTCAATAAAATTTCGCCTCCGATCTTTTGCGAATCCGTGAGAATTGATTTTTCTTCGAAAGAGAGCGAGATTAAAAAAAGAAAAAGAAACGAGAGAAAAAAAATGGAGAAGAGGAAGAGAGGAGGGGAGAAAAGTGGACGAGCCATCCCATTTCCCGGACTCGATTCGCTATAAAGATTTTTACCGGGCGCGAAACGGCCACGCCGGCCAAAGGGAAAATAGAATCGTCGCCGGGTTTCGGTCGTCGATGCTTTCAATTCCCGCGACGCGATCGCGAGAAACTGCCGAGGAGAGAGGAGAGAAAGGAAAAGAAACGCGAGAACGCGCGCGAGGAGGGGTCTCTCGCTGAAAGAAAATGGAGAACGGGAGGAGGATGTCCGCTTGGGGACACATTCAATCGTTTGGCGGCAAACGCTTTCAAGATGGCGAGGCCTCGGCCAGAGAGGCCCCCCTAATCGATAGATCGCGACCGGCCAGCTAGATTTATAGATTCCTGGGGACGTCCTGCCGCGAAATTGTCTTGTTTATCGACGCCCTCTGTTACAAGACCTCCAGGACCGGGAACAGAGATCGACGTTGCAACGATTTCCTTCGATTGCCTTGGGAGGAGGCGGTGGGGGAGGGGAAGGGGGGAAGCTCGAGCTCGGATTAGTTCAGTTACTGGAATTCCAGTCAAAACTTATTTTACGTTACATTACTTATATTACGAGAGGCCTCAGTGACAAAAGTCGCGACGAACATGTTTGAACATCTAGAAGTGAAATATTTGTTATAGTGTCTTAGTGACATCATTGCAAGGCTGTCTGTTACGTAATATTAATAGCTGAAATGAATTTTATATGGATTCTTTGTGTTATTCGTTTAATATTTCGCATAATATTCGTAACATAATGATAAAACCATCGAGCTGTTTCTTCAGGATAAATCTGTTCATGATCTGACCATAAAACGATTGCTAGCTTTTGACGATTTTATAGTTAATTAAGAAACAATTGAACACTTTACATAAGTTGATTCATATTTCGTTTGAAGAATATGACTAAAAAATTGCTAGAATTTGCTAGAATTCCATTATATCGTTGAAGATATAATAGTGAAATTTAGAAATTTATACGTAGAAAAGAATTAAAAGGATTTATATCTTTAAAAAATTCAAATATTCTGAGAGTCCCCTTCCATTAAATTATACAGTTATACTTTATAAATATCATTTTTCACCGTAATTGTATATTTAAACATTATAAAAGTATTTGTACAGAAGATATGTAATATTTATCATCAAGGATATTTCACACGATATATTGATAATGAGAAAATAGATACATATATATATATATATATACACAAAACGAAGTTGCAAAGAAAAGAGAAAGATAAAATAAAATTCCATTTGTTTTTACGTCAGTTAACTCGCAAGTTCCTAGCTTCAACCGCGTAAATTTAACGCATTCTTTTAACTGTTCTACCTATTTTTCCAAAGAAATTAGAATTCTAATGGCATATAAAACAAAAAAAAAAAGGAGAAAAAAAGGGAGCAGAGCGAACAGCGCCATAAATTTATTTTACATGTTAACCTCCGACGATCGTATTTTCTGTTCCCGATTGGCAATAAATACAGCGAACCGGGGCATAAAGTTCTATTTGTCAACGCGATTTTCTAGATGCACCGGCTAGCTTGTCACTCGCAGTACACCTAGTACATATTCACAGGTATCGTTCTCCTGTTCAGAATCAGAACACGTTGAGAAACTGCAACGAGGAATCGTGTCACGGTTGAAAGTATCCCGTGCATTATTGTTCACGTCACTGATCCGAATGTTGCATTCGGGTCTCCGTTTCACCAGTTCAGAAGGTGAAGGAATAACAGTGGATAGCATGATTTATGACATACGATGATGAAAAATTGTCTAAACTGTTATAATAACTGTGTAAAAGAAAATCTGCTTGGACTCATTTTGAAGCGAAAAGCTTCTACTTTGACTTACAATTAGTCCTCAGTTGGTTTTTTTTTCCAAAAATATTTTTACATCATGCAGCAGCAAGAGTAAAAATACCTTTATTCTTGAAAATTCAAACACCTGTGAAAATATTGAAAAATTTTTTTCTTTTAACCTGATCCATCATGGTTTTGAAAATTTAAAATTTTAAATTTAAATTTTCTATTTACGATGATCTTTTAAATCTTGTGCGATTTCTTCTCGCCATTTTATTGAATTTTGAACATTAGACTGAAATGACCAAGTGTTGGGATTTCTTGCACATTAGCCTTAATGCACAAAGCTTAATAAAATGGCGAAAAAACGTTGTACAATAAACAAAAAAATTATAAGCGTTGCAGAGAGAAAATTTTAATCTTCAAAGACCACAATGAATTAGTCGAAATATCGTTGTTACTATTAGCCTCACTTTTGTAACAAAACAAAGCAATGTTTGTCGACCAAGAAGAAAAAAAGAAGAAAAAGAAAAGAAAAGAAACTGAAGAAATAAGGGGAAATTGGTGCGAATTCGGCGAATACGTGGAACGAGGGGGTACGCGATCGGCGATTCAGCGTGGTTTTTGTTCGGTCGGAGGTTCGCGCGGGCTGCATTATTTTATTAGAATGAATTATTCATGCACGTCACTTACACGGTATGCGTAAGTCCCGCTCCTTCATCAATTCCTCCTCCTCTGGCCTCTGATACACAGACTTAGCCAACGCCCGATATTCAGTCAAAAAAATAAATAAATAAATAAATAAAATTGAAAAAAGAAAACGAGAGGAAAAAGAAGAAGAAGAACAGGAAAGATTTAACTAGACCACAATAAGTTCTCTTTCTTTCCCATTTTGTACCCGCGTGCAAAAACATTCTCGCATCGAAAAAGAAACCGCGAGAGCGATGGACCGACCACGAATTCGATTCCCCCTCGGTTTCTTTATGGGATTTTAAGCGGTCGCGGTTTTTGCCTCACGTCCGCCGCGGTGGCGAGAGATTTTCGCGCCATTTTGAAACCTGTTGATTGATTCAAGCGTTTTAGGGTACGCTCTGTTTCTTGCCACCGGTTGCAGAAGGTTTCGCCTGGCTCTTCTTTCTTTTTTTTTTCTCGTGGTTTCGTGGCTCGAAGTTGTGGAATCTTTCATGAAGGAAAGGTTTTCGGATTCGGAGAAACGTTGCAAACGGAGAGTATTTAGAATTACATGTTCTCCCTTCTTTCAGAGAGAAGATTGTTGCGTAGAATTCATTGTTGTGAATGAAGAAACATGGACGGTATTGTTAGATCTTGTTAGAATCTTAAAACTAGCACAAATAGTACTTATATTCTGATTGTAATCAAAGTGAGAATAGAACACTGACTACAATCATAATAAAAATACATCTATGGTAATTCTACAGCTTTAAATCTTTTCATTTATTCATGTAATTTCTGGTAAAAAAAAAAAAGTACGTGAAAAATATCTGAAGAATATAGTAATTTTTCCGAAATCTATATCAATTATCTATATGTCAATTAATAAACTAACATTCACAAAAAATAAGGTAATTTAGAATGCTGGAGATTTCACAGATCTATATACATATATATATAGAGAGAGAGAGAGACTTCACGATTGACTGTGCAATATAATAAATTCATCGATCACGCTTGCTTCGTAATTTCGCAAAGAACGAGCGAATATTCAGAGGAATGGAAGGAGCATAGTGGAAATGGTGGCACGAGCTGGCCGCGGGCATTTGAACGGTGAATTAAGGGAGCTGCGAGAACGAATTGGCCGGATCTCGCGAGAGTAATGGAGGGCTAAACGGTGTCGGCGCCTTGATATGCAAAAGTCGGAATTTCCGCGCGCCATACGGCCGAGAAGAAAACGAACACGCTCGTCGGAATGCTGTGCAACGGTAATAGCCTCCGTTTACATCGCCTGTTTAGCGGATTCGTACGGCATTTGTCTTCGATCTCCATCGACTGGCCGCAACCAGCCCTCTCTCTTGATCCTCGAGAGAATCCTTTTGATCCTCGTCCGCGATCCTCTGCGAATCTTCCGTTAACTCTTCCTCGTTGCTTTGACACTCGGAATGAGAAATGAATTTTGGATATTGTTATTTTCTTTCTTTTCTCTCTTTTTTTTTACAAATAGTCTGCATTTGGTCTCCATTATTTCCAAATCCATCGAAGAGCATAAAATTAATTTATTTTTCTATTGACGTTGGAGACATTTTACGCAATCAATGCGTATTTTAGATAATTTTTTGAAATCACGAATGTACTGTATTTGCCTACAAACAAAAAATATGCAATGATCGTAATTCGGCTATTTTCTGTGTTGTGGGGCCAAGATTGTTTTATCGATACTGGTAGAATATTTGTTGAGTAAATCCTATTCCAAATATACCGTGAAAATTACGTTAAACATCGTTATAATGGATATAGTATCATTATAATGGATATTTAATAGATAAATCTCACTTCTTTTATTCTGTTCAAAACTGAAAGCCAGCGACCTGATTCTAGTCCCTAATTATCTCGTTTCTCGCGAGTCGAAGACCAAAAAAAAAAAAAAGAGAGAAAGAACCGACGTTCCTGCACAGGTGACACGTCATTGTACGACGCTCCCCTCTGAAGAAGAGGATGAGGATGAGGCACGAGGATAAAACCAGCCAAAGACTTTTCAGAATGCCGCGGTCGGGACGCATTCAAATCGTTTCGTCGCTTCGTTTTGCGTGCCCCGCCGTGGAGGATTGACGTTGAGGGATGACGCGATCCTCTTCGACGTGTCCCTCGCACTCTCAGCTCCCGGTTCCCTCAAATCGAGTTAAGGGGGCACGAAGCAAACGGCCGGGAATAAGATCGAAACGAGACCTGACAAACAATTGAGAATTTCGCGAGGCGTAATGAAAGTAACAAAGGGAATTGAAGGGAGTTGAAGAGGGATGGAAAGTTTACGCGAAAGTGATTTATTCTCCTTTTTAATAATTACTAATATTAATATCTTGAAGACTAAGAAATAATGAAAGATTTGAAGATACTGTCGTTATTTATATGATTAACAGATGGATACGTTAATATTAAATATTATATTAGCGAACTCTCACGGTGATTATTATTAACTAGACTGGAAATTTTTATTTTAATTACCACACTTGTGTTTTCACTATTTATATTTTAACAATCACCTTAAGAACTAGGAAAGTACGAGGTAAATTAGTTTTCTGTAATTACAATTATATACACATCAATTGGTAATTTCGAGATATGTTATATTACATTTAGAAAACTCACGTACTCGAAGGTTAATTCAATTCGCATTTAACAAACTTTACTACACTTGTGCAATCCGCGAATAATAAACGACGAGGGAATAATCAACGACAGTGATTATCCCCACAAGTCATCCCTCCCCTCCCCCGGACTGTTGCAGGATTATTTAAAATAAATTTCGACGATAACAGGTTTCTCTCTGGCAATCAGTTCGTGGAAATTAAAGTTACGGAAAGCTGTGTTTAAATGGTTTTTTGGGCCGGCCGGTGGAAATCCGAGGTGTTGCGTGTAATGACGTAATAAAAAACCAGGTAACGGGAGTAATGACAATGAAATAAGAAGTAAACGATTTCACGGAGGAAGGCCGAGTAAATTCGTTTCGAAGATAAATGTATTAAGACGAGAAAGAGAGAGAGAGAGAATGAAAGCAGTTGGCGTAGTGCCTTTTTAATAACGTGCACGATTATTACGTCCAAGATTAATGGAGCGCCGACAAAAAAGAAAAAGAAAAAAGAAAAGAAAGAAAAGAAAAAAAAAGAGAGAAGAACGAGCGAGTAATTGTAGCGTGCGATGATGCAGTTTCTCTGGAAGAAGCGTTCCCTGAATGCACTTAAACGAAGTTAAATATCACTCGGTGAAGACGTGAGCCAATGGCGGTTGAAATGATGTACTTCCTCCCCCCTAGAACAAATCCCTCCGCCTCTCTGCCATCTTTAACAACCATCTAAGGAATTAAATCAAGACGAAACAAGAGTAAACGTTTCGTGAAGAGTTTTACAACGCAATGTTTTCATGATATTTTGAAATCAGTGAGAAAATGAGAAATTTCAGAGAGAGAGAGAGAGAAAATTTTAATTTCTTTCTTTCTACTAAAGAAAAAGACAAGGAAATAAGGAAATATATGATTGAAGTAAGAGTTGATATTTTAGCATTGGCAAATTTGAATCTTAATGGTGAATTTTAGAAGAAACTAAAAGATAAGTAGAATTTCGTTTCATAAAGAATTTCATATTAAATAAAGAGAGGGGGGTGGAATACGAGAGATCGAAGAAATGAAAAGATGAAAAGATGCAGCGTGGAATTTCTACAATTTAAGAAATAACGAAGAAAGAAGTCAAAATCATGCAAATGTGCATTCACACGGATAAGAAAATTAAAAGGGAGCAAGATTGAAAGAAACGAGAACAAGGATTTATACCTGCATTACAAATTTCTCTTAATTTTATTAAAAAAATCTCTTCTTTAATAAAAAAAAAAAAAAAAACGAGATCAAGAAGAAAATTAAAAGAAGAAAGAAGAATCACACGAAATGAGACGGAAGAAGAGAAGAAAGCTCGATACCGAAAGAGAGATTAGCAAAATAGAACGAAAAGTGTGGACAGGCTGTGACGAAGCAACGAACGAAGAACAGCATCGTCGACATTTTTACCGGCTGTTTTCGTTGGTTTTGCGAATTCGTTCGCGCGATCGTGCCAGGAATGACATCACCTAAGAAACGCTGGAATGCCCACAAACTTGCACAGGTGTTCCTCTTCTGAATGGTTCTCAGGTCGAAACGGATGAACGAGACACGCAAGAAAAGTTCCCTCCTATTTTTTCTTTCTCGTACGATCCTTTTCTCGATCAACGCTTGTGAATCAGTGGACGACGATGATAACGTTGTTTATCGTTGTGTATCGTTCCTCGAGATCTATTCAAGCTTTTACGCGAAAGAAATTAGACGATTTTCGCACAGTCAGGAAGTTTTCGAATCTCTATATTCGTTTGGTACTCAAATCGATTTGACGAGGCAGAGGGTCTTCGACAGCAATCGGTTTTATATTTGCACGCACAGAGTTAAATCGGACTCAAAATCAGTAGCAGAAACAAATTCTTATATTAGATTTTTCTTGTTAGCTCTTTAGATTATTAAAATACACAGAAAACGCATTTAAGAATATTATTAGAAATATATCTAGTACATTTACTTTATAATTGCACAGTTATTTATCGTGAAAATATTTTATTGTACAATCTATTATTATTCTGAATTCTTCTAAAGTCTTAATCTTTCGAAAATTTACTCTGACGTGATGTAATATCTTTTAAAATATTTTGGAAGCTTTCAGTTGTATTACTTTCTATTATATTTATTTTATAACTGTATTCTTCTATTATTATTATATTATTCAATTATTCTTCTATTATTATTTTGAATTCTTCTGTAGCGTTTTAGAAGTTGTCAGTTGTATTGCTTTCTCTTTTAATATAAGAATGAGATGAAATCACTGATACGAAGTGACGGTTTCAGCGAAAGTTTTGTTGGACACTTCTTTAGATCCGATCGAATATTTTGTACCGGATGATCTATGAATGGAATCGAATTAATATTCAGATTCGGGGATAGATTAAGATTCAAATCATGACGTATAATATCTCATTCCAATCCAATTTATAATCTTCTATTAACAAGAACTGTCGAAACATTTACTGAAACATCATCAAACTTAGACGCGATCTCTTACAACTCTTACGTATTTATCAATCATCATTATGAATATCATCATCTCTTACGATGATTCCTCTATCACGAAAGCATTTGAGTAATTTATTCAAATATCATTGAACAAAACTAATTCTCCATTTCTATCGTCGCAAAGAAAGAAGAGAACCTTGAAGAAGTTGAACAACATTGCACAAACACAATCACGCGCGACCGAGTGACGAAAGATTGGAAAAACACAGCAAATGAAAAACGTTAAGTGAAACCTTTGAAAATCTGGAACTTCACACGAGATCAACGATTCCGCTAAATTCGAGGCACGAATCGTCGAACCGACACGGGGTGATCCCCTAGAGGCGGCGTGGCCCGCTCCTTTCCGGTCTTCGCAGACGTTGCAGCATCGCGAGAATCTCGGCGAAACGGATGAAAGCGAGACTTCGAACGCTTCGAACAAAGACGCGAGACGAGGCATTGCAAAAGCAGCAGGGGGGAGAAAGAGAAGAAACTCACGGGGACTCGTCCCGTGACGCACAAATACGGCGATAGACGGACGGCAATTTGCTCGTAGCTCGGGCTGAGACGTACGTTTCCGTTGCGTAGCCGGCTCGGTTTCGCGCGTTTAACGTCCCAACGATCGCGAGATTAGACGACGGGGATCGCTCGTTAGCCGAGCAAAAGAGGAAACAGGAAGGAAGGAGAACGGGAGAGAGAAACGAGATATCTACCGTGAATATTCTTGGTGTGGTTCGAACGCGCTGCGCTAACGAGCGCGCGACACGCACCGATCTCTCGGCCCGACGTTGGACGCGCGCGACCGATTCAATGGCGATCCAACGTATCGCGTTTGCCGCCCTTTGAGTGCCGATCCGCGATTACCTCGACTCTCACGGGCAGCTAATTCGATTAAATTTAGATCGCACAAGCATCGAATTTTTATTAAATCTTTTTGCTTTCCTTCTCGAGTTTGAAGATTTACAAAGGTTTACGAAGGTTTGTGAAGATTTTTCCTCTCGAAGCTTTGAAAGGTCTCCGATCTTTCCCTTTGAAAGTGCCGATCGGATCTCACCGATAGCTAATTCAATGAAATTTAGATCGCATTTTGTAATATACATTCATATTTGTCGCATATAATCGATAGGTGACAGAACGGGAGCTTCACTTCAGAATATGAAAATAGGAGCAATATACTATATTATTAACAATAAGTAAAGAACAATCGTATAATTACTTAGATGTTGAAGTATGTCTTCAAATATTACAGAACATTATAGTGCTCAAAACATTATAGACTCCACACGTCGTAAAAGACTGCACAGATGACGGATTTATTTGTTTTTTTATCATTAGTAACATTTCTATTATAAATTACAAGTATCATTGACAACTTGCAGCACTTTATATATATATATATAAAATATCGAGTCGTGCTCGTGGTACAAATTAAGGTCTCGATTTACAAAAAAAAGTAAATTCTAAACCTATGAAATTTCAAATCAGATTTTAAATTTAATTTTCATTGAACTGAACATTGGTAAATAAAAATTACATGTAATGTTTCAATACTTTGAATACCCTAAATTAATTTCACAGTTTCAATAAGTGATGCTTACTTCTTAAAATTGAAAAGAAAATCGTAGATTAACCCCGCAGACGGTTAATGACAGAAATAAATCGGTGAACAAAATTAATAACGAAACTCGGCTGCACTTTATCTCGGCTATTATTGCGAGCAAATGCATATTGATTTCGAATTACGTTGTTTTTTTATTTCTCCCGTTACTTTCGCAAGTGACGACAAGAAATACTCCCTCTGTCCGAAAATATGATATACATTTTAATATTTTTTTTGTCTGAAAATATAGTATACATTTGCGAAAAAAATCAAATAAAACTAAAATTAAATATAAAGAAAATATTAAATTCATTTTATTATCACAATATAACTAAATACAAATAATTTTAATGTAATCCAAATTTAGTTAAAGTGAGATTTAGCCTTGTTGAACGCTTCTTTTGAACATATATACTTTTCAGTTAATCGACTCTCACTTTAATCATCCCTTTCTTCTTTAATGTTTTTATACTTTATACTATAATATTGTATTGTAATTTTGCAATCAATACTAATTGTAACTAGAAAATAAAACTAGATAGTAAAACGCTGCAATAATATTCTTTGAACAGACTTAGATCTCTGTATCTTACAACAAAAATAATTGAACAAACATTTGCTGTCATTCAAACACCACCTTGGTAATTGTGTATTACTACACAATATTATTAGGTTGCAGATTTTTACGTTAATCGACTCTCATGACGAAGTTTTATTTTATTTATATGAGGTGTTTTATAGAAATTTCCCCCTCCTGTCAACATAATTGATTCCATACACGTTTGTAATGTTATAAAAACATTATCAAGAGTATTTCTCTCTAATTTATTAAATGTATCTTGAACACATTCAATCAATTCATTAATAGCACCGTGTTCTAATTTTTCTTTGTTCTTTATATACTGTAATAGCTGTTGCAAGATACCATGACGTTGTTCATTAGTCATTGCTTCGATTTGGCATCTCTTCTTTGTAAATTCACGTTATTTGAGTTGAAATTTTCCATTTCGAAATTACAGCGATGACTATTTTATTTTTCCTGAAAAAGCGAATTTTTGGTCTTCAAATTCCAACTTAACTCGAAAGCAACGCCTGTCAAATATGTTAGGTTATTTACCTATCAATGTAAACAATACCAATATAACGAGTATTGCCAGTTGCTTTCGAAACTAGAAAATCTAAGATTTTCTTTCAAATGTATTATCATATTTTCGGACAGAGGTAGTATTTAACAGACCATTGACACTAACAGTGTTTCTGTTTGATAACTTATCTTTCTAAAAATCTCGCATCTCTCTTCTACCAAACATCAATCCACTATGAATCGCGGACCCTCTAACTTTCTTCTTGAAAAGAGATTTCCTATGATCCACTATTATCATCTGGTCTATCACCCGAGTGGGTGTAACTGATGAGTCATAATCATTAGTAAAAGAGAAGGAAGAAACGAAAGAGTAGGAAAGTTGAACACGACGGGTCAATCATGGCGCTTCTCGTCTCGGTGTCTATCGGTCACGGAGGGAAAAGGTACGGAACGATAAAGAGATAGAAGCGTCGGCCGTCGGCGAAGACACGGAGAGGCTCGTAATCCCCGGGTTCCTGGCAGTTTTGCACTTGGCTTTATGGTGTTTCTTGCGCCTGCTGGCATCGCTGTTAACAGGCGTCACTAATGCACGGAGGCGGCCTCGCCGTTCCCGACGCTGGTAACCCCGTGCCCGGCCACCTGTCCCTTTCGCGGTAATTCAGTGAATCGCTTCATCTCCGCTGCTGGAGAACACAGAACGTGGCGCTGCGATCACGTTCCCTTTCTCTCGCTTTTTATTGTCCTTTTCTTCGTTACACTGCAACAGTTTTTATTTCTCATCACGACGTCAGAAGATTGCCACGTCGAAGTTTCGTCCGTACGTGCAATATTTCGTTTTATACGTACATACATTTCTAGAAATGTAGCTGCATAACTCGAAGGAAGTGCGACGAATAGAAACAATTGGGCCAAAGATGAAGTTATAATTGCTTTCTGCACGTTCGACGTAGTTGGGAAAGTTCGAAAGGGTACAAGATCGACAACACGCATCGTTGGATCTGCAAGCTCGATGAATAGATGGTAAACAGGTATGCAAGCAAGTGTGTTAAACGAGTTTTCAAAAACTTACAGAATCTATACAACCAATTGAATTTATGCAAAGGATCTTGTTTCGAATCAGACGCATATAGAAATACTTTTTGCATAATTTTCGGAATTTTTCTAATCGGAAATTATATTTATGATATTCGTTTAAACATAAAATCGACATTCAGATTCTGTTCTGTCACGATAATAGAATGATTCAATTGTAGCCGTTATACTCACAAACGTAACAACAATTAGAAAAGCAAATAAAAATTAAAACATGGTTGCATTGTCAATTAGAAACTATAAATGTAATTACGAATTGAAATAGAATTGCATTTATAACTGTAGATACAACGAAAATAATAATCACTAGTACGTAAACAATTGTAACTTCACGAGCGAAAGCGTGATTATTATTTAAAAATAGCAATAGAGAAAACAAAGAACAAGTGTAAGTACATTTTATATTTAATATAATATAAAAGAAATTGTAATCTTAAATATAACAGAAATGTCTATATAATAATATACGTAATAAATTTTGCAAATTTTTATATATTTATAGAAAATTTGAAATACTGAGAATGGACATAATATGTATATAAAATACGAAAAGCGAAGTAGTTGTAATAGTGGCAGAAAGAAATTACATACAGTTTGCGTAACTACACATAACGCAACTACTCAACCATGTATGCACTTCAAGCACAATTACTGAATAATATTTTCAAGTAGAACTTCAAATACAATTACTCAAGTAATTATCTAATCGCATCTCTGCGACTTCCATTACGATAATTTAACTGTATCTAAGCACGCAACTTCAAACGCGATAAATCAACCATATCTTCGCACGCAACTTCGAACCTTGCAACGAAGAACACTGTAGAACCAGTAGAAGTGCCAAGCACCAAATTTTCCGTATCTATCTTATTTCAAATTATTTACAAAGTTTGATATTTTTCTGTCCTTGTATGTGAATGCAAAATATTTTGGCGATGGTATAATCCAAATTTAGTGAAAAAGAAAACCAGTGACTATTTTGTATAATGTAGAGAAAACTCAATGCGCCATTCGTTTAGATTTGCAACCGCTGCAAGAGTGAATTAGATTAAACGTGTTTTTCGAATATACTCTTTTTATTCTCCAGTAGAGAATAAAAATTCTCAATTGAACGTTTGATACTTCAAAATAATCTACTTTTCAACTGACACTTATAGCTTTCTCTGTACAGACAATATAATGCCATTTTTTCCCATTGTTGATAAACACTTACAAGGAAAAATTCCAGTTCGAATTGAGTATATCACAGTATTCCCATATTGGCGTTATAGTCTATTTTTTTGTAATAATTGAAAATTTTTCAATTCTTCCACCTTACAAAGTTTTTCACCACTTACAAAGACTCTTCGATCAGAGTCGCAGCTTCATTCGAAATTCCGCGAAGGAGCAAGTCCTCGGCGAAACTTGGCAAGAAAATCGCGGAACGGTGGTGACTCGAGGAAGAAACAGGGGGTGGAAGGACGGATCCGGTTCACGGGGGCTGATGATAACATCAGTCTTCGCCTGTTCCCCCTCCGGCTCCGATTTCTACGTGGAGATGCCACGGACCGTTTCGTGTCCCTCTTCGTGTAATTTGTATCGAAACATCGCAGCGGGACGAGAAGCTGTCGGCTTTCGAGCAAAGAGCAATCGCGACGCGACGCGACGTCGAAAGACCTGGAGAACCTGAAGAAACGTTGGAAGGAGGAAGTGGCTTCGTCCTGGAATTCTGAGAGGGGATGAGTGCCGCGCAGGCGGAACCTTTTGTTCCCCGCGGAACCCGGTCCCCTCTCACTCCTATGGAAATTCCCCTGGGGTGGACCAAAACCACTTTCGTACTTCGATCGTACTTCAGGGTTGTGTGTACCGGTTCTCCGCGCTCGAAAACCAAGCGCGAGTTTCGTAAGTTTGCGAAGTCGGTTCCTGGAATTGTTGAGAATGGACAATTTCAAGACGAGTAGCATGAGTTTGGTAGAATTTTTACATTATTAGAATCATTACCGGTGTTTATTCAATAAAATTAGTTACGCGTGCATTTTAAATGTACAATTATTGAATTACTGATAAAAGTACATTCAAAACGAGTTACGTGAATGAATATAATTTAACATCAAGGAATCAATTAAATTGTGAGATTTATCATTAAATCAGAGATAAATTTCTCATATGGAATGTTTCATAATGTTTGTTTCAGTTGGTCAGATCAATTATTTACGTATAGCCATAAAGTGAATCGTTTATCGTATTTGTGGATAACAAGAACTCGCGTGCGATTATAAAAAAAAATATGACGATTAATCAATCGAAATAGCTATCCTATGTTTGACGAAAACGGAAAACGTAAACAGAATATAATCAATATAATACAATATAACGTAACATAATCATACAATATGATATAACGTAACCATGCTCACTAAATACAACCTGCAACCAAATATGACCAAGTCTAACCAGAAATTCGACCAAACAAAACTTGAACGATCGCCGTCCGTCCCATTCCGGGGAAATATTCAACGAACGCGATCTATTTTGAAAAGCGAGCGAAACGCGGCGTCTTTTGTTCCCGTAAGGAGCCACGGAGGTCCCCAACGGGGTCCCCGATGGCCCCCTCCACGCAGGAAAGACGCGTGCAGGGGGCCGTGGAAGGGACTTTTATTTGCTCGTCAAGGCTTCGGCTACCTTTTTTTGCCGGCTCGGCGACCGCTAACAAGCGCTCTTTTGCTCCTCGCGAATTGTGATGCCGCTGACACTTTAGTGATGTTCCTGCCTCTTTCGAGCGGCCACTCCCTGAGTCCACTGTTCCCTGCCCCCGCCGCCAACCCCTTCTTTCCCCCCCGAGCGGACCATATTCGGAATCGCATGTGGCCAAACGTTAAATTCGACGGCGAATTTACCTCGGGCCTGCTGCTTCGTTCCCTACACCGTGGAATTCGAGGCAACTGGTACATTCGGACACCACCACCCTCTTTCTTTTCTTCAATCATGCGAACAACTTGAGAAGGAACACGATTTCGCGGATTTTTATGGCCCTCGGACAGTGACGTGACTGTTTGTTTAGAGAGTGTTTATCCCCTTACGTGGTTTCAGAATGGATTCACACGATCTGCTGCTCGTTCCTCGAGACCGACGTACGTTGAATCAGTAGGGATCTTTTGTACTTGAAAAATATTTTTCTATTTCCTTGCAACAATAATTATCCATTATATCAATTCATCATAAATCTAATTATAATTATGATTAGATCAAATTCTTTCTGTCTATTATCTTTTTTTTTTTTTTTTTTTTTTTAAATGAATTTTCTTATTCTTACATTGCATCTGATACACCTGAAAATCGTCCTGTTAGGGAATGCCCTTCAGAGAAATCCTTTATTGTTAGACAACAGATTTATAGGAAATTTAGAAGTGCAAAAATCCACATAACATGTGAAAGTACGTAAAATATTCCAAATGTAATAGGTATTTCTTATAACATTTAGTAAAGTAACTTTCCACCTAGGATTCATTTTTTTTTTTCTTTTACAAAAATGTAGGACTGCGTAAATCCGTTTGTTGCACGTGTACAAAATTGGAATACAATACGACAGAATATCACAGTAAAACAACAAGATACTAACAATAAGAGAGATGAAAACAAGTCGGCAAGGAAGGCCGCAGACAAGTGTCAAGAAATGTACCGTATAGAATCGAGATTAAACACAATAATTAAAACACAACTCAAGTGTAAAGTTGGTCACAAGGTGGATTATAAAATATAAAGTGTAAAAAGGAAATAAGTGGCCGTTTCCCTGCCACCGGTCACACCGAACGAATCAATCGATCGAATTCCTCCACTTCCAGCCCCTATTCATAAATCAACTTCCAAGCGACTGGGCTTTTCGTTTTCATCGGCCGGAAAAAGGCCTCATCCGTGGAATTAGACCACGGAATTTCGTTCGACGTTATTCTTTGCGACGCCTTTAATCGCGTTCCACGGCAGCCCCGGTGTCTGCAAAACAGTCTCGTCCGCGAAACGCGGCTCGGTTTCCGAGATTGATACATTTTTAATGGGAGCAGCCGGACGAAACGGAGCTATGGAATTCTCTAAAAGGGAAAAAGGGAGAAAGATCGAACCGGGGACAACGGTCGTTCCTCTGTTTCGCGTGGAATTCCTCCGGGCAGCCAAAGTTTTTTGCGATTCCCGAGGGACATGGTGAGAATCGTCGACACGGCCGATTCTTGTTCGTGCTTAGCCGTGAAACTTCTCGATTTTAGGATCCTATGAATTTATCTTTACTTTTTTTTTTTTTTTTTTTAGTGGCAACTCGATGGCACGGGGTGTCTGTGTTAACTTGAAGTATTTGTAAATGCTCGTTCGTCTGTTCTCCATTTTTTTCATCTTTTTTTTTTCTTTGTCGTCGAATTGTAGAATTTGGGAAAATACTTTGGGAGAGATCTCACGAGAGAAACGATTAGGAAAAGTGTTTTCATGGAATATGTACTATTTACTTCATTGTTTTGCTTACGACTTGACATCACAATGGTTTTAATATAATTTTTATAACATCAATCGACAACTGTTATAAAAACGTCTACAATAGTTCGTGATGATGTTCGAACACTTGTAGATGTTTCTTACGAACAAGAGTGTATTGCTAAATATTTCTCGCATACTCTATTTGCATATAGGTTGTATAAAGATATATTTAGTGGAAGCATATATTTCGCAGAGATCACAAAGACATTTAAACAAGCTACCTGTCATATAACTAAGTTTAAAATTTATTATATCTTCAAAAAGCTTGTTTACAATTACCTCTACATATACTATCGTGTACTAACAATCGTGTCTCATCATAATGAAATTTCAAAGTATGTTACATAACACATCCATCACGCGCATTCAAATAGTTTCGTCAATCATCGTACGTTTGCAAATTGATTTTGGATTTGCGTAAACTATGTTTGCCTCTCACTATATATACATTCCCGTTCGAAAGTCTTAGGACACTTTAATTTTTATTATTATCGCATATACATATTTTGTAATATAATATATAACACAATATACTAATATATTAACAGAATCTCTATTGTATATTTACATTCATTGTATTTAATTATACTTTATGTATTATATTTATTGTAAATATAACAATGTATAATGCACATTGCATATTGTGCGTATAATCTATATTTTCTATATTCTGTAATTTATATATTGTAACTATCGTATCGTAACTATCGGTGTACATAAAACTTTCCCGCAACTTACACGTTCAGCGTAAAATACATTCGAGTAGAGCATCGTACTGAAAAAAAAAGAAAAGAAGAAGAGAAAGACGATGAAGACAAAACGAGAAGGGGTTGATGACGGGAAGGCAGGGGGTAAAAGAGGGCAACGAGTCAATTAAGAAGCTTTCGAGCGTACGTTGCCCTAATCGCGCGTCCACGAAGAGGGAGATGGCGAAGGAACGAGGTGAGCAAGGAGTACGGAGTTAAATTACGAGCGGCCAATTATATTGCGTTTAAAATTAATTACTAGATCGGCCGAAGATAAATCGATGCCCTGACGAGGACGCGGCGACGAGGCAACGCCGTGGCGAAGAAAAAGACCGACCCGTTTATCTTTTCCTAACTATCGGGCGGCCTTCCCCCCTGGTCCCCTTCGCCAACGGGGGATCCCTTCCACTCAGCCGGCAATTATTCCGTCGTCGTATTAATCATACTTCGCGACGACAGTGACTTGACGTCTGTATCTTCGACGCCCTACCCGGTCTCCACGATCCACGTTCCAATGCGTTCACCACCTTTGGAAATCGATTAAGGACAGAGACATGAAGTATGAGCCGCCTATATCGGGGAAATGAGAGACATTGTAGAATAATTAAAGTTGATCTTTTATTTGTTAATCTCCGGTAAGGTGAAACGTCTGCCAATCGACGTGGCGGATGAGGCATCGAGTGGTTTTCCAGGAGATGTTTTTCTTGTTTGCCAGGAAGGAGTATTGATTTACCTGCTTGTTATTATGTAGTATAGCATTATAGTTTCGTGATAATATTAAGATGATACATCGAAAGAACAAGAAATATCATATCGGGTAATTAAGGTCGATTTTTTTATTTCGTTTTTTGGGAAGAAACGTCTGTCGATTAACGGTGGTGGATAAAGTATCGAGTTGTTTCGAGAAGGGAAGCAGGAAACTTATCTTGCTCGTTTTTTTTTTTTGTATAATATTTTATGATGTTATTTTATTATTAATAATATATTAGTAATACATACATATGTAGTATATATTATAGTAATAATAGCATATATAATATTATAATATAATATTTTTGTGACATTAAGGTGATCGACTGAAAAAATAAGAAACAATGTAGGGCGATTGGAATTGATTTTTTTATTTATTTCTTAACACTAGAACTACCACACTAGTCAAAATGACTGGTTTTATAATTTTATTTTAAAACTTCTATTTCGTGTTACAATTTTTTTCCCCGCAATGATGCAATGACTTTTACAGTGATAACTAAAGAAATAATATAATGAATTTTATTTTATTTTTATTTATTAGAAATCAAAATAATTTTGGTAAAAATAACTTCGTCTTAACTGTCGGTAGTTCTAGTGTTAAACAAGGTGTCGAGTGGTTTCAAAGAGAGAGAAGCAAGAAATTTTTCTTCGTTTCCTTGTTCGAATCGCAATTTCTATTTCGGAATTTATCATTTTTCTTTATTAATACATAATTTCGTACTTCATCTATAGCGTAATATTTTTACGCTACATTACTTCACTAAACTCTCGCGAGAAACGGTCGAATACAAACCGTTAGTTAGGCTACCATCGAACGTTAACATCGGAGCAAAACGCGAAAAAAATTCTAACACGTACTTATCAAGACGACTCGTCCTCCACTCAAATCTCCACCCTATCTTCTCGATCATCCGCAAGAACAACACGACGAAAACCTATTGCCTCGAACGAATCGCCGAATCGTAGTCGCTCGATCGAGATCATGCAACCGACGGACAAGAGGCGAGCCGGCTCGACCAACCAGGTGAAGCCAGAAATTACTAGAAACTTATCGAGGCAATAAATCCGGTATCGTAATCGTCGGGGCATCGATCGATTCCGTGATCCGAGTCAGCGGAAAGGTGGCTATAATAAGACTTCATTAAAACGATTTGGCGCACGGAACAATGCGGCCATTCGTATTCAGGTGCGCGCGAGCGCGAGCCGATCCTCGAACCAGCTGCATGACCGCCATGTGAAGCTGATCGTGAATCGGGTTTACTGCCGGTGAACAGTTAGCCGTCGGAATCGCACGTGTACGTGTCCAATGAGCCGCGATTCCCTCGAATATGAGCCAGGCTCGTTTCGCGACGGCGAATTAGCTTCTAACTTGCCGAACGCGCCGATCCACCTCGCACCATAGCCCCGCGTGATAAACTTCGTATTTAAACTGCCGATCTCGCCGCGTTCTACAAACCGGGAGAGCGTGTTCAAAGGCTCGTTCCGCGATTTGTTTACCAGTAGGAATTAATTGAACGAGTTAGCGAGCTCTTCGAAGGGGGGGGGGATAAGTTTTTGGTTCTTGATGCTCTTTGGGTAATATTACTTCGCTGCGGTGTTTCGTTTGTGTTGATCTGTGATTTTTCGCGACAAATGCGTATAGATTTAATTTTGTTATTTCGGTGTTCCTGGTAAATTTTCCTTGGATTTTCTTTTTTAGTAACTTAGTTTGTGATTTGTAGAAATTAACTGGATGATTAGAAAATCTTCAAAGGGTGGATTTTTGATCGTAATATTTATTCGTGACGATACTTCTATTTTTGATAGTAGATACGGTATTTTGGTAATCTTAACATTGTCTTTTTTTTTTCTTGAATTCATTTAGTGATTTAATCACTGGTTTATAAAAGTTAATTAGATATAACTTAGAATTAGAAGAACTTTGATTTCAAATGCTTTCAGGTTTGTAACATTTGTTCATAAATAATTCATATTTATTTTTAATGTGAATTATTTATTATGAATGTGAATCATTTGATCATAAGTAATTCACATTCGTATCCATATTTGATGGTAGATAACTATTTTATAACTATCTTGTTTAACTACCAAACTAAATCCTCATCAAACAATTTAGTTCGATAGTTAAACAAACAATCAACAAATGCAAAAATAGACAGAGGATAATATAATACCCTCTCTTAACCTTCCGTAGTAAACTGCAACATTGATCCCATTAGCTTGAACCTAATCCAAACCCTAACCCTATCCATTGCACGGAGAAACCACAGAAATTCCCCTAAACATTGACCCAGAGAACAGCTTTGCCAGGTATAACGGGACATGCCGATACAACGTCCCGATCTTTCTCTCCTCAGAGCATCTACGGAAAACACGATTCTCGAACCCTTGGTGAGTTATGAAACGCAGTCGAGTTATCGCGATGACTTATGACGTCTAAGTGGCTGAGAATCGGCAAGGTGCACGCGGATCGGCCGCCTAATTCCAGGATTTATTCACGACCGGTCTACGGTGATTTATTCGCCGTTAATGCCAAAATATTTAGAGGTGGTGCGCGTACACGTGCTAACTAATCCCCGACCGGTTCAATTAGCCGAGCTGCCACGCCGTGCCCGTTCGTACGCCAGCTGCTCTAAACCGGTTTAGGATCGGCCCCCGATCCTGCCACGGTTTAACACAATGAAATCGATGCGAAGTTAATCGTCTCTCGCGGCCGACGACACGCCTCGACATCGACTTTCGAAAATCGCTGTTCTCTTCGCGATCTCCTCCCCCCTCCGCGTTCGATTATCTCTGCCGATTTCTCGATCGATCTTCAGATTCGGGATTTTAGGTATCGAGTTCTTGTGACTTTTAAAGCTTGTGTAGGTAACCATGCATTTCGTTGAAGGAAAAGGAGGTTTTGTTGAATTCACGAAGTCGATTTTTGTTAGTTCAGTTTCAGCTCATAGTTATTTTTATTAGTTTAGCGTTCATTTGGTTTTAGTCACTTGAACTAAGACATATAGATCGTTTATTTTGCAAATAACATGATCTTCTATTGGGAAACGAACAATTTAAATATACTTCAACGCAAAATTTTCATTTACAATTTGCGATTTGAATTTTAAAATATTCATTTGTTTCAGTCGATTAAAACTTTATCTTGCTAAATAGAAACGACGCGAAACGATTTTAATGCCTCGAAATGTAAGAAAATGAACTTACTCTAGTTTCAAAAAAAAAAAAAAATATATATATATAAATAATCCATATGCGTACTTCTACATAGATATATAATGTGAATATTTTATAAATAAATTGTTATAATTAATGGTAATTATAATATAATGTAAATTAATGTGAATAACGTATATAAATTTTCAACCTACGTAAATTATGGCAATGTAAGGTGTCTACAATTCGATCGTCGAATTGATAAATACCGAGGAACAAACTACAAACAGGCTCGTTATTTTTGTGAGAGCCTGTACAGACGTATTTAGCACGTATGCCGGCGCGTATAAATTTGTCCTTAAGAAGTAGCTGCGGGCAAAGCTTACTAGCCTGCAATTAAGCCGCCATTATGTGCCGTAACCAATACGCGAAAAGTTATTGCCGAGAGATTTATGGAATATCGCCAGATATTAACGAGAATGCGCTCTGTTGATCGCTGCGAGCGTCTCGATTTCTTCGAATGACTAATTTTTCATTTCGAAGCACGTCGTCTCTCAGCGACATTATCCCTCCGTGAATCGATTTTTATTGTGAAACAAGGCCAGTCGAATTTCTCTCGCTTCTTTCCATACGTCATTTTCGTTCGTCGTAGTTATCAAACATTAAATTCATATAGTAGAAACATTTGGAAAATAACGCAACACAAAATGCCAGTTTTTATGATAAAAATCACAAATGACAAAACAAAGCACGGAACTATCGCAGCATTTGCGGTAGGGAAAAGTTCTTTAATTAGTAGCGCTTGGGAAAATATCTGTACAAAATGGAAATAAAATATATAGTATTAAATTTTTAATTCGAATAAACGTCGTAGAATATATTATTATGGGCTTTATATCACAACTCTAATTATCAAAGAAATTTGTCTCAAATATAAAAAGTTACGTCCGGTATTTTGGCACTAAAATTTGAAAAGAAAAAAATTCGAAAATGAAGTTATATAATACTCAAATTAATTCCTTTACTGTTATATATAAATGTAGTACTAAAATTTTGTATACATAAGTACACCTATTATTAATTTCGAGAGATTGCTGTAAACTGTAAATATACTCAAATTGAATAAATAAATATATATATATATATATATCATGCAAAAGAAAATTACACCGATATTGTAACAATCATCTCAAAATGAGCAAGTGTTCGGTGAACTTGCGTAGAAAGGACTAAGTAGATTTTCGTGAATTGCTTCTACCTGAATTGCTCTTGTCGAAACGTATAAAGGACATGTCATATACAATACGACTGGTGGTCACAAATTAAACCACAGAGCAAGGACAATATTGTGCGATGATCGGAGGACCTGGGCGTTCTGTCGGATCGTCGACCTGTCTAGCTCGTAAAGCGATGATCGATCGTTAACGAGCACGATTCTCGTCACGTGGCAACCGGTAGACAAAATGGGCGTCCACCCCCCCTCCCCTCCCCCATCGGACAGCTCGTAAATCAATGGAAAGCCGGAGACAATGAGCGGAGATTATCGACGAATAATCCAATTGTTGCAGTCCTTGTTGTGGACGTGGCTTAAAATGGTCTCCGAGGGATCAGACGCTAATTATTACTAAGAAATTGGATTACAGAACTTAAGGCTTTAGCCAATTTTCGAGGGATTGGACTTTCTTCTGTACTGAAGGAAATGCCTGTCATTCGAAATACTATGGAGAGATGACATGGTCACAAGTCGAAGTCTCTTGGGAGTCGATTTTGAAAGTGGTAAACATGTAACGAAGATTTGCAGATCCTTTCGAGAAAGATTTCGAGAAAACGTTAGTATTTGTTAAGTCGAACTGGAATTTTCTTCTTATTGGTTGGCTTTTGTTCGGGACCTCTTTTTTTCCATTTCGGAGAATATTTTTTGTTTGATAGTATAGCAGATTTGGTATTAACGAAGATTAGTTCCAAACAAGCTACAAGTTTCAATTTAATCAAAATAATTAAAAGATATCATATGATATGATAATAATCACTTTAATCATCCCTTTCTTCTTTAATGTTTTTATACTTTATACTATAATATTGTATTGTAATTTTGCAATCAATACTAATTGTAACTAGAAAATAAAACTAGACAGTAAAACGCTGCAATAATATTCTTTGAACAGACTTAGATCTCTGTATCTTACAACGAAAATAATTGAACAAACATTTGCTGTCATTCAAACACCACCTTGGTAATTGTGTATTACTACACAATATTATTAGGTTGCAGATTTTTACGTATTTATGGAAAATATGAAAATCCAAATAAAATTTCCACCATCCAATATAAGACATCCAAAATACAGAAAATAAAGAATAGAGAATTATACGTAGTTCGAAACTGGTAGATGGAGCAACTACTCAACCTAGAACCTACCCTGTTGCTCGTGAATTTCTATGAATATTCGCAGTTTAACCGACTTGAAAAGCTTCTTGCACCGACATATAGAAGAAGAACAAAATTGCAGTGAAACGTCAAGGATAAAAAAACGACAAAGATTAAAAAAAGAATTATATTTATGCAATCACGTGCTGTTTGAAGTGAAGTTGCAGTGAAACGTCAGAAGGAACAAGGATAAAGGTTGCACGGAAGAATGTGGGGGGCGGGGAAAAAAACCATATGAAATTCAAAAGATTTCGTATTTATGAAACTGTATACAACAAAGACTCTCGCAGCGAAATATCAAGAGAAATAAAGGGAAATAAAGAGCAATTCGTTCGAGAAGAGCCGCGAACTGAAACTACTACTGAGAACGTACGGTCCATCAGCCCACACGAAAAAGTCATGGAGGCACACGTGCAAACAGCACAGAACCGATACTCAGCGGGTGCGACGTCGCAAGCACACGCGCGGATACGTAAACGCATAAACATATCGACGCTCTACCACCCGATTGCTGCATGGGCCCGGAGAACTCGCCAGAACTCAGATGCATGTCTTATGGTAATATTCCGTGGCGTTAGCAGGACCTTACAATATTATTTGTCCGTGTTAAATCGCTTACGCGGCATCCTTCGGTGCCTCGGCCACGTTGGTTCTCAATCTGCTCGTCTTTTCTATCATTCGCGATGTACGTTCAATTGAAAATCTCGTGTGTAAGTTAACACTAGAACTACCACACCAGTCAAAATCACTGGTTTATACAATTTTATTTTAAAATTTCTATTTCATATTACAATTTTTTCCCCGCAACGATGCAATGACTTTTACAGTGATAACTTAAAGAAATAATATAATGAATTTTATTTTATTTTTGTTTATTAGAAATCAAAATAATTTTAATAGAAAATAACTTCGTCTTAACTGTCGGTAGTTCTAGTGTTAAATCGACGTTGTTTCGATGTTTAGATAAGGAGATAGTCGTTGATAAATTGTTGTAAATTGTAAAGTAAATTGTTGACTGATGTTAACAGATAGTTTAAGTTGGGATATTCTTAACTCTTCGGGCGTAAATGCATCAAATTTTTCATGAACGGCAAAGTAATAGAAAAATATTGCGTATGAGTCAATTATGATTGGGTCTTACTCCAAAAGTTGAAGGTGAATATTTAACTACAGAAAATTGACAATGAGAAAATTTTATGCTTCCTTTTGTGAAAAAAAAATATAATAATCGAGACTAATTTACTTCATTAAGAAGAAGCCACGTTTGTAGCAATAGTGATAGCGATAATAATATTAGTATTATTTAGAAATACGCATTTTGCAGATTTTATTCCCTTCATTTCGGACATTCACCAATGTAGAATTTATAAATGAAGGAAATTACCAGTCTCCTAGTAGTCCTGAACATACAGGGATAGCAAAGTATTACTTATTTAGCCTTCATCGTTTTCACAAAAAATTGATTTTGTACTTTCTCACTATTTTTCATAATTTGGTATTACGTACATCTGCTATTTTTTGTTTGTATATTAGTTACTTATTATATTCGAAGGCAGATACTTGAAAAATATTAAAAGTCCCCCCTATTCATACATATTAATGTAATCAAGTTCTTTTATGTTAACGTCAGAAGGGTCGAAGGTTATATAATTAGTTCCCGAACATAAAAATTAACGAAGGTAAACTAATTTCGACCGACTTGATTCTTACATGCTCTTACAATCTAAAAATACTAAATAATATGTTATTAACTGTATAAATATTATTAACGACTACAAAAATAGCCTCTTCGTAAAACTATGGAAATCATTAAAGCCATTCTTTCTTGAACATAACAATTTATTACATAGGGTTTATGGTTCGTTCGCAGATGTGTTAACGAAATATTATAAAATGAATTAATTTCGATAATTTCTACGCAAAACTGTCAAATGAGATATTCTATGAGAACAATTAAAGCCACTTTTTCTTGAATATAATAAGTTAATTTATAAATACTTTTATTAACAAATTAAAATTAATTTCAATTTATAACTGTAAAAAACTGTGAAAAAATATTTGATATGAAAATCATTTAAAGAAGAAGAAGAAGGAAAATCATTTTGAGAAGAACATAAAAAGTTTTTACGAATATTTTAACAAATATTTAGTTTCTCTGAAAGAATATTTAAAATAAAACATTAAAACTAGGTGATGATTAAAGTATAAACATTGTATCAGAAAAATCAGATATTAGGAAAATTGTTTGTGTAATGCAGTACAAAATTTTACTTGTACATTCCACAAAAATCATTCGAATCTCTATAAATGCAATATGGCGAATCCGTGAAACTCAAGAAAATTATAAACTGATCGCCGTGTTAAAAATACACTTTCTTGAAGATGACAGATACCAGATGTTTGCAGTTAATTCAAGAATGAGTACGCAAAAATATTAACAAGTCGAAATCGAAACAAACTAATCTCGATAATCTTCCACATGAAATACCCGAGGAAATATTCTCCAATGAGAACCGCTGTGAGAGGGTACACGTACTTGAAGAGGGCGGATGGACACGAGGCGTTTGCGGTTAAATTCAGGGCCGCAGTTGCGGTCAGCTGGTCGCGACGCCGGATAATTACAGTTAATAAGGTCGTTGGTATTAATTATGTATTTATCGAGGCTGAAGCCGAGGACCGGTTGTTTTCTTCGGAAGCGTGGTACTTCAATTTGTGCAAATTAAGGGGGGAGGGGGGAGGCGTGATTAAGGGAAACGTTAATGAACCGACCGAGCGCACAGCGAAGGAATGGGAGGCTCAAAGTATGTAAATTTCGGACAAATCGTTCGCGGAAAGTGTTTAAAGAAGCTCGCGGTAAAATTTAATTGCCGTTCGAATTAAGGAGCCAACAGGCTGCTCGTTAAACTTGCCTCGCGAACGCCTTCTTCTTTTTTTTTTTCGTTTCATCTGATAAACCGCGTCGAACGCGACTGTCGCCAACGCCAGATGCGCACCGTTATACGATCTTTGGCGAACGATTCTCGTGTTATTACGTACGCGTAATTATAATTGTATCGGAATGATCGATGCCGGTGCCGCGATATCGATTTACAGCGTGAGAGAAACTGTCGCGCGCAAGAAACTGTCGACCGAGCCAGAAGGAAAAAGAGATAATCGCGTCGTAAAAGCCCGTCAACGCAGCGGTTCTCAATTCCGCGTTCTCTCTGTAAGCAGCTTTTTTCCCGATTTTTAACAGAGTAATGGATGAAATATTTTCCATTATTTTGGAATGGTCCTTCTAAGGTATATTGATTGTAATCGAAAAGTAGTGACGATGAACTTAACGAAGAAAAGTTACAGTTTACAAAATATGGTAGTGTATGTTTGAAGTTTGAGAATCGTAAATGTTGTTAGAAGTGAGTCGCGATATCAGACGTTTCTAATGAAAGCGAATTTTTAGTATAAAAGGAACGTATTTAGAGAGAAGTGGTGTCTGATTAGACAAATTTTATACCAGAGAACCGCAGATTTTACAAACAGAGAAATTCGAAGTCGCGAAAATGCACCCTACATGGGATATATTAATCACAGTATTTTAGAAAGTGAAAAGTTGCATAAATATCCAAAATCTAGCAGTAACGCTTAATGCGTTCTTCAACCTGATGAAGAACGCGTTGTTCAATCTGATGTACTGCATAGCAAAGATTCTTGAAACTTGACCGGAAGCGAGTGGAAACTGATGAGAAAGGGGAGGTAGCATTGAGAGCCACTGGTCAGAATTTGGTTCGACGTTAATCTAGACCCAAGCTGGTCCCGGATTGGACGGTGTCTGGCAGACAATTACTTCATGGACCCCCCGTGGCAACGATGGATGTCTCTCTTGCCACAAGCCAACAAATGCCAGCCAACACAACCGCCAGTCCCTTTCCCCCTCCCTTTTCACGCGTCTCTTCCCCTCTCTCCCTCGTTTAAACCCCCTCTCCGCTTCGTAACTCTCACCTCTCTTTCTCTCTCTCTCTCTCTCTCTCTTTCTTTCTCTTCAACATCCCTGTAACTGGTATCGTTCGTCCCTCTTTTCGTACACGAAGCTTCCTTCCACCCCCTTTTTGCCTCGTCCAGTCGGCATAAGCTGTTTGTTTAGGTGATGTATCGCGGCGATACTTATCACCTCGTACCACGAGAGTATGAGAGAATGCGCGCAACGGGCGATACCACGCGAGAGATTGTGTTCTAAGAGGATTCTAATGACGTCTCGCGTAGAAACTGAAGGGCAGTCCAGGGCTGCCACGCGCTCTGGTTTTCAAATCAACGATCGCTCATCTTGCCATCTGGAAGATCGTTTGGATGCGAGGAAGAATGAGATTTCGGTTGTTGAACTTGGCTCGCGAATGTTTCAGACTTTCGTTACAGACGAGACTGGTGCAATCTGATTCTGATATTCTCAGAATTAAACAAATTGAAATTCTCAGGAGGAAAAAAGATGGACAAATGGATCTTTCACTTTCACTTGATTCTTCGCATGGAGAAAAACAAGTGACAAACTTTTCGATTCATTTTCCAATGGCGACTGATATCTGACATTATTTTGATTATTCAAGAATAAAATTTTTCTTTGACGAAGCATTTTCTGTGAGAACATAGATGTTTGATAATGATAGTGATAGGCAAATTTGAAAAATAACGTTTGTCAGTTGTTTCTGGATTTTTCGATTAAAACTTAAACTTATAGTTTGTTGTATACTTGCCATTAATAAATTTCTTACAAGTATACAAAAATTAGTACAAGTATAGATCAAATGTATAAAACTACTTATGTGCTCACTCAACGATACACGGCTGACACGAAATTCCTTTTCTACTTCATCTGCACACGAAGAATTCTAAGTTCTTCCTAAGTCCCATAAGATTTAGATCAATGAAGAAAAACAAAACAGAAAACAACTTCATCTTCTTGAAAGGAAAAATTAAAATACTCACAATTTCCAGTATGAAACTGTACGAAATCAAACAGCGCGACATTTCAATTCTCTAATCTATTCAGTCGTATCTGTTCGACATTGCACATCAGTCAACAATCTAAAATTGCATTAACAGTCGACAGTTCATTATATGATATCTGAATTTGGAGAATTTTCGATAAATTAAATCCAACGTTCTAGAAATTTTAACTACACATACGAAGAATGAAGAAAAAATAATAAGAACAACCCTGTCTTCTCAAAATCAAAAAATTCAAACACCCATAATTCCCAAAATCAAACAAATTTTCATACCAATGTCAAACATCTTTTCCCTGATCCAAGTCCAATTCTCCAATCACTTCAGCCACATCTTGCCAACCATTCAATTATATACTCGTTGCCAATCAGCGGTTCGCGATGTGACGTCTCAACTTGAACGCGTTCCGATGAATAAAGTCCCCATAACATTTCATCCTCGTTCATCGACGATTGCAGATTTTTAGCGTGGTTGCACGTATGAAGGACGAGGAGAAGCAACGGGTAGAAGAGAGAAGGAAAGGTGCCATTAACGACATGGAGAACGTTGGCGCGATATCGTGGACGTAAAATAGGGGTTCAAGTCGCCAGGGTGTTTCGCTCGGGGTATTTTAATGGTGTTATAATGTATGTATGCTTTACCACCAGCGACCGGTCGCTGCTCGATTATACTTGTAACCTATACTCTCGCTTATACGGGGCCCACGGACGCGTTGGACGAGTTCGACCCAGCATGGGGCCCCTTCGATATATTCAATCACGAAATTATCACTTCTGTACTGCTCTCGCGCTGCCTCTGCCCCCAGTACTGTACCATCCGCATCGCGTACCATTCCGTGTTACGGTGAATTCGTACTCGGCGTAAATTAAGCGTTTCGCGTGGCATGAGCAAAGGGGTTCGTGATGAAACGCTTGGAATTCCTCGGTCTCAGATGTTAAGCTTGAAAAGTTTCGCTTCTCTTTAACGGTAATATAGGGATTTCGTTAGGAATTCCGCGGCGCGATAAACTTAACATTGCATTGATACAACATTTCACTCGATCTATCCAAATTTTATTATTTCTTATTATTTAAAATAATAAATTAATAGATAGGTATTTGTCTATTAATTTATGCAATATGTAACATAATTAATTTGTAAAAGTTAATAGATAGACATTTTATATTAATTGATTAATAAATTTATTAAATTATATTACAATTTTATATTACATTGGGGAAATATTTCCTTTAAAAGAGAAATTTTAATGACACGTTTCTCGTGTATATTGGTTATATCTGGTTATTTCTATGATTTCGTGAAATTTCAAGAATTTGAGAAATTTATAATATTACGGTAAATTATGATTCTTATAACGAGTTACAAGTGTGATGTGAATTAAATGAAAGAAGAAAGTTTGGGGCACTCGATTTATGGGAAGTTTAGGTGAGACTATTCTTTTAGTGGTTTTCGGTTTCGGTCGCGGTGGTTTCGAACGTGGCGTAAATCAGGGGAATTTATTGTCCAATTGATCCTAAAAACTTAGATATATATGGAATATATATGGAATGGCCACTATATTTTCCAAAAAAATCATATTCTTTAATACGATATACTGCATGTGTACTGTTTGTACCCACAACCGATCGTATTGCTCGAAAGAAACCAGCTTTCACCATTCTCCGTCCCATCAGGAGTAATTAAGGCATCACGAAACAGATCACGATCGCATCGAAAAGCCACGACTAAACCGAACAACGAAATCTCACTCAGCCTCTCCCCGCCTTCGAGCGAACAAGAACGAAACGAAAAATCGCTTGGCCGAACCTGGCCCGAAGACGTAGAATATCCTTTGGCTCGGTCAAAAATCCATGGGGGGTTGCCGGTGGATGGGGGTGGCGGAGCTTTCTTTGCATATCTGACACGGTTGGGGGCGGGGAGGGGGCAGCAGGTGGGAAAAAAGCCTTACACCTTTCTCTTCTCGGCTATCATTAGCATAAGTATGTGGATATATGCGCGCACATACACGGCCCCTGTCCGGCGTGGGCCCCGCGCCTCCCGGAATTTATGACGCCGGCCTGGCCCAGGCCGGTTTATTAATACGTTATGCTTGCATTAGTATACTTAAGCATGACGAATGGCCGCGCCACGGGGATTTCGAGCGAGCCACAGCGGGTACGTAACCGAGGAAATTTTACGGTCCCGTGGAACGAGCCTCCTTTCTCAAGACTCCACTCTTTCTTTTCGTTCTCTCTCGATCTCTTCGTTCGCTTCGCTTCGGTTGGCAAACGTTCAACTTATCGGCCCCTCGTCTGATATAATACAGCAGAGTCTACGAACGAGACGGAGAGAGAGGGAGAGAGAGAGAGAGAGAGAGAAAGAGAGAGAGTGGAAGAAGATCGCGGTATACTGTTCCGAGGGTCAGTCGGATTATTACGTTGTCACGGGTAGCTCCGGGAGAAATTAAATGCCGTTAAATATTGCCGATTATTTCGGTGTTACCGGCGTTTAAGCGGCCCCGGGGAGAGATTGAAATTTTCGATGCAGGAACCGTTTGGCTTCTTTCGCTACTGACATCGCTCTCTCGTGTTCTCGGGTCGCCGCAAACTTGTTGCCAGCCTCTCGAAATTTTTCGTTACGGTTCTTCACGTAGTGTTTCACGTTAAATTAATGGACGCGGGGGTTAAAGAGCAACTAGATGTGGTTGTATCTTTCTGTAGCAATCGTCGTGGTTAAATAGAATCTATGATACGATGAGAAGAAATACGTAAATCACTAGCTACGATAATATTTGAAATTATTTTCTAAAATAAATATAAAATAGAACAATAATATCGATATTGTATATTTGCCAAATATATAAAATGATGTTGTCGGTGTAACATGACAAGAAGAACTAAATACTAACGCTTTCATTATTACTAACTGTAATAACATTCAAGATCAGTTATTACACATTATTTAACACATTATAAAATATTTTATATTTAATTATAACATATTTATTAATAATATATCGATTATATATCTGATATATTTTCCAAATATCAGATAAAATGACGTTATTATAATACCTGTGCTTCAAAAAAACTCGAACGTCTCCGAGCATTTTTAATTTTTAATGTATTCATCGTAGATACGTATTTTACAGTAAAATTCTTGACATTAACATTTTGCAGATTTTCTTTTGTAGAAAGTACCATTTAATTCTGCTTTCTTTCCAAATTTCCTTCTCTCGCCGTTGATCGAAATCAATTTTCTCCTACAAAAATCAAAATAACCGATGATGATCATTTTCAAAACGACCGATTACACGTCGCGTCGTTCCGATACCTTGCTCTATAAAAATCGCCGGAACAGGTGCGCGAAGAAATCAATTTACTGGAGCCGCCTCCCGCTGGGGCGTCACCGTTCAAAGAAAAAGAAAAAAAAAAAAAAAAGAAAAAAGGAAAGAAAAAAGAAGAAAAGGCGAGAAATAATTACGTAAAACGCCGATCGATTTTTACGGAATTCGCCGCGGCCTAATTAACGACCTGCGTCGTCGGTCGATCGAAGTTTTTTAAAACGATCACGAAGCGGCGACCATTGCGAAACGAATCTCTCCGTTTCCACGAACTCGTTAATCGAATTAATTTCTTCGAACGTACCGCGAATTTCGTTCTCGTGTGATCCACTGCGAGCAACGAACAACGTGGTCGCACCGATCGTGACGATTACCTGGTGTTCACAAAAAAAAAGAAAAAAAAAAAAAAAGGCAAGAAGTTCCGAAAATTACCCCCGAAAATTGCGATTAAATTCGTGGAACACGCGTAATTTTCTGACGATTAAATGTCGCCTCTGCCACGAAAATAATCGTGATGTTGCGCGGATCACGTGGGAGGAGGAACCACGCTGCTGCATTATGGAAGCTCGCGTATTAGGGGATTGCAAGTTAATGGCCTTATAATGACGCGAATTACTCGCGCGTCGCGATTTCTCGCTGGATTCGTGGTCTCTTTGTTTTCTGCTTCTTGGCAGCCTGGTTTTACGAATGATTCATGGGATAATGTCGCGAGCAGCGACGATAACTATTTTTTAGCGAGCGTAGGTCCCGTAAGGGGCCGACCGAGACTGCAGGAATCGTTGGTTCGAGGAAAGATGAATGTACATTTGTCGTGGTTATCGTTTACATATGTTCAAGCTGATGGAACAGATTATAGAGATAATCGTTTCAAGACAGTGTAAGGTTTTTGAAGATCGCTTCAATTTGAGATGATTTCAAGAATATCTAAAATCTAACATTGTATCTACGTATAACTAGAAAAATTACAAGATTTAAATTTACGATTATTCAGGTACGTAGATTTCTCGCATTCAATTGTGGAATACACTAATGAGCAAATATTCAAGTACATTGTATTTTCTAAAATTAGAGATGTTTTCAATCTTATTTGAGAATTTCATCATTTCTGACTACCGGTTTGAACTTTTTGTTTAAATGAACAATCCTTCGCGTTATCACCCTCCAACGAATCACGAATTCAAGGAGAAATTCTAAAGAGAGAAACTACGATCTCTGAAACGAAAGCCAGTTCAAGCCAACTTCAAAGCCAATAATAAATCCCTCGATCCTGCTACCTAAATCTCATTTTCCGCAGCCAGAAAGAAGTCCAATCCCTTTGTCACTCAAGAGGCACAATCGTCGCGATTCGACACAAGGGTTATTAAACCCCGTCAAATATTTCCCCGTCCGTACGACCGTTCACGAAACACAAAGAAAGAAACTGGAAAGAAAGACGGTAAAAAGAGAAAAAGAAAAAATAAAGAAAAGGAAAAAAGAGACTGAAACAACGTTGCAACGGAACAGGTAGTAACGAAGGGCCGTCAAAACCTCTCTGTGACCAGCGGACGATCAATATCGCGGATAATAAAAGATCGCTAAATCAAATCGTCGTCCCGCTGGCCCTGATGCAGGCTTACTTTGTTACTTTACCGTGAAAATGCAGTAAATTTCGTGCCATAAAACCGGCGGTTTTAGTGGCTACAAATTTGACCATTGGCCGTTGCACGTTACAACCAGCTTCTTTCGCTCGCGCGCTCTTGCTCGCTGTCTCTTCCCACTGACACCGGCGGAGGTGAGAGAAGGAACAGGGAGAGCCTTTAATCCTTCTGGTGCTCGCCTACTCGACGAGCATATCCCCCGTTCGCTTACTTTAATGAGCTACGAACTTTTGAATTATGCACCTCCGCCCGCAGCCTCCGCATTCATAACGCGAGAGCGTGCCTTCTCTCACGCGTGTGTACTTGGCCTCTTCTATCACCGTATCACCGTCATGACTCTCACGCCGTGAGAGAACAAGGAGAGAGCAGAGGATGAAAGTACACGCGCAGGAATCCGCGTGTTAGTGTCGTCTCTCTCTCTCGTCAGACGGTTATCGATCTCGATAGCTGGACCAAGAATTTTTAGAGGTAGTTGTACTGTGCTAAATACTTCTTAAGTCATCAACGTAGCTGTAGCTGTTTTTTTCGACTGGGACTGGTAAATAGACAGTATTGTCTATTCTTTAGGTGAAGTGTCACCACAGTGCGACTCACGCATGAAATTCTCAAATTCGATTTTCGTCGATGGGAAAATCGACGTTCTTCCTTTTCGACCTGTTCTTTTCACGTAGAATCGGCTGGCGACACTCTGTGACAAGTGTTAAAGGCGTATTTTAATGAAAATATAAATTTCGACGATGATTCCAATGAATAATTTTCAATAATAATCCCCGCGAATTTTTATTGAAAATATCTCGTAGTGTAGAATCGGAATTAATATAGTAGAATATTATATTAATATACGAAGGACTAAGAATCATAGTTTAACTCGGAATTTTCATAATTTGAATTAATAATGTTTTTCAAGTATTGAAGGCTCTATATGTTTAGTTCCATATTGTTATAACTTTATTCATCATTCAGAAATGGCAGCGCTTAACTAAGAAAGTAATAATAGTAAACGCGAAGCATAATTTTACGAGAAATATTGCAAGATTGACTTACATCACTATGATTCTTTGCCTTTTATGTGCTAGAGGAAAGATGTGAATATAATAGAATATTAAATTGGAACTGGTAATATAAACTTTATGTTACAGGATTATGAGTATATATGTAGAGAGAGTATTAGAGTATCAGAGTTAGTATAATAAGTACGGTAGATGTAGAGTTTTTAGTGGTGATTTTTAGTGGTGGAAGAAGAAGTGCTTTTAAGGATTGTTTTAGAAATGATCTTGCCTCAGAAATACGAAATTAGTTGTTATAGCGTATTAAAATTAGAATCAATACAGTACAGAACTTTATGTTACAGGATACAGACGCGTAATGCAGAGTATTAGAGTTAGAATAATCGTACTTTATAATTCTAGGCACTTGCAATAAAATTTGCATTCACTCGAACGAGATTTTAATTAATGTACAGCCAAATGAACTTCTGCTGATTGTATCTAGTCAACGTAGCTTCGTATTTTACGAGCGAAAAATCATAAATGATAAAGTCGTAAATGAACGAACTCGTAACTGCGTGAACTTTAATTGCTACATGAACCAGCATCGAAGCTGTTCTTTTTTCATCTTCGTTGACTTAATCGACTGTAATTGCGCGTCTAATTCTGAATCTTTTCGAATTGAAAATTGCTTCTTGATATTAATTTCTTCCAAAATTAAACTGAGAGAAAAGAAAGAAAGAAAAAAGAAAAAACGTGCGAGGAAATGTAAAAGAAGGCCAATCGACGTTCACGATCCCTTCACGGCGGAAATTTGACCCCGAACGAAAGAAAAGTGACATTAGCAGTTAATGGTTCGTGAGGAAAAAAGGAAGAGAAAAATGGAGGCGAAGGCGTAGTGATACGGAGAAATCAATTTCGGTGGTGCTGGTATTTTGAGCCGTTATTTACAATAGAAAGCAATTCCGTGGACTGGCCAGAGGGCACACGGCAATGGAGGAGGCAGCCAGAACTAACAAGGTAACCTAACCCCAGGGACCCCGAGGTGCAGGACGAAATGGCAACCAGGGACTACGAGGAAGAAGCCAAGGGGGGAGAACCGAAATAACCAAGAAACGCATAACTCGCATCCATTTCAATATCATTAGCGCCTCTATATTCCCTTTCTTTGTTTCATTCTTCCATTTTCCTCCCGCTTTTTCGCATTTTTAATTGTTTCTCTCGTCTCTCCTTGACTTGTTCCAACAATAAATGGTTCGATCAATCGTCAAAGACCGAAATTTTAAGCTACAAAAATTGAACCGTGTAATACGCAGAAGAAACAGGTTAGGTTACTCGTTGTAATTTATGATGAGTAAATCAACTTTCTTTATCTGTGATTTGAAACATCGGCACCCGACAATAATTTGTTCGTCATAATTCAATTCTTTTGTGAACTACGTAGTTAAACGTAATTTCAATAAATCTCGTAATTCAACAAATCTCTCTCATCAAAGGCTCAAACGTTTGATAAGAGAAAAGCGTCTCATACGAACGAAAAAGAAAAAAAAAGAAGAGAAAATTAAATCGTACAGAATAACCGCGAATAATAAGTATCCATCGCACTATAGAAGACTATCTATCGCTCCAATTCGTCATTCTAACTTCAAAATTCTCGCAAGTCAATGAACCACCAACCTAATACCAACCCAAGAACAAATCTGTGCATTGAAACAAGGAAAAACCACGGAAAGAAGAGGACAAACAAGAGTAGAAAAGGGACTAAACAATCAACCACTCTGTTCAGTCAGCGAAAAATAAAGAAACAGGTTGGGCAGCTCGGCTTGCAGGGGTGGCAAATTAATGAGTTGTTATTATTATCTTAATTAGAAACGGAGGGAGCGATCCATAGGGATGCCAGCGGGCCCTTTCACCTTGTCCCCCTTTTCTCGCGTGATTAAGGACGAAAGAATTGCGAAAGGTGGGCACCAGTGTTGGCAGACGAGCCGGCTAATGTGTCGACCGAAATATTTATGATGATTGTTTATGGTCCGTACGTATATTAGCACGTTCGTTTCTCCCGGCAGTAGCCTTCTGCCTCGCCGTCTCGTTTCTTCTTTACCATCGAGCGCCAAAGAGTCGTGTCCAGTCTCTCTCGATTTCGCTCCCTTTCTTTTTCTGTTCCACTCGTTCACCGGACCGCTCATCTAGGTCGCGACTCCGGCTAATTAACTCCCTGATAATTAATAAATCACAACTCAATGCGGCTCTGTTTGACGAGGACGTCCGCGAGCATGAAAATTGGCCAGGTTGGCCAGTTTATCTTCGCCGGTTCGTTTTGACAAGCACGATTTCTTCTTTTTTTTTTAGAGACGAAAGAAAGAGAAAGAGATTGATCGAAGGACAAATATTTATCCACCTTGAGAATGATTAACTCTTGTGAATGACGAGATTGAGTTCACGTTACGGATATTTGTAGAAATAATATAAAAATATAGAAAGTATGTAATATCTAGAAAATGAGACGAGTTTTTATTTTCTATTTCTTTAGTTGCCTACCAGTGTTCATAAAAGTACGAAAATATATTAAATTTAATATTGAAAAATTATTGGATTCACAATGACAATGGAATTTCGATTTTCACGCTATCTGATGAAACTATGCAATTTAGTTTTAATCGAGAAATTAAAATAGAAATTAAAATAGCGAAACACGAGATACTGTTTGTACTCTTAATTGTTTTTGCTTTACGAAGCATTTCGATCGTAATTGAATAGTGTTGAAAAATATAGCACAAAACGAAATGAATGAAAATTAAAAGCTGTCTTATCTACGCTTAAGACTAGAATTACCAAAATGATTAAACCAATATTTCATAGAAATTTTATACATTTATAACGATGCATTCTTTAACACATTTATCTGTATAATTTTTCAACAAATATTAAATAAATATTATTAGAATCGTTTTCTCCATTTTATAGGTTAACATTTTTTTACAGTTCAACATTCTTGATAGATACAAATTTTATATGCTCTAATCGTTCGCAGTTCTAGTTCCTAGAACTATCCTTGTTGAACCATATGTTCAAAACCGCGACAATCTTCGAAAATTACGAAAATTGAACCCTATCGTCGCATCGAACGAGAAAACCACTTTGTAGTAAACGATATTTACGAACCTAGGTGCTCCAGATTCGATCAAAATTGCACTCACCTAACACGGCCTCTAATAAGCGAAAGGCAGATGCGCTAAAATGCGATTTCCATCGAGTCGGGCTTATTCACGTTCTTTTTTTTTTCTTTTACGCCGATTATAAAGGCTCGCTGAATCGTATATCACAGCGATACACGCGATAAAACCGCGGATCGGTAATGCGTTCTCATCGGCAGAATGTTCTCGCTCCGAAAGAGGGACTTTCATTCTGAAACGTTTTCGCTCGTTATTCAAATCGAACGTCCGACAAGCCAGGTTTTCGGCCGCACCAGGTGGTTTTCGACAAACCAGGTTCGCTTCAAAGCTGCCCGATCGAATTCGAGGCAGCTCGATAATTCTTTTGACACGGCGCGGCCATTTCATCGATCGGTATCTTCTCGACGATCTAATTAACCGACCAGCCTCTTAACGAAAACGTTTAATGCAACGCTAATGGTGTTCAGATACAGTGTGTTCTGTATTTGTTATCTGCCGGCGATGTTGCTGATCGTAAAAGAAAGCGAAACGAGGGGTATTTAACGGTAATTACGGAGAATGTAATAGTACGAAGCTGAAAGATGGACTTTATATGGTAATTATATATTTATTGGCGAGTATGATAATTTTGTTTTGACACGCAGTGCGTTTTATTCGTTTGGTTGTTGGAAATTAATTTTGATGACACAGTGGACTTCTTTTATTTCTTCTTCTTCTTCTTCTTCTTCTTCTTCTTACTCTGGGTGTTGTAGGAAAGGAGAAAGTTGTGACGTAGTAACTGTGTTAAAGATGATATTAAAAAGTGGAAAAGTTTGTGTCACATGACGCAAAAATTTTATCGTAAATATAAATATCGTAAGATGTATAAATTTTAATGTTCAACTATGTTAGTTCGAGTCTCAAATAAATTTGCAACACGGGGTATGGTATTATCTATTCGCGTGCGTATGAATTTCCACAGATTTCAACTTTCGAGTATTCCTCGACGTTAAATCTTGAATTTTCCTAACTTTGTGCGTGAATTTTCATAATTGAAAATTCCGAGTGTCTTCCAAACTTTCGTAAATACAAATAACGTTCCAAGTTTGAAATAACTTACTTTAACGCGTGCAAGAGAGCAAGAGAATGACGTGAAAGAGAGAAGAGAACGCATGGAAGAGAGTAGAACTATTGGATCCACCGGCAGAGAACCGAAAAGTCGAGGTTTCCAGGACACTGGACAAAGAAACGTCTAATTTCCTCGGTCACTGTCACGCTTTACATTTTCCTACGGTGGAAAAGGGACGATATGTAAGAAACGCCAGTGAGATGGGCACACCCCATGGGATCTAGAATGGAAACGACCTGACATTGTCTCCTGACGTTAAACCGGCACTAACTTTGATGACATTCGTGCGCCATCTCCCTAGAACTAAACGGATGACTGATGACAAAATTAAGTGGAACTTGGAACCATTAAAAGAAGAAGAGATTCCACCAGGAATGGCGATAAATTTTCTCATTGTACGAATCTTGGCACAAAAGAAACAATGGGACAAATTTTCTTGTTTCACTTTCAACAACAGACAAATTGATTCGAAATTGAAGTCAATTTTTTTCCTTGAGAAGATGAACGACCATGACTTCACTCCTTCTTGAATATTAATCTTTTTACTTCCTTGAATAAATGATTAAATATAGATAAGAGGATGATTAATAAATTATGGGAAATTTTAAGAAAAATTTAAAATGCAGTGTAGAATTTATGGAGTTGAATAAGTCTTGTTTTTCATACGGAGAAAACTTCTCTACGATGATCTGTTGATATTGTGATTGATAGCCCATCAAAGATTGGCGCAACTTTAAAAAATTAAATGACAAAGGGGAAGAAATTTTCCAGAAGAACAAATCGCTATCTAGATCCCATTTCTTTATGTCCGCATCTGGTGGAGTACAAACTCGCACAAACATTCACATTCCGCCAATAATACGACTTCAATTGGCTCGACTTCAAGTGGGTCTCTACAAAGCCATCCACCCGAAACCGATCAACGTTCGTCATTCTCTTCTTTCTAAGAAGCCACCGCCGTTAACACCGAAATCACTCAACGAGATCGTCGCCTCTTTCATCAAAAAGTCGTCCCGAATCCACTCGAACGTCTATAGAAGAGTGACTCGAGGGCGGCGGTTGCTCTTCAAACATATTTCAAAAAAAAAAAAAAAAGAAGAAGAAGAAATAAAGAAAAAGGAAAGAAAAAAGAAGAATAAGGAAAAAGAGGGAAGAAAGAGAAGTTGGAGGAGGGACCACGCGCAAGAAATCGAAGGCAGCCGTTCGCCCTTTTGTCGAGGGCGTGTAAATAAGTGCGAAAATAAGCGACTAACGAGGCAAAGATTGACCGGGACAATGGTCCCCGGCAGCACGAGTCCGTTTCTCTTCTTTGGAACCCTGTAACAGAGGCTGTCTAAAGGACCGACAATAGTCGGTCTGACATCCACACTCCAGACCAGTTTCTCTCTCTCTTTTCCATCTTTCTCTCTCTCTTTCTCTCTCTCTCTCTCTATTTTTACCCTCTTCTATATTGCCTAGGATTATAAACGCGGACAATGAAACCTTGGAGACGTGGAAATTTGCAGGTTGACCTTCTGCACCGTGGAAACGAGAAACGAGACGCCACCTGCGAACGTTGAATGCAGGCAAATTTTCTATAGCTCCTCCGTCTTTCTCTGGCTCGTTCCTTCAGGACAGGGAGGTAGCGTTCGATATCTCCTTCCCTCCCGGTTAAATGCACGGTGAATGATTCTGTTCGTAGATTGAGACGTCGCGCGAAAGCAATTCATTTGGAAAATGTTGTTGCGCGGGTTGTCGGCTTTGTGAGAGATCGGCGATCTTTCAGGGAAATTGATTTTTTGGAAAATCTAGGGGGAACGGAGCTATGTATTATTAACAACGAAATAATTCGCCGGTAAAAAGACATTCTGAGATAAAACGCAACACACTCTGTCGTTCTTCTCGAAAAAAGAAGGAGATATTTCAATATATGCGAAGGAGTGTTGCAAATTTTTCATCTTCAATTCACACTTCGTTCAAGAGAAAGAAAAAAGTCATTCGGAGAAAAGGAAAGCAATTTACAAATAAATATCCTAGTGTATGATATAAATGTAAGAAAAAAGAAGATATTCAAATAGAAAGAAAGCATTGCAAGTCCCATACAATTCTGCTCATTCTACAACTATCTCAAACGCCACTTGGCGATCGGGCACACCTTCGAATCCTTCTGGCTCGTGCAGCCCCATAAATCAAGCCAGTGACCGCGGAGAAACTCGAATTTAATAAAGTTCCCTCGGAATTCTGGAATGGTGTTCCTGGCAAGGAGCACAAAGGGACCAGAGCAGTCGTCCTTTATTGTAGAATTTTCTGGCCAATAAAGTACGCCGAGGCGTGGAAGCGCGCGTAACCGATGGCGGAACGACGCGTTTGAGGATCGTTTTCGCCCCCCTCGGAACGACCGGTGCCCTTTCCACTTCCACTGCGAAAGCGACACCCGATTTTTCTATGGGCTTTATGACGTGCGTCGTTTCGCGGAATTTCCGTGATTCTGCCGAGAATTCGCCTGCGAGCCAACCAGATACAATACGGATCGCTTTCCTGCCGCTTCATCGAGTTTTCAGCCTCCCCATCTCGACGTTCTTTCACCGTATGACGATTCTATGGCGTCTTCTGAGACACTACGTTGCAGTAAGTGGTTTTCTACATCGATTTGATTTCTACATCGATATTTGTTGTTTTATCTAGTTTGTTTCTTTTACGTTCAGAAAGCAGGATTATTTTCTAAATCGTTGTACACTGTGTGGTTGTAGAATAATTTAATTTACTCGAATATTTATAATTTTGTAATGGGGTGCTGCTGAGTAAAATTATAACACGAGACAAGATAGATTCAAGTACGTAGTAAATTACAAAGAAACTTAAAAAAAAAATCTGAATTAACGTTAACGATAGCGCGCTTGAACTTTGCCGCAAGGTAAATCGAAAGAAAGATCGATCTGTTAATCAGCATACGTGTAACACGTATAAATTACTTCCTCTTTTGAAAGGCGCCTGACAAGTTCATGTAAACGGAGTTCTACAAAACTTGAATATAAAAAACGAGTTTCTCTTCAATCCAACTCTTCAAATTCCACTGATACTATTTCGCTAATTGTACAAAAAAAACCACGGCAAACCAAGAAGAAAACCGCCGCAACAGCTGCTCTCTGATGACCAACCCTAACTTCCACCTCTCCCCCTCGAGAAAAAACCAAACGCTGGTGAAGAGAACGTCTCAAGAAGAACGAAACAACAGGGCGAGGAAAGAAGGAAGGCACACTGGCGAAAAGAGGGAACATGGTGGTCGATGAAAAATCCTAATAGTTCGCATTACTCATAATAGCTACATTGGAAGGGCGTGCCAACGCGAGGGGGGTAGCAGGAGGAAGAAGCTGGGCTCTAAAAGTCCAGGACAGGTAATAACTCTATCCTCGCGAGTTGTTACGCCCCCCTGGTTCCCTACGCAGCCACGGTCCGAGGCGTTCTATTATATGGGGAGACTAACTGTGCCGACGTAACAGCGTGCAATTAAGTTAAACAATTGCCTAGGCCGCCATAAACAACCGTCGACGTGCTTACAAATCATTTTCGTTCATGTAAAAATCATTCTCTCACTCCCGTGCTCTTGAACGCGAGCTCTTCTTCTTCGTCGTCTTCTTCTTCTTCTTCTTCTTCTTCGTCTTCGTCTTTTTCATCTTCGTCTTGTTGTTCCTCTTCGTCGTCTCATCTTCTCGGTTCTCCTCGGTTCGTTTCTTGCTTCTTCACCATTGGCGGTCATTCCCAGTTCGGATCGGAAATTTCATCGTCATTTTAGAGCAGACAAACCGCCGTTAATGATATCTTGCGTCACCATGGTAACGACGTCTTTCATAAGCCGTGTATAAATCGCTGAATTAATGTTGCCCAACGTTGTTCAACGATCGTTGATCATGTAGAAAGTGCGGAGAGGGAGTGGGAAAGGGAGAAGAGATGAAGCTTTTTGGAAATGCTTATTCGTTCCATGCTGTTGCGTTAATGGATTTGTCCAGAGTGTCGTTTTCAATTTTCTTTTTTTCTCTTTTTTGTTTTCATAGTGATTGGAAGGTTTTTGTTTCAAAGGAGGGGGAGGTGGTGATGGGTTTGAAGAGAGATGAAGTCCGCTCGTAAATTGGATCATAATTGGCCGAAATTTGACGCTCTATGGACGATTAAGGGTACCAATTAGTTGGCATGCAGATGAATTCTTTTTTTAGATCTTTCGTTTTGAATTAGGGTGGCGGTTTTGATCGATCCTCGAAAAAGGAAAGAGGAAGGGAAAATGAAACGAGATTTTTCGGAATTTTTTAAAACGTAGGTCGTAGATAGCAGTTGTTAATAAGTTGCAAATTGATGATGACACGTAGAGGGACATATGAAACCACTCTCCTCCCCTTTGAAACAAAAGTCTTCCAATCACTATGAAAACAAAAAAAAAAAGAAAAGAAAATTGTCATAAAAGTTTAATATTCGAGTGATGAAACATTTGAAAATCTTTTAATTTACCTGTGCAAAAATTTTCGTGCTTCGATATTCGAAATCGAAGTTCAAAAATTCGAATGTGCAAAAAGCTCTGGTATTTCGGAAAATTAAGGAGTATCGAAGAAGCTCGTTTCAAAGTTGTAAGATTCAAATGCCAAGAATCTCAAACATACGCACCCACGTTCGAAAATTGAAATATGCGAAAAGGAATTTAATAACGAGCGTTCAAGCGTTTTCGACAATTCGAAAAAGCTAATAAACGCGGTGATGGAATTCCCAGCTGCTTAGCTGCCACGGTTCGAAGCCCGCTCGGCCAGGATAACTTTATTCGACGTCGTTCATTAGCGAACGGAGCCGCGAGAAAGGGTTTCATGGAACTCCGCGGCTCCTCTCGCGGCAATTACCTAAGATTATTTATGCCCGGTGCACGAAACTAGCCGCGGCAATAAATAAGAATAATGGCTCTGCCCATTAGAACGATATTTTCGACGATATTTTCTCGCTGGCCGATTTCATTCGCGAATTTGTTCGTAAACATGCTACTCGCTGCTTATTTATCCAATCCTGTTCGTTTGCGACGACGTTCTGATAACACGTTCATCGAACAGCGATTTCACGAAGTTATTTCAACATCAAAATGTTAAATTCGTGACATTCACTATCCGTATATAATATGCATCTATTAATTAATGTGACAGCGATGGCGAATTCGTACGGAAATGACATTGACATTTTCGGAACCTTTTTGCAAGTTTATAGGATTCCAAAACCGCGTAATCGTTGTTCGATTTTTGTATTTGTATCGTCCCTTTGTATATTTTCGCATTTCTGCGCTTTCTTGGCTCATCTGTTGTGTTTGTTTAATAAAATAGAAATAATATAATATTAATATTAATATTATTTGCAAGAACACAATAATGAAGGTATTCCACCAATGTTTAATTCCGTGATGGATCAATATTTCGTTTATGGATGACAAACGATATTATAAGTTATGTATTACGTGATTCAGGATATTCAGAGAAATGCCTCGACAATTTAAAAACACGAAGAGAGTGCATTACGATGAAAAGTTTCTAAAATTATCTCTCACCTTTCATCGATTTCGAAATGACTCTCGTATTCAGAAATGAATTCTAGTCTCAAATTCAGCGCGCTCTTCCATTTTTAAATCCTCAAAGAGGTCACCAAAATTCCCAGTTCCCATGAACTCCAAAAGAAACGTTCTCTGTATCGAAATGTTCACTTTCTCTTTGAATCGACAACTCCAAATGCAAATTTCGTTCCACGTAAATCGAACGAAAAACGTGAGCGCGGAAAGGAGAAACAGCGATGGTGCATAGGGAGGGACGCGTCAAAAGAGAGGACGTGAGTTCCCTATTCAATTATTCCGTTAACGACGCTTCTTCCACCGTTGAGGATCGTCCGGTCGTCCATCGAATGACCCAGTATTAACCGAAAATGGCCAACTCGGTTGTCTTTCTTTGCGTCATAATTCGCGGTAACGTCGAACACGGGTGAGATCGCCTTCCGTTCTGTCGTGGTGCCACGTTTTTACGCGCGTCTGCCAATCCAGCGATGGCAGTGCAGCTGGTTTCTTGTCATTTCTTCGACAAGAACCGGGAACTGGACCACCCGAACGAAAAAGAAATTATCTCGCCGATCGAGAAGCGTTCGATCATTCAAATGACGATCCATCCGTCACATCCGCGTTGACCGTTCGAGCGCTTAAAATTATCCGAAATCTGGGAATCTAATGCCGAATGAGAAGTATATAACAAATTAAGGATACATTCTTTTTCTACGTCTTTTAATATATTTATTCAATATATTGTAAGATGTTATACTTTTTGAACCTATTACTGATTATGAGATTATCTACTATAATAATACAGACTAAACCTATTTTTTTATAGATTAGGAAAATCAAGTCCAATATATACAGTGTAGTGTGAGAATAAAATGAATATGATTTACTGTTCTAGAGAAATCAATGTAAAAACGACAGAAAGAAATAATAAAAATTCGCAACGCAGAATATTCGTATTGCTTGACATGAAAAATTATTGACTATCAAAAGATAAGCCTTGTTATTATCAGATCCATCGATTAATGAAGAAAATTTAAAAGAGGTATCTACTTTACTTAGTACCATTAAAAATTTAACAGAATATTCATATCTAATAAAATTTGAAAATTACACTAAATAAAAGATTTAAGCACTTGAAGTTGTAAACATGTAAAAAGTATTTTTTGTATTTCTTAATTTTTTTTTAAATGGATGCTCGTTTTATTCTCTATGGTACTGTAGTATCAAATTCAATATCTAAGCTTCGTTTTATATAAATCAAGTTCAATATGCACAATTCATACATTCCAGTTCAGTGTATACATTTTATACACGCGTGTCTTGAAAAAATTCGAATCTACTTGTGAGATACTCGATCCCATCTCTACTCGTTACGTATTGCAGCAGTATTTCCTGCTCGTTCTCGCGGTTTGCATTCGAGGAACGTTCATGTAACCGCGTGAAAAGGGCCAAAAATTACCGGACCATTATCTCGATTTAATGAGACGATCGTTTTTGACCGCTTTTATACCACCACCGAGGCTGGATGAATATGATCATCCGCGTGTACATGAGAGTAAGAAGAAGGAAATTTGAATACTTTGCGAAAGATAAAACGGAACGTTTCGTGGAGGATAAAGTTTAATTTCCTTCTAGATCAAAGAATAGTATTAAGAGTGAAAACCTAAGTCAAAGACAATTCGAGAGAGAAGAATTGATAATTTTTGAAAGATGATCTGTTTAAAGATTCGCCGTTTGAATATTCAATACTATAAAAATGTTCGAAAACTTAACCACTCGAAATATTTATAATTTCGTTTCAACGAAAAGGCGTTTCAACGCCCGTGTAATGTACAAAAAAATTTCGTCGTTTCGCAAAATGTTTAAACTTGAGATTAAAGAAAAAGAAAGCGCGTTCAAACGACTTTGTCCGAAGTTTTACGAGCAATAAACACGGCTCATTTGCCTTTTCTTCTTTCGCGATCGATAGAAATGATCGTGCGACACACACCACGTCGTCGGATTCCATCGATTAACCAAGATACATACAGCTGTCTCCGGCTCTATCCGCGAAAGAATCGTTCGTTATGCAAATTAATACAAGGCGTCGCGAGTCTTCGGGACGGTGTCAAGGCGATTTCGGTTCGGCTGTTGCGAATATAACGAGGAGCTCGCGCTCGGTTCGAACGAGGAAACCTACAAATCATCCGGTAATGTCACGCCAAAAATAGCCATGTTCGGCTCGTTCCTTTTCGTTTTCCGGAGCGGACACCATGCCTTTCCAGTCTTACTTTATTACCTAACACCTGCTCTCGAACTTATTCACCACGTCGCGGACACCTTTTTTTTTTTCGTATCTTGCAAATTTGTTTAGACCATCCTAACGTTTCCAAGCTTGCCGAATTAATTTTCGATTTGATCGATCTCGAGTGTAAATTTGTCAGTTTCGCCTCGTTTGGCTTGATGTTGTCTTGAAATCCAATCGCACGTTGGTTCGTTTGAACAAACAGATTCATTTTTCGATAGCATTGACTACCTCGCCAAGACTCGAGATGCGCGTTCTTCCGTAAAATTCCTCTCTTCGCTAGCCGCGTTTGCGTGACAAACCGAATGACAAATTGTACACACCTTGAGATTCCCTCGTATAAAATTTCAAAGCCAGTGTCCCAAGTGAATCTACAAATTCTTTGAAAAGAAATTGGACTCTAGGAGAAAACGATATTGGTTTCCGCTACCTCTGACACTGCCGTAATAAAACTCGTAATGAAACAGCGTTCGAAAACTACCTCACTCTCTCGCTTCTGCGTCTCGAAACAATTTCCCACGAAGGTGGCATCAGATTCGCGTAATGTCTTTCGCCAACGAGATCGACGTTTGTTCCGCGCTGCGGGGGGAAAAAAAAAAGAAGCGGGTGACAGGCTGAGCGTAGAATGAAGGATCGACCAATGGCGAGGCCACGGTGAATGGAGTTTGTCGAAGCTTCTCTCTCGCGTGGAAACAGCCAAAAAGGGAGACAGGGACGAGGCCCATTCGAGCCCCGAAGTCGAGAAGTAGAGAACCGACCACCTTGTGATGCAACAGTGGGTGTAACAGAGACGGCCGTACACGTGTAAAACTCGCGCGAGAGCAAAACGGAGAAGAACAAATGAGTACGATGAGTTACGACTCGACGTAAATCTCTGGCTAATGGCCGCCTAAACGCGAGGGGCCCGATATCGTGGCCCCTTCCACTCGGCCACTCGAGCCTCGTTCCCAGTCGTAGCAACCCTCGCCATCAGCGAAGAAATTTAATAATCCGACTAATGGCCTCGCGGTGGCTTATTGTACATAGTTACACGCATACGATCGCTGCGGATCCGGACGATCCTTCGTCAACGGGGTCACGATCGAGTTCCGAGTCCCTCCGACAATTTATCGAGCTTAACTGGCGATCCCCCGCAGGAATTCTTTTCTTTCCATTTTTTCTGTCTCTTCTTTTTTCTCTTTATTCCTGTTTGTTTTGTCGTTGTTTGGTTCGTTGGTTTTTTTTTTCAAAGGAAGATCTGGAGTGAAGATCGGTGTTTTCTCTGTGGTCACTGAATCAGGATAATATGCACAGAGTTTTCAAGGTTTAGTGACATTGAAATTTAGTTGCAAATAATTGAATCCTTGACTAATTGTATCCTTCAATATATTGTAATTTTAATATAAAAAAAAGGAATATCTCTCGTCTATTAACATACCATAAAATTATTTATAACCAGTTATCTATAACCTAAATAAAATGTATCTCAAACCATCTGAAGGGAACGTAATAATTTCATTCTTCAATCGTGAGAGGAAAATTTCATATCTCTTAACCTTGACGCTGTATATAGACTAATTCTTTGTGCATGAAGTTATTTAGAAAGACAGTAAAATCATCTAAAGCTACCTGAAATATATATTATCTCGAATACAAATTAACAAATTTCCAAATATCTACAATACGAACAATTTGCACTTTTGCAAACTTCTCGCATATATCACAATTAAAAAAATTCTACTTTGTCTACTATTTCATCTCATCGGCGCAACGCTACAAAAGAAAAAAGAACTAAATTGTTTATCAACAATACGATTATTAAATTAAACAGTTACAGGTTGTATCAACTTTTAATAGTTAACAGTTAAAAGTTAATAAAACGGCAACCAGCGATTCTTCTCTCTCATGAATAATGCGAAATTCTGCCACGGTGAGAGTTAAAGGGAGAAGATCGAATCGACGAAGGAAGCGTGTCGACGCGAACAGGTAAAATGGCAAGAAATTCACGCGGAGGTTGTGGGTTTATACGATTTCCTGAAGGTGAAACGCCTCCGCAGATCGTTGCTGGTCTTTAAAGAATCCAACCAACCGTTTCTCTCTCTCTCTCTCTCTCTCTCTCTCTCTCTCTTTTTCTTTCCCGTTCTTTCGCGGTCCGTCGACGAGGCAGGCAGTAAATCAGTTGGCCGAACGTTTACGGGGGTTTTTGGGGAATGTTGAACAAACAATTGACGGCTAATAAAGCCGCGTCCACACGACGGGGCGCCACGTGGGAAGAGATCCGATTATCCCGTGTCGGTAAAGAGGATCAATAACCAGTCCACGTCAGAGTCGATGATGCAAATCGATTAACAATAAGACTGGTTAAATCTTAATTGTGTAAATTGTTAATTTTTTTTTTCGTATAAATTATCGTCTTGATGAATTATCCTTGGGAGGAATATCGGGAAATTGCGCGGAAGTTAATTTCAATCGTCGTGATTTTTGCAGCATTGTTATTCAAAAAGAGTTGAACATAAAAATGTAGTTACTCTTGACCCGAAAGATAATAAAAAACGAGTAGATACTTAATAATTAATAAATATTTTAATAAAAATAATTTAATATGATTAGAAGTTGACGCTCTTATCATTGACGCAGTCGCAGGTAAAGTTATTGCTCTTGAATGTTTATGCAATTTTGTATTTTCATAATCGCAACTAAAGTTTCTAAATTTTCATGAACGTGGTTAAAGAAATATAAGTTGGAAGTCTGTTTCATCTAAATATTGCAAGTTCTCTGTTTCGAATACTTTATATACCTGCATATATTTACACGTATTTTGGAATCTTAAACATTCGCAGCTCTGATCATTACACATTGTTGCAGAATTTGAAATTACTGTCAAGTATTAACAACGAGCGAATTATTCTTAAATCAATATCGTTTAATTGTCATTAAAAAAAAAAAAACAATTTACACACCAAAAAATGGCACAAATCGTTCTCTGTATTGTCTATTTCGGAAAGATACCACAGTCGTCCTTGGAAGAAAAAAAAAAAAGACACGAAACGTTCAGTGCACAGTGAACGAAAAGTCGAACCAGTTCTTTCCCCGAGGGTTCAGGTGTCGCTTCGATATTAACAGCTCGAGTAAAACCCGCCGTGGTTCGTTAAACGACAGATAAGATTGTCATAATTTATAATTTAATAACGGACTAAAGAGGCTCATTAAACGCGGACGGTTTCCGAAATGTCGTCGAATTTAAATACGAGCAGGGCTCGCGTGGAACCTCTCACTTGAAGAGCGAGCGAGAAGCGGAGGGACCGAATGAAGAAGAAAGTTCGCTTCGAGCGTCACTTTACGTGAAATTTTACGTTCTCCGCGGCGAGGCAATTAGATCTCGCCTCACATAAAATCTCCTTTGCTTTCTCGTCGCCCAAAATTAACTCTGTTTTATGGTCCGTACCGTTGGCACTCGCCTCGAATATATTAAATATATTTTCCGGCGACGAAATCGTCAGATTTTTACCATTGCCGCGAAGATTCACGCACAGGATCTGTTTTTCTGATATTTTCGCACTGAATCTGTACGTTAAAGACGTATTTTTCAACAGCTGAATTTGGAGTTTGTTCAGGATGGAATTTAGGAGAGGATTTTGGCAGTCGTACTTGGTAATTTGGTTCCGAGGCTTTGAATCGCAAACAGATAGTTTTAGAATCCATCAGAAATATTAAAGTGAAAAAATAGAAAAACTTTATATATTATATATTATATATCAATACAGTGGAGTACACAAGCTTTTATTTATACATGTCACAAAAAACTTCTAAAAATACACTATTCGACATCTACAAAGTCTCTAAAAAATTATAAATTGGTCATTTTGGTAGTTCTACTGTTAAGTCAGATCGCGGTGGATGCAAAATTAAATTGCGATGAAACCACTATTCGAGAATTAATTATAAAACCTTCAAATCAAATTCCATTGATATCTAAACTTTAAAAAAACGGTGTATAAGTATTAAATTCGAAAGAATCAAAAGCTCTATCATTTCCCAAGCCAGAACTTCACACCGACCGTAGAACCGAAATAACCGAAATAACAAATAAACCCTCTGCCAAGGAGAAGAAAAAAATAAAAATAAAAATAAAAATAAAAAGAAAGAAGAAGAATGAACCGCGTCGTTCGTCCCGGTCCACATTGTTGAACCTAATTAATTAAGCACGGTGCCGTTTGAGGCGGCAGAATCGTAAACTTTAATAGTCATAGCTTCGTGGAAAGAAAGGAGAGAGCCCAAAGGGGGTTTATTTACATTGCTTCCGCGGCGAACGCGCTATAGTACCGTGAAGGGGGGTGTCTCGCAGAGCGCGGGGGCGAGCCAGCGAGAGAGAACCATAAATGGCCGTTTATTACCGCGGTAATATTACCGACCACTTAAAGGCCGCGCGTTTTATAGGTAATAACTCATTTGGGAATTAGTCTCTTTAACACAAAGCCCTTGCTTTTCGATAAGCATCGCTCTTTCTCTCCTCCTTTCTCTTTATCTGCTACTCCCATGTGCACAGACCACGAGGTTGCAACAATCAGGGGTGGAAGTAAATAATACGTGCAATTACCCAATTGTTTACGAGCTGCTGCTCCCATTCTGTGTGCTCTTCGTTGCGGTTGATCTTTTTTTTTTTATATTAATTTCAAGAAACTGTCAATGATTGTTGGGTGAAAATCGTGACTGAGACAGTTTTAGTGAATTACTAGTCACGAGCGATAAAAATTTTGGCTAATTCATAATTTTTGTTAGATATATTACACAGCGTATTTTTAAAAATTTAAATGATTCTTTATAAAACAGATAAATAAAAGCTTGTGTATTCTATTGTATTTTACAATTTTTCTATTTTTTTTTTTTCACTTTAATATCTCTGATGAAAATTCTCTGTGCTTTAGTCGTCAGTAATTCTAGTGTTAATCGTTTCTCGAATTGAGAATTAGATCAAGTTGTCTATACAGCTAAGAGCTGTGATTAACAGATAATTAGACGATTATTAAAAGCACGAGCACGAATTTCGTCGAAATAAGATAGAATTGAATCGAATATTCATTCGTTCGGTTCATATCTAAATTCGTGCTTGAAGGAGAGGTGAAAACTTCGGAAAAAAAGAGGAAAACGAGGGAGGAACAATTCGTAAACGTACAACGTGTCAAAAAATAGTCTCAGGAAGTGACTGGAAAGTCTTAACGGTTACGGTTTCTCGGCGAGATCGCGATTATCCTCGCCATTGGTGCATTGTCCCCCGGGATGCCTCGTGATTCACCCCAGGGACTTTTTAAGCTCGACTTTCACGGGCTCGTGAGCACGCTTTTAAAAATCGTCGGCCCGTGCAACGGGGGCGTGCACCACGGAAACATTTTCAGAGCCGACGCGACGACACGACGAGATTTAGTAAGGAACGAAACAGTCGAAATATTTTTATGGGGATCGTAGGCTTTTTATGGGGGGAGGGGGCTTGATTTCTAAGATCGTCGTTGTGTTCCCTCGGAGACGACGGGATTGTCCGCGTGACTGGAAATTCGATTTCTGAACGCTGATTCGTGAAGATCAACTCTTTTCGGTGGATGTGTCACTGAAAGTGTAGCTACGTGGAATTTGAGAATTTGTTTGCTCGATTCGGTTGGTTCGAATAATTGGTTCGACGAAGAATATTTTCAAGCAAGGTTTTATCATTGGCATATCCTTCTAAAGTAAAAAGTTGAACCAGTTTTTTTCCGAGTTGTCAGCTGTCGCCTCGATATTAACGTCTCGTAAAACGTCCGGTTCGTTAAACGACACATAAACTTATCATAATTTATAATTTAATAGCGACTGAAAATTCTTAAAAATGATTATGATATAAATTTTAAAACAGCTTCTTGCATTCGAACGGACGGTGTAAAACTTAACCTGATCTTCAAGTGTTATAAATATACTTAAAAGAATGTTTAAATGAAGCTCAAAGAAGAATATAAAGGAGACTCATGATGCGAAAAATAAAAAAAAAAAAAAAGAAAGACACGGTAAAATATTTTTCCGCTGTGTAATGAAAAAACTTTTGTCGTTTCTTTTTCATGAAAGAAAAGTATAAAAAATGTGAAAAATCATTTAAGTTAATGAAGAAAAAAAAAAAGAAAACGATAGAACTTTCTCGATTTCTTTGAAAAGTCCGATCGTATTCCCGCGATCGATATCAATAAAGAATTTCCTTTGCCAAATTCTACCGACGGAAGTGAAATAAATCTTGTACCAAATCCGAATGAATAACTCCAGCAACCGGCGACCTTTGACCCTCCGCTTTCTCTGCGGGGAGAATCGAAAAAAATAAAGAGAAGCGAGGACGAGGGAAAATACCGACGCGAAGATATTCAGCAACAATCTGCGATTTCTTTCTCTTGAAGATATTAAATTGTCTCTCTCTCTCTCTCTCTCTCCTCTTTCTTCCCTCGCAGAGGAGGATCCATCGCTTCCTTTAAAAGAGATTTTACGCGAACTGGTGAGTCAACGAACGCGTAAAATTACCGCGACGCGTACGGAAGTCGCGAACGATGGACGACGAATGAATAAAGAAAAAAAAAAAGTGAGAGAGGGTGGGAACGAAAAGAAAGAGAAACGAAGAGAAGGGCAGACGGGAAAGTGAGAGAAAAAGAAAAAAATAGAAGACGAGGAAGAGACATCGCGGGGAGTCGCGCTAATCTTGCGATCAAGTCGTCGCTTATATTTTATCGTTCCGCGAAAGCGATTTCACCTGGAAGGCAAGATCGATCGATCGGTCGATCGATCGGATCGTCGATGGCGATCACGTTGGTCGGCTCTTGTTTACATACTTGGAACGGTGACCACCTCTGAATATGAATTCCTCGCCTACTTGTACCTTTGGACACGTTCTAGAAAATGAATCTTGTATAATACGTTATCCGCGTATCCCCATAATTTTATTCCTACTTTTCGTTAATTTTAAGTTTCGTTAATTTTTCCTTATCAATTGGTTCAGTTCGTTTAATCGTTGTTTAATCGTTGATCAACGAGTGATCAGATCTAACGTTGCACGTTGAAATTCAAACGTTCTCTGTCCGCGAAATTAATTAACAATTCTTTTTCCACACATATATTTCCAGAAGTACAATGATATAAAATAATATTCGATGTTTTAAAACGACAGTGGCTAAATTAAATTAAATCACTTATTAATTGCCTCGCTATCGTTGTATTATTTAAGAATAGTTTTATATTCGTTCTAGAAAGATCTTGTTGTTGACAATTGACAAATTAAGAAATTATTAAAATACAGTGCATCGAGATTTCTGGCCAGTCTAATTCGTCTCGAGAGAACACAAATTTCCAGCAATAATTCTTCGTAATAATAAAAACAAATTGTAAAATTCCTATTGAACTATCTGTCGTCAATCCAACGAACCACGTTCCTTCCTCTACGAGCGTCGAAAAATCCTCGAAATCCCTAGAAGTCTCGTCGAAAGATCTCTTTTCGAACAACGAGAAAACTCGTGTGCTTCTTTTGGCTAAAAAATCGTAAATTAAATAATATACGAGTGTAGTAAGACGAAGAATCGAGTTCGACGGGGCTAATCTCCGGGACGTCGTGTTGCGGCTTGTAAGCAGGCTGGTAACCGAGCCTATAGTTGTCACGAAGAAACACTGTTTCAGCTTACAAAGTCGTTCGTTTCGAAGGTAGAGAGAAGAGAAGCAGATAAGATATCCTGCGAGTTTGGAGGAGATGTTACGAGGACCGAAATCGGTAGGCTAACCTGTACAAAACGTCGGTTAATCCGAAGACCGTTGTATCGGTGACCTGTCGGATTAGATTAGGACCATGGTGGCTACGGAGACCACCAGGTATGGAGTTATGGGCGAATGATCGGGCATCAAACCCTCAATCTCGTCGCTTTACACGCGCAATATTGTATTCCCTGTTTCTTTTTACACTCAGACAGATTCTCTTGACGACTTTTGAGTGTGGTAGAAGGACGAAGCAGAGGTTTTCGATTCTCCTGAGGGAGGTTCCGCGAGAAATTGAAGAGGAGAAGGAATTCTCTAAAGAAATTACTCTGAAAGTTATTATTTCTGAAATTGGAAATAAGATTGTAATTGAGAAAGAGAAGGGGAAGAATTGAATCCTGAAAATTTTTGACTCTTCGGGAAAACTGATACCTGCAATTGAGAGAAAAAAGAAGAAAAATTCTCAAGAAGTAAGAATTATTTTAAAGGTTTTGAGTTTTTCAACAAATTAGAAATTATGAATATCTAATTAAGAAGAAGAAGAAGATTTTTTAAGAAAATTTATTCTGAAAGCTTTGGTTTTTTAGAGAATATTAGTAGCTTTAATTATGACTAAGAAAAGAATTCCCTGGAAATTTTGCACTTTTGGAGAAAACTACAAAAGTATCGTACAATTGAGAAGATAAATAATTTTCTAGAAGTCTTCATTTTTGTTCTTCTTCTTTCGGAGGAAAATCAGAAATGACAATTGATAAAATCACTCTGACATAAACCACCACGAACCTGAATCACCCTGAAGAAGCATCAAGAATCATCTTCACGAATGGTTCTCAAAAAGTACCCGGAAATCTTCGTATCCCATTCGATTTAGAAATCCTCTATCTTCTGCAAAAGAGCATCCTCTTAACTTTTTCTTTTTCTTTTTCCACGGAGTCAAAGTCTTTGTGGTCGACTGCGGTTCGAATGGTATTGTGCCGGTTAACGAGATTATCGTCGGCATTCAGGCTGACCGTCCGTTCGAAAAAATAAATATTTGGAAGGGCCATTGTGTCGGTCTCGTGCGTGGTGCAGATGCGAAATAGCCGCGGTGAAAACGCAAGGGAAGAGAATCGTTGAATCGAGTCGATGGACAAAAAGGGACAAAGCTGCCGTTTTCCTTCTTCCCATAGGGGACATTGGACTCCGCGGTTTTTCTTCCGCTTTCAATGGCCACGAGGAACAGATTGAAACGTCAACTGGCCGATGGTCGTTTGGTTAATACTGCTTTTACGACACGGCGCGAAACTGACTTTGAAAACACGATGGCGCGAGTAACAGGGGATGGTGGTCTCACCATGGACGAAACGAGACAAGTCAAATTTAGAGCGAATGCAGAGTAATTCACGAATGAGAGAATGCAGAATTTAAAGAGGATACGGTGATTCAATGTTTGAATATTTATTATATGAGAAGTCTTTATTTACAGGTGTTCATTCTCTGTAATTTGACAGATATACGTAGATTTCTATAACTGAACTTTGATATAATAGGTTTATCGATATAATAGGTTCCATTTGCTGAAATATTTATACGTGTTCAGATTTTTCAAATTTCACCAATACGATCGTAATAGTCCAGTTTCGTTAGTTAGTGTTTAATGAAATTTCAAAAAATGATTCATATAAAGTTCCGATAAATGAACTTTTATAAATTCCTTTTGCGAACAACTGTATTTGTGCTAAACACATTATAATTTTTATACTATGATATATCGTATAGATTTGTTTCAAAATCGCATAAGAGTGTTGAGTCGAACTGTTTCGTTGAGAATCTGAGAACATCTGGAAGGGATTTCGCGGCGATTCTAATGGGAGGAGCACATGTAAATGCTAAGATGCCCAAACAGGGCACACATATTTCGTTCGTATCCTTTTCCGCGAATTCGCACGAATTCCTTGCACGTCCTGCGAACGAGCTGGCATCCGCATTCGGGAATTCGCGGCACAAAACCAGCCAAGATACTCCGGAGATAATGATGAAAAAATTACGAGAAGTTCCCGACCATGAGATGCATCAAGAGAAAGTTATCTTCTCCAGTTATTCGTTAAAAATATATATAACGCAGCGAACTCAGTTCGTTATATCAACTTATTGTTCGTATAATAACAATCCACTGATTATCCCTTCTATTAGTAACATTTTGTTCGTGTAATGGGAGTTCAAATAAATGAATTCAATCAGCAAGAGTTGGTTTAATATTCGATTGAAACGAGTGAAGTTCACATAAACAGTGTTGTACTAATACGTTTTGTTCGGGAACAAATTTTTGTATATTACAGGAATCTTTTGTATATTTAAATCATTTAAAAAATCTTGTTCATTTTATAGAAAAGAAAAGAATATCTATATATCTAGATAATTTAATTTCATTAATGTGAGACTCAAATTTTTTGATTTGATCAATTTTGAAACAAATATATACGAATATAAATACTAATATAAATATGAATATATATTACTGTGTCAAAAGGTATTTAACACAGTGAAGGTATTTGAACACTTGTATGTTCATAAATTTCATCGATACTTAATACTAGATGAAAATTTGAAAATACAAATAGAAGATATTCGCAAAAAGTACTTGAACGCTTGTATTCCGATAATTACACATTGACAAATATTCTCGATAAGTAATTATTTTTAAAAATGGCCAAAGAGAAAGGAAACGCGTCACGATACACGAGTAGTTGCGTGAAATCCATCGGAAAGAGCGGTCTGAAACGCAACGAGAATCGGCAAGGAGGGCCTCGAGGGTGGTCGTTCGCATTTTTTGGCATCGTCATTAACGACTTCGCCCTGGCGGAGAGGAACGTTCGAGGAATCGATTATGACGGCATAGACGCGTGCTGGCATCCCCGAGGAGGGTCACACGCCTCTTTCACGTTTTAGACGCGATTCGAATCGCTGGGTGAGTGTTTATGACACAAAAAGAAACGATGATGGCGCTCACGCGACGAACGGCCAAACCGTCGGCATTTCAAGCGCGTCCCGACTTTTAATTCCAATAAATCTGGCTGCGTTCTTTCCAGCAACTCGATCAGATTAGTCAGTGGTATGTTAATGGAAGAAGACCGATTTTTTTTCGTTAATACGTAAACTATGAACGCTCACGTTGCACGGTTCATGAGGAACGTTCTCTTTATTTATTTTCTGATCTTTAATGCTTTGAAATTCTAACGTAGAAATCCGTTCGAGGAACTATTGATTATGTAAAGTACAGGGTATAAATTGCCATTGAATATGGTAAATAGGCGAGCGTACGTGAAAGATATATAAATATTATACGAGCGATGTAATTACAGCGTTTTAAGATTTTATTGATACCTGTGGTTGAGAAGCCAACTGGAAAGTTCAGACACCGTTTACGTAGTAATATATATTTTTACGAGTATTCGTGATCTTGTGATGTTTCTTCCAGATTGAATAAAAAATTCTTAATTTTAATAAGAAAACGCGTGTCTCGATATTTATTTTAAATTCTTCACGTTCGAATTATTACAATATTTTTTCTGTAGGTTGAGACAGAGATTCTTAGATTTAATAGAAAACTGAATGTTTAAAATTTGTAAATGTTGAGCATTTGTTCGTAATTCTTCTTAGCACGTTCGAAACTTACTTGGGAGGTATTATGTTACTTGACATTTAGGAGGTATTATAAAATTTATCCCCAACGAATGAACAGAGAAGATCTAAATTTCGAAGAACAGTGCTTTTCGTTTTCACAATGGATGGAATCTGAAGATTAGAATTACGCGAACAGCCGCATAAATGAATGTTAATTAACCGTGAAACGAACACGATTCTCACGCGGCCGTTAATAGGCAATTAAGATACTGGTAATCTCACCTGCGAAATAATTAATCTGTCTATTGAATTGAATTCTGCTTCTATTGTTTCTGAATTTTTTTCGTTTGTTAACCCTTTTCGTCGCGATAAATGCGAAGTTTACGCTCATTTACAGATAACGAAAGTAAGACTTAAGAATTGGTATCCTTTTAAAAATCTGTTTAAAAAAAAAGAGAAGAAAAAGAAAAGTAAGTATTTTAAAAAGAAAAATCCTGCGAAAATTATTTAGAATATATTATTATTAGAATATATTATCTTAAAAGATAAGTTAAATAAAAAATTTCAAAGCTAAATAATCCTACCATCACCAGTGATATCAATTCAGAGCTGAAATTTCCTCTAAATATTGCTTACATTCTAATTCCACAGTCTAATTATAATAAATAAATTTATGATAAGATATACTGGACGATTATAAAATATTCGAAGCATGATACCAGAGTGAGGTATCGCATATTCGTGCGAGGGTGCGTTGCCATGATGGCTCCCTCGCTTATACGACATGGGTGGCGATGGAGCAATATTCCCGTCATGTTAGCTAAGTCAATAAAAGCTAACCACGCTGAAGTAACAGTCCCAGACACGTTGCAGACCTTCAAGCAGTCACTAATGATCTTTATCTTCAACTCGTGCAAAAACTTTATTTAGATGCACTAATATCTCGAACTTCGACATTTTAACTCTTTCGGTGTTTAGCTCTTTGAGATTTATTTCCCTTAATTCGAGTAATTTTGGCAATAGATTATTCTGTTAAACAAATCTAATTATTGTAGTATAATTGAATTTCATTTACCTCAATCTATACAGAAATAAATGAGATCATATTCTTATAAAATACATACATAGTAGAAGAAATGGTGAATTTTTGTATCACGAAAAAAGAGAGTATTTAATCACTACTATTTCTCACATGAAACTTCTTTGAACAATAGATCAAACATTCTTAATTTCCATGTGACAAGAAAGTTACACGTCTCGTAAAACTTGTTCAGAAGAATATCACCATTTCCTTATTAATTCTATATTTCTTCAAACAATATGTCAGAAATTCGGATTTCTCATATCACGAAACTTCCTTCATCCTGTACGCGTTTTGTTCAAATGATAATTCATAATTTCTACATCAGTGAAAACAAGCCACTCACTTTCAGAACGATATTCATTTTCATATTATCCAGTGGCGGTGTTACGAGATGATTAAAACCCGCTCCTCGTATTCCGATCAGCATAAACTGTATGTATAAAGGAATCTCGTTAGGCATTACCATAATGTCATCGAATTATCAACGCCCGGTTACTCTAACCCCTGCGGAACAGGGCCCCATCCACTGGGTCCATCCACCGGCTGTCCTCTCTCGGTTTCGCGTTCTTCGCGCGTGCACGTGTGTGCGTGTACCAGGCACGCGGCATCGGCCATAAATAATGCATGGGCATCGTCGTGTCCCGGTCTGTAATTTGATTGCGGAGGCGTCGATTTAAAAGTTCGGCGCCCACCATCCTCACGGACGCGACCATAATGGCACCTACACGCGTACCCGGCGTCAGCGAACAGGGGTCCAAGAAGAATCACCGACCAAAAGAGAGGAGATGAAACTTCAACGAGGAAATCACGAGAGAATGCAAGAGGAAGAAAGATAATAAGAGAGAGAGAGAGAGAGAGAGAATGAAAAAGAGAGAAAATTCTCAGCGAATGGAAGAGAGAGAGAGAGAACGAGAGAAAGGTGGAAAAAAGTGATAGAGAAAGATAGTGAAAGAAAGAGAGAAGACAGAAAGGAAGAGAAAGATGGAAAAAAGTGATAGAGAAAAAGAGAGAAGCCAGTAGAAGTAAATGTTTCGAAGGGGGATGGAAAAAGGGGGTGGGTCGTATATCGACCGAGACAATCACACCATTGTTGAGGCTACATGTAATTAACGATAGCATCGTTCGAGAATTATTCATTTATCATCGATCAGGTTCGTCCTCCTGTCCTTTAAACGACTCACGGGGGTGTGTGTGGACAAGCCTCTCTGAAACGCGATCGGAGCGAAATATTATTAAAATATTTTTGACCTCGTGCTTCGCCTGGAGCTTCGAGAAGAGGTCGTTGATGAGTATCGTTCATGGGTGAAAGGTGGATAGGAGTGATGATACGAGGCTGGAACGTGTACGATATTGAGGAAGATTTTAACAGTTATCGAAACGATCGATTCGTTTATCGTGTAAAAATAATTAATATTCTGAAGATTCAAGAAATTCTATATAACGCCTCTTCGTCTAATTCAGAACTGTCCAATAAAACAGAACTGTCCATTTTTTTTTTTTTTTTTGATGAAGTTATATTAATTTTAAAATATCGACAAGTGATACAACTATTGTATTGTATGTATCCTTAAATTTTCCAAGTACAAACACGTAAAAATTCACAATTTAGCAATTACAGCATAAAGAGGCCGTGAGAAAAAAAGAGGTTTTTTCGCATGCTCCTACTCATTATGCTAAAATTTTCCAAGTTTATTTCAATGTGATAAAGAAAAATATGAAGTTCCGAGAAAAATAAATTTTCGTTTTTCGAGAAATGTTTGACACTCTCCCTTTGTGCCGATCCTTTTCATATAAAAATATTTCTCTCTGCGTATCCCAGTTACAATCGAACAGAGCGAGAGAAACGTATCGATAGACTTCCTTCGTAACCTGGCGAGATTCACGAATGTCAGTCACACACGACTAATAATTCAGCCGTGGCCTATGGGCGCTCGTCTATTGGCACGTTTTGTTTATGGTGGTCCTAACTCGGTCCCCAAGTTAGGTACACACCAGGCGTGCACGCGATGATCGTGATTAATTGGCAGGCTTCCAGGTAGACGAAGGCTGGCCGGTGGCGACTTCCAAGTGGTCATAGCCGCCAGCCTTCCGTTCAAACCATCCGTGGCCATTGTTCAATGATTAATCATCCGTTGCCGTAGTCACCGTTTCTTTCGTGGTAAAACCGTCGTTTCGATGTTTCTCGTGTTGTTACCACTCCGGCTAGCCGGCCGATCGATCGTTCATCGGCACCGATTATACCGCGTTCAGCCGTGACCGTCATCGGCGATGAGAAAACAGCTACGTTCCTCCTGATCAAACCGCGGCTTCCATCGATATCGGTTTGTTCAAGATTCCCTAAACGGATCGTCGTTCCCGTTCGCAACAGACGTATATCGATTCTTCGTTCTTCGTTGGACGATTTTTAAAGGGAATCGTGACTGTTTTTTTTTTTCTATCGCGGTTTCGGCTGCAGATTGAAATGAACAATTTGTAAGTTTGAATGAATTTGTAGGAATTTGGAAACTGGATTTGAATATTTTTCCTGACATTATGGTTTGTCGAAGACTCCTTCGATTTTACTGAGATAGATCTGGACAGAGTTCGGATGAAACTTTGGATTGTTCGCCAAGTCATTGGTTTGTAATTTTTCGTAGAAATTTTATGTATAATAACACAGCATTTTTAAGTATTTGACACTAGCACTAGCACTACCAATTCTAGAATTATCAAAATGATGATTAAGTTACCGATCAGTTTGTAATTTTTTATAGAAATTTTATACACTTACAACGATGTGTTTTTAGAGATTTGAATATATAAATAAAAGCTTGGGCCCTCTAGTGCATTGTAAATCTTTTCCTATTTTCCTTTTTGTTTCTTTGATACGAATTTTGTACTTTCCTTATTAGTTAGTAATTATACAATACAATAAATTAACGTGTTATATCGATTTAGAGAATCGTATTTTTATTATAAAAAGAATGAAAGAAAATGGTTTCTTTTCTTCTCTTTGATAAATTAGAGAATCTTATTTGTTCATCCACGTAATTCTGATTCTGATTATAATTATCTCCTAAATGACAACACATAAACTCTCTGTTAAATATATACGGCATGGTTATCTAAAACAGGAAACGAAGCAACGCTCTTTTATCCGTAGAACATGATACATCTTCCGGTCCTCGATTTCGTAGGTTTGACTATTTCTAGTATCATAAATTCCTTTGAAATCTTCTCGAAAGATTTTTCTTTCCCGAAAAAATTGAATTGGGTAATGTGAATTGATCAAAACAGTGAGAATTATGTCAGATTAGTAAAAATAACAGAATAATATTGATAAAATGAATGAAACATAGAAGATAAAGCATCTACAAATAAAATAAAATAAAAGTGAACTGCCATCTATAAAATAAATAAAAAAGTAAACACTGATCGAACACACGAATATGTTCAAATAAAAAAACACTTTGAATCTCGATAGGAGATAAGACAAAATCCAAGATGAGACAAAATGTAATTGTTAACAGAGGATCTTTCAATCTGGTATAAATTCTCCTTAATATTGATAATAAATAGTGATATTTTCACGCTACCATCAAATAAACTAAAATTCAAAATTCTCATTCAATAAAGTACTTGCCTATTCCTTCCAAAAAGAAAAAAAAGAAAAAAAACCAAGCAAACAAACGAATTTTCCCAAACGTAACCAAACGAAAAGAACTTCAGTTTCAATCTCATTAACAATCACTATGGTCGATGCTCGAACTGAGAAAGCGGCGGGGAACGATAAATCGTGGCACGAAGGATGGATCGTGACCGGTTGGTTATCGAGTGTCGACAAGCAGCGTTTCCGTGTAATGTGACATCATGGAAATCAACGATTCAAAGCATCCCCGTCATAACCATTTACCGTTGACACCGTCTGCATCGTTCAACCGTTGTTAGAACGTCGCCAGCATCGACAATGTCAAAAGACCGTAAAAAGAGGGATGAAATAGAGAAAGAGAAATAGAGAGAGAGGCTGTTCAGTAGCCGGAAACCGGCACGGTATTATAGCTTGGACAACGTTAATCGATCGAACACTTTCGTTAGATTTCTTCGATAATTCGACGACGGCCGGTCACGCTCGAAGGAAGTCACTCGTAGTACGTTGAAAATTTGTCTCACAACGATGGAATACTAATCGGAGGTTCGTGATGGTGGAATTCGAATTTGACGGTAGTCTAATGATTTGTATGGTGTGTGTAGGGGAGGTGGACGTGCATGGATGTGTCGAGAGGTGGAGAATGTTAATTTTTTATGTATTGTGTATTCATCGAGCATAAGTAATATTGTATTATATTGAAAAGATGTAAATGAAGGATCTCGAGATGCGTGACTGTGGTAACTGTCATTAGCTTCTTTCATTTTTGTGTTAGAAGTAATTCTGATATATGAGAGATAATAAAATACGTAGGCATGCAAGGATTATTGATTGAGTCGGGAATGTGATTTTTGTACAATAGAAGTAAGTTATATATTAATAATAATTTCACTCGGTCAATATCATAATAATAATTATCATTATTCATTCGTAATTATTATTATTATTATTATTATTATTCTGAAAAATCAATAATAATCATTGTACACAATTGTTCTGAATGTTAAAAAAAAAACAGTAAGATGTCACGCGAAAGAAAATTAAAAATTAGAAATTAAATTATATATACTTTGAATATACAAGGAGAATTAAAATTATCTTTCATAAAACTAATAAAATTTGATTTGTGATTGGTTATGTAATAAATGAAATAGGCAAAATTGAGTAATTATTTATAAACAGTTAAATATGACAATATTAAATAGAATATTAAATAATAAATTAAAATTAGAAATAAGAAATATTGAAAAATAAATGTGTAAAAATATCTTAGTATTTTTTTACAATATAAGGATCATATTTCAAATGTCACACATGTTAAGAAGAGCTCCTTACTAATATTATCTTTCTATGAAAATAGTAACGTTTGGTTTATGATAGATACCAACATCACAGTTTTTCAGAGAAACGAGATAAAAATATTTTTCTCCAGAGGATCTAACTCACCAGATCGTGTTGTCGAGGAGAAACAGCCGCAGATCGGCTAAAAAGATTCGAGCGGCCTGACCAGAGACATTTCTCGCATTTCGTGCCGAGTCCCAAACACGTGTAGCCAACACGGTTTTATTGAGATTCGCCAAATTTCAACGTCTCGCCGACGAAAAATTTTATCCTCGCCACGAGAATGCTATTCTGGCAGAAAAATTTCATTGATATTTTTGCCAACATTTTTCACGATTTTTTCCTCGAAATAATAAAATGTTCATCGATTTCTCCAATTTTTGAATACAATTGTTCTTCGTATTGAAATTTGTTTCAATTTAAAAAAATTTTATGTAATTTATTTATAATATATATTTGTATTTTTATATATTATATATAACTATATAGTATATTATAGTGTAGTATATTATATAAATATAATATATTAATATATTATTTTTTATATTTTATATTGTATGTCACATTTAAATTTTGTTATATCATTTATTACATATATTATTATTTATTATATTATTTAAATTCCATATTGTTAAAAAATAGATGAAATTTTATAACTAATAAAAATTTTATCCAGTATTCTAAAATAGATGTCAATTTCGAAAGTTATCACAAGATTTTTATCACTTTTGGTATTTCTCGATAATTACATAAATTATTCCCCAATTTATAAAGTACATGGTAAAATAAAAAAAAAATGAAAATTCTTTTGCAATTACTTTTTCTAAAAATTTTCAAAGTCCCACAGCTCTAATATCATAACTTCTTTATTTATTCGAAATCATCTCTATTCTCATCGCCTGAATAAATTATTTCTTTATTTACAAGTGCGTGACAAAGTAAAAAAAAAAAAGAAAAAATAATTGGGAAAATTCTTTCACAACTACTTTTTGTAAAAATTCTCAATGCCTCAATTATCATAACTTCCTTATTTATTCGGCATCTCTATTCGAATTCTCATCGCCTAGATAAATTGTCTTCATTCACAAGTGCGTGACAGAGTAGAAAAAAGAGAAAAAAATAATTGGCAAAAAATTATTTCCAAACTTTCCACTATATCACGAAAACGAATTTCATGGGGTTCCCTGGATTTCTCGTAACGTGATATTCGGTGATATCGAACGATTACGGTGATTCTCTGTCACTTGGGGCGAGAAGACAGAGGGAAGAATGGCGGTGGGAAATAAGTCGTAACGGCGCGTAATCGTCGCGATAAAATGTTTCGATAATTTATTCACGGGTGCTCCGGGGAAACGGGTGAGACGCGAGCGAAGGTATCGGGTGACTGGTTGGAATCTCATTATTTTTTACGGTGAAATAATGGACGGGCTGGCCGTATTTCTCATTGGGTCCGTGTCATTCTAAAATTACACTCCCCGTCGCGCATAAAGTAAATGTAACAAAATAAAGGGGCGAATTTATTCGCGTTATTCTAAACGCGCGCCAAAGATGTCTTCCCCTTCCGATAACCATCTGACGAAGACTTCTCGCTGATGGTTCTCCGTGTAAAAAGTATCCCGTTGCAGGGGCGAATTTGAAATCCGGAAATTCAGAAAAATAAAAAAGCGGAGAAACGAAATGGGAATTAAATTCCCGAATGTCATCGAAATAACGGGGAACGTGCAACAATTGAACCTGTGTTCACGTAATTTTATACTTCTGCCAAGATTATTAAAGACATGGAATGGAGATAGAAAATCGTTTTATTCATTAAGTATTGAATGCTTTACATATTTTGCATATTACGCGCGCTAAATGCATTTTTTGCATTTCAAATTTCGCAGTTCTAGTGATATCTTTCGTATATCGAGTAACATACGGAAAAATTATGAAAGTAATATAAATTGTAATATAAATTGAATAGTAGAGCTGAATTGTAAAAAATTTTAATGTCTAGGAATTTTTCGGCAAAACTAAATCGATTGCTGAAATAGATTATTTTTCTGTCGATCGCTGAGTTCTGAGGATCGAAAGATTGAAAATTTTATTTTGTCAGTATACTTCCTGGCCAATGTCAATCACTATAAAGATGCTGAAAGATGTTTATTCATGACAACTATTTAATTGGAGTAATTAACTGCAATAGATTTTTAATTCTTTTCTTACAAGTGAACGAAATTCTAATCGTAGAAAGTCAATTAATAAATAAATTAATATCTATATAAACGAATATCTTAAACTAATATCTTTGAATGTCTAAAATTCGATTTACAAATCAAATTTGTACATAAATCTTCGCGACTGATTGTATAATACAATTATGAAATCCCATGCTTGAAAATGCTAAATCATTTCTTCGAACTATTCAAAAATTGATAAATTCATCGTTTCGTTGTTCTTGAAATATTCGAAAGAATAGACTTCCATGGTTAACTGTGCGTATATAATCCACCACCATAAAGCAATCTCATGTTGTCAGAGAAAAACAGGAGAGTCTTATCAGCCTCGACAGCTTATACATATATAAGGCTATCGAGTAAAAATTCGTTCAAAGCGAGGAATATTCGAAGTTGGAAGGGTGGAAGCCCAATCAAATTCCCATGATTCCGAATTAGCAGATGCTTTCGCCAGATCGAATGGGCGCCCCGTGGCGATCCTCGAACGGAGAAACCCCATGGAATGCGCGGCCGACCTTAAGATATTCACGACAACTATATTAGCCGGTTCAGATAGGATCGGCATCATACTGCGCCAGCGACACGCTTAACCCTGACCAAGGTCCATCTCCCCCACCTCTCTTCTCTTTCTTCTCTATCGCACCATGTGGATCCCCTGGCACCATTTTGATTTATGCAAACGGTCGCCTTCTTTAACACTTTTGTCTGAAAATTCTTTGTAGAAAATGATCCTAGCGACACTATACGTACGCAGATTTCGCTTTGTATCGACATGTTTGAAGATCTTCTCTCTTTTCCTTTTTTCTTTTTTTCTAGGACATGTCTGGTACAAAAATTTGCTTTATTCGTTCATTTCTTGTTTGTTTGTTTTTTCTTTTTTTCTACTTTAGGAATAAAGAAGAATAGCGTGCAAAAATTAGTAGACGATCTATCCGCTGGCACATAAAATTAAGTTCAGTCAAATGTGAGAATTCTATAAATCCTCCTGTAAATTGATTTGTCGTGATTTTTCGTAAAGTAAATAAAAGCTTCTGCACTTTATTTTATTACAAAGTTTCCCGATTTTGTTTCCTTTTTCTTTTCATTTCAATAGCTCTGGCTTTATGTTTTAATTGCCGGTATTAAACGATACCTCGCGTCAAGATTTTTCGCATCTCGCGACGAAAACCATTTCGAATTCGACGAACGAAGGCGAGCACTATGATAATTGAATAAAAGGCTGCCGGACGTCCCACGGCGTGGAGGTGTGATCGCGCTCGCTCAGCATGACGCGCGTAGAGTCCTCTCGACGAGCGGATTCCAGCCGATCCTCGCGTGCACTCGCGCCTCTCCGCTACCCTAATCGCGTTAATAATACGATGTCGCTTCGTGCTTCGGTTGTTCAACATTCACGGCGAGAAAATTGTAGATCGACCGGATAGATATCCGAGGGCCTGATGCTTTCGGTGATGTTACATGGAAATTGACGGTTTTCTGAAGGTTTATTACTCGGCTCGGCTCCGAGTCTAGGCTCGTTTAATTCCAGCATCTCTCGGACGTGCGCGGTTGGACAGGAAATGACGGTTGGTAATACTGGTTTTTCTCGGTGAACGCGATGATTTCTACCGCGAAATCGTTCTGGCTTCGTTTGGGTAATTTGTGGCTCGCGCGAATTCTCGCGTCCATGATTTTATCTTCCCTGTTGCGGTTGCCCTGTTTAACCTCGCGGACTCTGCGCAAGTTTGAGGGAACAATTACTCTTCCCGGCTTGATTGGAGTTTTAAGTTTCATCTTTCCTCGTAGATAGCAAAGATTTAGAAAAATTGTTGTTTCTCTAATTGGAGAGTTATTGAATAATTAAGATCTTTATTTTTGAACATCATCATTTGTGAGATTTCTGTTCGAATTGTTGTTTTCTACATGGTCAAATAAAATTGTTGATTCTTTAACTAGAAGATAGTTCATAGTTTTTTACATATATACACAGTTTTATCAAATAATTCGTAGGGTTTTTATCTTTGAACTCATCGTTTGTAAGATTTCTGCTCGAAATGAGATTTAGAAAACTTATTGATATTTTAATCGGATCAGAGGGCTAGTTCATGGTTTTATGCGTATAATTTTATTTATTAGAATCTAATAATTAGGCTTTACATTTTTGAGCCCTATCTTTTACAAGGTTCGAATCATTATTTTGCAAATAACAGAGATTTAGAGAAAATTATTGATTCTTTAATTAGAGGATTTAATTCTATTTTTTTTTTTTTTTTACGTACAATTTTATTAAGAAATCCGTTTTCCATTTTTGAACTTCATCGTCTGAATCATTATTCTGTAGATAGCAAAGGTTTAGAAAAATGATTGATTCTCCAATTGGAAGTTTCGTACGATTTTACCGGGCAATTCGTGACTTGTCGGCCTTTTGATTTTAAACTTCACTTCGATGTGTAATCTGTGCAACTCTTCTACCAAAGACTAGTTAATAGAGTACAGAAAATTCCACGGAAATCCCATCGAATTCCATTGACTGTAGAGACGAAGGGAAATAGCAGAACACGGACGTGAAGAAATTGTCCACCGAGCAAGTCTGGAAGCGAAAGCTACCGCATGGTTCGGCGAATTAGCATGTAAATCCACGGTATTAAGACGTCGCTGGTAGCGCGGGATGATGAAACGCTCCGTCTTGGCATTGTTAATCACGGAATTAGCATATGAAATCTGTATTATACAGAGAGGCAACCGAGGTATCGACCAGCGGCACTGGATGCACGGGAGTAACATGCAGTATTGCAACCAGTATAGGATCTTTATCAATGAGGACCCTTGATTTTTGTAAACTGAGAAAAAGTTTCCTCTCTCTCTCTTTTTTTCCTCTCCTTCTTACGAAAAATTTGTAATTTCATCCATCTGCAGTGTTTGAAGAATTTTCACTTATTTAGATTTTCTCTTCATTCCTAATTTCGGAATTCTCTTTTATTTCTAATATTATATTGTTCTCTATCTAAAATCTCTGATATTGTTCTAAGCACCTTAATAGTGATCTTTATTATTTTTAATAACATTGTTGTTTTGTCAGAACGTGAACATATAAAAATCACCTGGAATAACAGTTTATTTCAACCTAACTGAACGGATTATTTTATTATCAGAAATAATAAGTATCAATTTTCAATCTTGATTGTACTTCTCTTATACAATTTATCTCATTAATCTTAGTAATTTCTAGATACACTCTAGTAACTTTTTCCTCGATTTCCTCTTAAATTTTCTTCATGAAAGAGTGGCCCTTCGCAAAAAGAAAAGAATAATTCCGTTCGAGAAGCAAATCTTCTTAAATAGTAATTAATAATACACACGCTCGTTTATTGAGATACCTGCGTCACCGGGAACACGACAACCAAAAACGGAAGTTCCTCGATGAATTTCTCGTACCACGTAACAGTTTGCCTCGGCGCGCACACGCTGTCACGGGGTGTACATAATAAATAAGAGGGATTTTATCAGATCCCACGCAAACCCAGCTGGTAGCTAGCAGAGGCATCGTAATGACCGTAAGCTGATTAGTTCGTTGAATTTGTCCACGTTCTCATAATTGGCTCAATGAACAGGTTGCACGATCAACAGGCTTCTTTTCCACGTATTTCTTTCTTATTTGCATCTTGTTCGCTTTCTGAGTAGTTTTCTCTTTTTTTTTCTTTTTCTTTTTCTTTTTTCTTTTTTTTTTTTCTTCTGATGGACTTAAGATTTCGGTGGATTGGTCGAGGCAAAAGAAGATTTCTCTTCTTATTCAGATTTATCGTTGAATTTAATCCCGATCAGCATATTTAAATTTGATCTTAAAGTGCAGTTTGTTACACGTATTAACACTCGTAGTTCTTTTAACCAGATTTTAAATTAAAAATTTTATAACTGGCCCAGTAAAAATCAAACGATAGTTTATCGTAATGTTAACAATGAATTATTTATTATTAATAATAAATTGAAATTTATTTTAATTTTATAAGACTGTATTGCAAGAAATATATTACGAATATATTAAATTTAGATTGTTATTCGAGTGTTAGATTATCAGATTGCTATAAATATCAGAACTGGTATTAATTGGAACTTTTTAAAACAGAACATTAGAAACCAGATTTGATACTGTAAAATGATTGTAGAAAAAATTGCGAGTGAAAATGTTGCATTCAAGGTCTAAGCAACGTGAAACCTAAATTTTTATGGCTTCTAACATCCAACAACACCAGTTACGACACACCAGTAAAAAAAAGAAGCGAGAACAAATTTCTATTTGAACCTCACCCTTAAAACGCGCGCGCAGAAAACATATAAAAACACATTTCTGCATCTTCTCAGCAACCAAAAACTCGACGGCCATCAGATTTTTGTTCGCAGTAAATCGAAATAAGGAAGAATAAACGAGCGAAAATAAAACTAAAAGGACATTGCCAAGCCCGAAATTGAAAGGCAGCGAGATGGATTGGTGTGCGTGCCCCTTAAGCCCGTATTTATTCAGCGGCCGAGCTCGAAAAAGCCCCGGGAGGGAACAAAACGCGCAACAAATAGGAGTTAATCGGCTCGCTACATCGATACTAAACGCGCGGTTCATTGTGTGGAGGCAAACGCCTGCTCGATATAATTGGCCTCTAATTAGAGTCCGGCAAAAAGTAAACTCATCCTCGGCCGAGTATCTTCCCTCACTCCTTCATCTCGATCCACCTTCCGCCGGACCACGATCCCTTTCTCTCTTCCTTTTCTCGTGCACGATCAACAGATCGGTGTTTCTTCGTTACTCGCCGTGATTCCAGCGGCGTTTCACCTTCGCGTGTGCGCAATGGCGTAATCGATGGGTTTTCTAGGATCTGAAAATGATGGCTCCTGTAATTACTGTGATAAGCAAAAGGAGGTAAGAAGGAGTTGCGTTTGAATCTTTTTCCTTTTTTCTTCTTTTTTCTTTTTTTTTCTTTTTTTAATTCGATTCTTGTCTCTTTTCAGAGGAGCGGTGAAGGGGAGGGGTTGCTGAAGTGAATTTGAGTATTTTTGGAACGTGTGGGTTTTGGAATTTTTGGATGAGAGTTTAAACGTTGTTTTACGATTTGAATATATAACTACTGTCGGTCTATTAATCGATTATGGAATTTTGTATCAAATTTTAATTATCTTTACTGTCACGTGAAAATTTTCAATCTATATAGTTATAAACAGTTCTCAACTTAATTAATCTTAATCCGCAATTTTAAACTCTTAATTTAATGTTATTAATATAGTTCTGATATATATCTAGTCTATTTGTACAATTTTTAATAGTTTCAGACTCAAAGCGTATTATTTATCGCGCATACAATTACGAACAATTTCGTAACAATAATCAATACTTTAATAGTCATATAATTTTCGGTGGTTGGTGACAGTCAAAAAGTGTAGCTGTTATAATAAGTTTAAATATTTAATGAATATTCGTAACAAAAATCATATCTCTATTCTTATCTTTGCTTCCTCTCACTTCAGATGATCTTCTTTCTTTGGAATATTGTGTCAGTACAATTATATCGAATACTAAGACATATAAAAATTATCTCCATTTTAATAATAAAACGTAACATCCATTTTGTATCATCCAAAGACCCAAATGTGAAAAGTAGCAAAGTTAAATATTTGCAGAATTTGCAAAATGTACAAAAGCGCACAAAACCTTACAAAATAAAATTCGCCTCTAAAATAGAAACTGCGTAGAGAAATTATCCGGACGTTGCGATATTACTCACAAAAAAAAGAAAAGATTGCCCAATCATCCCCATAACCTAAACTTCTTCAATTCTTTCACATGGAAACTCTTATCAAACAAAAACGTCTCGAAACCATTGAAAATCCATCGCTTGATTCTGAATCGTCACGGAACCTCGGTGGATCCCCTAGCGGATAATCACAGCGTATTCATCCCCCTGCAAAGACTCTCCTTAGTTCCACGTCCCACGATTGTATTCAAGTTATAGTTCGATGAAATTCCCTAGGCACTGGTTACAAAGGTTGACAATAGCGTCTACGCCAGTGGACGCGTACCTGTCAGCACTCGCGCACCGTTTTACGCTCGCCGCTTCTACTAGCGAAGGCGCGACGACTCAACTAGAGCCAGTTGGATGGAGATTGATTTGCCTTTGTTGGCAATTAGCCGGCGTCCATTAGTCAGCCGGTGACTTTTCAATCGGCCGGCCGAAAATGAGGCGGATTGTAACGAGGCGCGCCAGCCTCGTCATCCGACGGACAAATGGATTTCCTTCGCGGCCCGCTTAATCCCCTAAGTGGCAGAACCTTTAAATAAATCCTATATACTCGTCGTTCAGTCGGCGCCGCGTTCCAACCGGGTGAAACGAGTGGTAACAAACTGATCAATCGATTGGTTTTTCTTTGTTCTTTTTATTAATTTTTTGATTCGTTTTTGTTACATCCTGATTGAGAATCAGAGTTGTTACTGGGCAAGTCGAGGTTTGCGTTGCAAGGGAAGATAAGCGAAAAAATATCCTATGATAATAAAATATTTAAGAATTCAGCTTCGTAAATTGAACGTGTGCGCTGATAGTTCTGAACAGGGAAATTTGAAAATAGTTTTTGAACATTATAATTGACATATAAGTGTAATGAAACAGATTTGAAGAGCGTGTAGATGGTTCGATCTAGGAAATTATTGATTTTCTAATTTAAAGTACAGGTATTCTAAATTACAAAATATTCATTCCTCGTTGTTTTACTCGTTGATCGTTCATTATTTTTCTTTATTACTCTTCATAGTAATATTTCAAAATTTAACTTGACAAATTTTACCCGAAAGAAATAGGTCATCTCAAAATTCCACTTTTCTAAAAGAAATATCTCAAAATTTAATAAAACACACGCCACGTGCAATCACCGATAACAAAAATCCAATAACACGATTGCTCCATACTTGCGAGGGAAATTAAGTTTCCCACGATTGTTCACGCCGTTGTTTCCATCTGAATGCACCACGATAACGTCTTTAACACCGTGTATAAGGCTCGGGGAATGTTGGTCGGGGCCGGAATCGATTATCATAAATAGCAAGTCGCGAGCGTGTATCTTTTGTTCGCCAATGCGTACGTAGGTGCGTGACACGCGAGATCGAGAGGTAATTTATGGAATCGAAATCGCTGACCCGCCATGCTTTACTGTGTAGCATGTTTATTCTAAGTTAGGTAAAACGTCATTTGATTAACGATCGAAATTGTTTTAATCGAAGATTATTAATTTATTTCATTCTTTTCACATTCTAAAATATTATTACAATAAATTATGATAAATTGTAACAATAAGTAATAAATTACCTAATTTCGTGTATCATAACTGTTATTATTGTCATTTGAACGGTAGACAAATTTTGCACCAAAAATGACAAATATGATACAAAATGATTCGCTGTGATATAACGTGTCTCGCTTTAAAATATATTTTATTATATTTTTAATCGTGTATGAAAGCTTAAACTTAAAAAAATCATACATTATACATATTAGACGGTTACAGAATCGAAATTAAAAAATACGAAAAATATTTTAAACTTACCTACTCGTACAATGAGTAACACATTACCAATAAAATATAAATTAATTATCAAATGACTGAATCTTAAGAAAATATAAGTTAATCATTCAACGATCTAAAAAATACCGATTAACGATTATTAAAATTATAAATTGCGTAAATTACGCGAGTTACCTTAACAATGTTAATCGATTGATAATTACAGCAATTACAATTACAAAAAGAAATCAATAATTATTTACAACTCTGAATTCAACACATAGTATTGCCTTCCTACTATCATCTGTCCTTCTCCAACCGCCATTCCCGTTTGTTTCTTTCCCCATTAAACTATGATTTACAGCGAACGTTTAGTCGTGCATTTAGCGCTCGTAAAAGTCCCTCGCTACCGATAATTATCGGGGCATTAAACTCATTAAGACCGATGGAACGCAACATGCTAATTAATTAATGAAGAACCGGCTCATCAAATGGATTCGCCCCCCGGGGGAACTGGTACCGATACGCGGAACGAACAACGGAACAGTTTTTACGACCCATTGGGAATTTGGCAATTTTACAGTCACTTGTTTCTTGTGTTCGACAGCATCGTGAGAAAGTCTTTTCGAGATATTTAGCGAGGAATTCTCGAAAGAAGATAGAAGAATGGACGTTTACGTTTGAAAGCGTGGAAGAGTTGTAAAATTGTGAAATAAGCTGATTGATAATAACGTGAATGGGTGGGGGGGAGGTAGATGTGATATGTTTAATGTCTATTTGGAAACAAACTGTCCAATCTTCGCAAAATTCCCAAATCAACTGTAAATTCTTTCATACCGCGATATTTATTTAATACTAATGTAGTAGCAATTTTTTCATTGCATTACACGAATGCTGTGTTACAGGAAGAATTACTGTAATATCGGGATCGAAAATCCCCAAATCGCCATCAATCTTAAATTCCTCCTCACCGCCGGTTATTAATTGAAACAATAAAACTGTAACAAAGCAATTTTTCTATCGTGTTGTATCGGCACTGGAACTATCTTCGAAAACCATAGTATATCGAGAAATTCCCAAATTCTATGTTCCTCTTCACCGCGTCGTTGATAAGGTGCAAGGGGGCTCAGAAACTGTTCAGCGTCGCGAGCAAACACTCGCGTACACATAGAAGCCGCTCATCGACGCGAGCGAGAGGAGAAACGCTCGGATGTGAGAAAACGACGAGCAGAAAACGACGTGAAGGAAGACAGACAAAGACAAAGACGGAGGGAACAGTGTAAAGACGCGCACGAGGGAGAAGCGCTCATCGAAAGAGGCGTCTGCGTCAGTGTTCGAAGGTGGCGGATGATAAGAGCGAAGAGGAGAGGACGAAGAAGAGAGAGTGAGTGAGAGAAGCGAGGGGTATAGGTTAACGAGGGTGTGATTCATGAGACCCTGGCGGCGTGGTTCCCCCTGCACCTCGAAAGGTGCTCATATACCGAAATTATGTCCAGGCTGCACCTGCTGTATGCGGTATTCCAGTTTCCACTCGCTTCCCACTGTCCTCCGTAACGGTAGTCGCCAAGTCGATCTTTCGCTGGACGCCCTCTTTGAAAAGAGGGGAGGTTGATCGAGAGCATCGTTTCAACTCCGCGAGACCGCACGCGATCCACCAGCTTGTAATTAATACGAAATCGTTGTTCTCGAGTGGAAGGTCTTCCGAGAGCATTCGAGAAAGTTTTACTGGTGTTGAGAATTATGTGGATTCGAACGTTGCGATTTGTTAAATATAGGTAATTGTCAAATTAGTTTGTGGAATTGTGGAATACGAAGATTCTGATGTTGCAAAGAGAATTGGGGAATTTATACGTGTAATATCGAATTAATGTCAAATCTATAATAATAACATGGTATGTAAAAATCTACAATAGTATGTAATTTTTAGAGTGGCAAGTTTTAGAGGATCTTTAAACTCTCTGTATGACATATAGGTTGTAATTTTTAAGAATACAAAATCATTATTTCCATGAGAAATGCCAATTCTCTAAAGCTCGGGGCTTATACGGAAAATCTGATGATGTGAGGATTTGAAAAGTTTATATCAAATAACAATAAAAAAAAATCAAGAGTCGTTTTGATGAAACAGCATTTAAAATTTATAAAAATTAGAATGGAAAATATTTAATTAATATTCCATGTTTTGATAATCGTTGTGAATTACATTTTTAATTTATAGATTGATCTGATATTCTAGCACCCCGAGATTTTAGTATTATATTTAGTAATATTTCTAGAATTTCTGAGATTGCAACATTATTTCAATTTTTATTATTTAGATTATATGTCAATTTTCGTGAGATACATCTTCTTTTAAGAATAATTCCGGATGAAATTCTTAATGTTCTTAGAATTTCTAAAATCCTTGAAGCTCTCTAAATTTCCAAGGTTTCAAACCCTCAGCACTCTGATAATTCTCAAAACTTTTTGAACTTCTGTACCTCGTTAAATTTAAACTGATTTGTAATTCAACATTTTTAGAATTCTTATCTCTGCTGTTGTCATATAATTCAAATTCAAAATTCTGTATTTACCTTTCCGCATTGATAAACTCTTTCGAATCATGTCTGGACAACAACTTAGAATTTCTAATCGCATTGTTTCCCAATATTCAATTACACTATCCTCGGTCACTAATTTTTTAAACTTCGATTTGAAGATTCCTAGCGAAACTTGCAAAACAATAAAATTCTCAACTTCTTCAAACTTTCTGTTGTTCCTAGTAATTCTCAATTTCTCCCGAATCAAACGAAAAGTTAACAACCCATTGGTTTCGAAGCTCCAAAATTCTCAAATCTCCAAAAATCGCAAATCCCCAACGTCAGTTAAAACCATTCGCGTCTTTCTCGAAAGCTTCCCATCCGATCTTTTTAAAATTCTCAATTTTCTCCCGAATCAAGTCACCGAGAAACCAACCACATGTCGATAAACCTCCGATTTTTGCCAATTTTTACGTATGTATAGAAAACTTGATACCAATCGAAAGTCACGGTCAAAGTTGCTGCACACACACGGCCATGAGAATCACTGCCCGGCGCGTTCAGGTATTATTTAACTTGGTTAGGGAGCGATGGTGCGTGCGACTGATGGGTATGAGGTTGTAAAGGATCCCTTCGAGACATTAATATTACCAACGTAAGCACCGACTCGCTTGTAATCATGGTGCATCGTTGCACCGGCCAAGCGTATAGTCGTCGCGCACACGCGCGTATACACGCTCGACATATACACAGGCTCGCACGAACGTACACGTGCACGCGGAGAGACAGGAGAGGAGGAGATGGACAGACTGTCTTGGTTTCGTGTCGAACGTCGTGGCATCGGTGTGTATAACCGATCAAAAGGATCGGGCATCGTTAACAGTGATAGTCGAAGCGCGCCTTAAACGACCGGTGTTTTCGCTTTAACGTCAGTTTATCCAATTTATTTCGAGGCAACGTGGAATCGGCGCGCAACGCCGATTGAGAACATCTCTCGAAGCAATTCGAATCGCTTCGAATTTGACTCTTGAAAATTCTCGTTTGTTTCGCAGTCTTGAAAGTCGTGAACGTTTTTGATGAATATTCTACGAACGTTCTTTATCATTTATCCAAGCGCGTTATTTATTTTGCAGAAATAAATAATATATCACAGAATGACGAATTATTATAGAAAAAAAGAGTAAGGACAGTATTCTTGTACTCACACTGTTCTTGTACTTCATCCATGGATTTTATAACATGGAAATTAAATAAAATATTTAAACTATTAATTTTTCGATTAAAGCAAGTCAATACATTTTTCACTTGCTGCATTGATTGATGTAAAAGAAGATTACGTAATTCTATTTTTAAAAAAAGTGGTATTGATATTTACGCATCCACCTAGAAACAAATTATACTAAATCACTATAAATTCCTCGTTAATATAAAAGCAAATTGTATTTGAAACATTTTTCGAATAACGAACATGAATATTATGAATGTAATTGTATCCATAGATTAAAATTATCTAAAAATTAAAATTTACAAATAAATAAAATAATTTATAGGTTATATACGTAGGAATATGTATTTGTATACATATAATAATGTAGATGTATTTCATACCTCAAACATTCTAGATTTCCTTTAATATCTACATCTATATACTACTTTTGGCATAAAACATTGAAATTGCTTGCAAAATATCTACTGAATAGACTTCCGATGCTTTCAAAAAGTCAGAATCAATCGAGACTTTCAAAAGTTCGAGACGCTTAAACGCACAATTTCTTTTTTTTTAAGTCGTATATTTAGGATAGAATTTTTCAAATTTGTGTGCATTCAAGAATTAAATTCCGAGTTATATTCAAAATAATTCATATTCATCAAACATATTAGGTTGCGCAATGAATTCGTTCTTGGTGTTACATTTTCGAGAATTATGACAACATAAATATTCGCCCTTCATTTGCACAAAAAAAAAAAAAACGCAGTTACTTTTTGGCCGGCCTAACTATAATGAACGTTAACTTCACATTATCGTCGTAAAAATCGATGATTAGATTCACGTTCGATGACGTTCGCCAAAGTCATCGAGATGACGAAACAATACGGAAAACCGCACGACCATCTCTCTTTTAGCGAGGAACGAAAAACGCGACTTTTATGGTTTTATGGTTTTCTGTTTCGGTGAGATCGAAAGTGGCCGATCTCTTAGCCGTGGCCCTGTTCGCTGCCAGCCTTGCAGTCGTTCCCATCGATTTATGACCGTAGGATTTGCGCGACAAATTTTACTGCGAGCATTCGCGGATCAGCACCGCGTCCCGTGTTGTCCGCCTCGATAATCGCTAAGCCAGGCCGCCATGGTGGACCGGCGATAAAGAATATTTATAGGAGGAATAAGTCGCGTTCAACGGTGGATTTCGGTGGTTGTAAACGAGTCTCCATGGAGAACGGCGTAGTTATTATCGCGGGCCTCAGCTTCCGTTTCCCTTTCTCGCTCGTTGGTAGCTTTTCTCCGCTTTATTGGGAATATTAGTTATGATTGTCGAATATTATATATTTTGTCGAATATTTTACAATTATATTTGCAATTGAACATTCTAACTTCATTGAATATTAGGATTATGACAGAATTATTGATATTAGTACGTGGCATTGTATTTCTTCGCATACAGTATTACACTTATCGAGACGTCACTGTGAACGAGTGCCCAAATGTCTAATCACGTTCCAAAACCACATGTACATTATTTCCACTCGCGAGTGATGTATTTACGAACCTACACGTTTAACATTGTAGTTCGAAAATCAGGCCAATTCCACGAAGATGATACGCTCGGTATCGCGAAACTAGCTAGAGGATACCGCGAATGCAGGCGTCGAGGGCCCCGTCGAAGGTGGTTCACGCGCAGTACGTACGTCTCGGAGGTGATTTAAAACGCGGCAACGAGCACCACGCCCTGTACCCTTCGCCGCCCCAGGCCCCAGCGCAAAAAGAGGCGCAAACGCCGGCGTGTGGTTGCTCACAGGCCACGAAAAATCGTTCGCGCGAAAAGTCCACGATGGGCAAGTGGAGGAAGAAGGGAAAAGAAGAGAGAGAGTGAGGAACCGAGGGTAAATGAAGACGCGAGGCGATGCAACGGTGCAAAAATAATTATCCGCTCTGGGCGCGGCGCTGTTTGTTAAAACGTCAAAAGGCTCTCGTGGGTGGAGCGTCGAGATCCTCCGTATCCTTCCATTCTTCGCTCGTTTCACCACCACCCGCCGGATATTTGCTCCGTGGCGAGCACTCGCTTGATTTATTCCGCTGCCTCGCGTTTCTCTCGCTGATCCCTTCGCTGCTCCGTTGATTGTGAGTTCTTTCTTTTTTTTTTTTTTTTTTTTTGGAAATTGGTTTTCGGGTTCGGTGTGTGACGCAGAGTTCAAACCGCTTACAATTCGTTCGTCAGCTAATCCGACGATACTGTTTGTTATTATTACAGAACGGGTTCGCGGGATCATTCTACGATAATAACATCGTTGCAATCGTCTTGATACGAGCATTCAGTGCGAGATAAAAAAAGATAGCTGTGCCAATTAAAAAGTTGAAGATCATTTTCATCTCTGAAAACATGTAGTATGAATACAGCAAAATTTCGTACGTCATTATGTTGCTTATGAAAGGCAGTACTTATGTTTTCTTCCTCTTTCGTTCTTTTTCCGAGAAATACGCCGACTAATAAATTCGTGAACCCTGTATTACTATATTGTTATTTATATTATTATATTATTATTATTGTCATTTAAATTATTGTATTATTATTTATAGCTTCTCAATCGAGGAAATTTGACAAATCAAGTTCATTTTTTGTCAGAAAGTGGTTGGGGATTGGTACTGTACAAAAGTATATATATATATATATATATATATATATATATCTGTCAAACGTTCGACATTTAAAACGGAAGAAGAAGAGGTTTAAAAATCAGATCGATTTTTGAAAAAGCACACAAATAAGTTAAAAATACATTCCTAGAAATACACAATGATAAAATGAGTGAAATGTTCTGGTATAATTGTAACAACGAGGAGAACACGATTCGCACTTCAACATTATTCAAGTAAATAATTATATGGTAAATTACAGTCGACTTCGTTAAGTCTAATTAGTTAAGTCTATGGTTAAGTATATGGTAAATTACAGTCTAACTTCGTTAAGTAGTTAAGTATATGGTAAATTACAGTCTAACTTCGTTAAGTCTAATTGTATAGTAGATTTCCTGCTTGTTAACGTTCTCCAGTAAACAAATACAAGAAACATCGTTATTTTTTTCAAAATCTTTTCCGTACACTCGAAACTGTAACACAAACTATAATGACAAACTGTACATTTCAAATATATCGTTCAAGTCAAGTCTCTAGAAATTCATGGTTGTAAATCTGGAATCTGAAAGTTTCTATATATATATATATTCTTTCCCGTGAATCACCTGCCCCTCCCCCTCCCTCCTGCCCCGTCCCGGCTAGTAAAATTTCAATTTCGTAGAGCACGTTGATAAAAAAAAAAAAAAAAAAAAAGGAAAAAGGAAACCTGGCACCGCCAGATCTCGGCGCGCGAATCGAATGAAAATTTCGCAAATCCGAGCGTACATACGCCATCTCCAATCAACCTTCATCCCCTACACCCTTGGACATACACTTGCCGAACCAAACTCCCAATTTACCCTCTCCCTCTGTCCAAATCAATTTCGATTAGTCCCGCCTTAGGACTCCATACACACCGGGGGCCATTCCCCAGTTACACCGGCGCGCAGGGATTCCATTCGAAATTCAACCGATGCCAAACACCCAAATTCCCGTCGCCAATTGCCGCACCGTCTCTGATTATATATAAACCTTCTCCCCTCCTCTCCCCGTCCCCCTCCCCCCCCCGCTATATCTCGGCGATCTCGCAATTGTCATTTTACATTTGTCAAATCGGCGGTTGGTGGTTGGTTGTCGTTGCTCGAGATATATTTCGCATAACGTATCCATTACACCGTTCCAGTGTCAATCAACAGGGGGACAGTGAAGCAAATAGGCCAGTAATTACTTTAACCACTGGTCAGACCCAGCTGGTTAGACGTCCCTGAGAACAAAATTTCCTCGTCAATAGTCTGTCGTGATCACGTGTGCTGTTCCTACGAGAAAATTCAAAGCTACGTGCGAGAGAGAGAGAGAGAGAGAGAGAGAGAGAGACACAGAGATACCGAGGGAGAGAACATTTTTATCACGGTTTATTAAACATGAAGATCACACGGTGGAGATGTACGGTAGCTGTATGTTCATTTTTGTTGATTTCTGTTTGGCGTTTGGCAGAAAGAAATGAAAAGAATTATATCCTAGTTTATACATTATGTATTATATGTAAATAATTTATCTATTTATTATAATATATCATTATACATAATCGAACATATTGTGTGGATGTTACTTAATTATATAGTAATTGTTAAATTATATAGTAATTTATAAAATTATAATAAAATTGACTAATAAAATTGAATACTGTTTAATTTTACTTTATATTTTACATTTTCTTCGAACTCAAGCCAAATTAAAATTCTAAAATTAAATAACATAAAAGTTTGCATTGTTACTATGTTAAAAGGTTAAAATTCTTCCTGAATTTTTGCAGTTTACAGATGAACGAAGACTTTCTTGACTGTATATTTACGAACACTGAAAGTAATGAATAAACACTGAATAAATAATTTTCATCGATTTGAATGAAATGCAATACATAACAAAAGAAATATATCAGCGTTATTGAAAGTTTTCTTAGAACTTGCTCATTAACAATTTACCGACCGGTAGCCGATTAATCAGCTAACTAACATATTTTAACACTTTACCGACCGGTAGCCTATTAATCGGCTAACTATTCACCGCTAATACACGGTCGGTAAAGTGTTAAAATAAGGTCGCGATTCCGTATAGATTCTGATAAGCAATTATGTATTACTGAAATACATTAAAACGTATTATTTTACATTCTCTTCAACTGTCGAATCACTGTGACTCGATCGAACAAAAATTCCACAATTGAGCGATCTATAAACGATATGAAAAATATTGTTTTTCTTTTTTTTTCTTTTTTAGATACGCAAGATTCGCAAACGAACGAAAGCTTCCTTGACTAATTGTACATTTGTAAATGCCAGATAATATCGAAGATTGATGAACTCGGTGCTAATTCGGGAAGCTTGGCTAGGGATTGACGGGTGGGCGGGTAAGTGATGATCTGCAAGTGACAACAATCGTCTTCCTCGAACATCCTGGTTGACGCACAATAGCCGCAACGTTAGCCAACTACGGCGAACCGTCGAAATCCGTAAGTTTGTAAACGTGTTCTCGTCGCCAGGAATTCAAAAACGGATCGCCGAAATTATCTATTTAATTTTGTTCGCCGATTATCTGCTGTTTTTCTACCAGATCTTTTGCTTCCCACGACTTGAAAGTCGTGGTCTCGCTCTGCCAAATAAGTCAGACGGTCAACCCTTGCCCGGATAATCCCTGGCTAACGACCGATATAGTTAAAATCTGGGAAAATTGTGTGTCCGGGAACGAGGCGTGGAAAGAAAACAGCTGAGAGAGGCACTTCGGTCGTTGGACGATGTTTTACGCCGTTAAGACGAAATGTAAAAATGCGCTGGGATACTTGACACGTAAATACTCGACGAATTTTCAAATTTGATCAACAATCGAAGAAGACCAACAATTTTCGAAACGTAATTTCATTTTTTTTCTTTTTTCTCTCGATTCTTTTATTCATTTCGACTTGTTTTCTCATATCGGGTCACATCCTTTCCGATTGGCTAATCAAACAATATAATGAGTAAGTCTGCAGTTGCCTTAATCGTTCACTTAAAAATTAAAACTTCCACGAAATTCTTATAAAAAAGAAACAAACGATGTATCAACGCAAGATCGTTATGAAAAAGAAAAACAGAAAAAGAAAACAAAGCACGGACGAATATCTGATCGAATAATCGCTTCAACAACTTCATTAACTCGAAGAAGTTCTCAAATAATGATTGCCAAGTTCATCCCCGCGTAAATACAATAATTAAAACACAAGATAATTCAAGGAGGGAAAATAGGTATGCGATACCATCAGACATCTCTTTCGAGACCGTTCTTCGATTCAAGATAGCAGAATTGCTCCTTTTCCACCTCGATTAAACGCCGCTGATAATTTTTTCATCGAGTTGAAACGATTTGCATATCGACTCCCAATCATCGACAACATAATCGTGCCTGTCACTCAATTTGGCAGGTGTGTTTTCTGATAATTAAATTCCTTATTTCGAAAAATCTTCGAATCGAGGATCATCGTTTCTGTCAGCAGTATTTCGAATTCGTTTTAACAACTTAATGACACGGTAAGCCTGCTGTTTAACATTCGAGTAACAACTCAATAAATTTCGTTGATTGTATTGTGTTTCGCATTTTCATTGCGAATTTTTATTCTGACTGGGAAAATAGAAATTATTTAATATAGACGAATTATGAGTAGTAAAATAATGAAATAAAATAAATTGATATCGGAAGAGTAAATGGATATATTTAACATTTAAGAGATTAAGATAATATGAATTATTAAATACAATAATAATATCAATTGAAAGAAAATAAATAAATTAAAAAAAAATATGTCAATGCTTTTATCATTTGACGATTTTGCATCAGTTCCCTTCAAAGTTATTATATTTTTATAAGCGTCCTCTTCAAAGAAATATACTTATTCCAGATTATTAAAGGATTGAAAAATATACGATAAATAAACATGAGTAATATACGTAACGTCGATTTCAGTGTACGGATAACTAAAAAGTATTTTCTCAGCGTAGAATGTAAAAAGTTGTACGTGTAAACTAACAACTTTTTTTATGAGCAAATGATCGTACGATGCTAATCGATAATCCAGGAACCGATGAAAACTTACAAAAAAACGATTATACACCGAGCGAAAAACAGAGTTAAGTGGTTTCTAGTGACAACATAAGGAAAATTGCAATTAATTCAATGTATCTTTTATTTATTTAAATATTTTCGTATTTATCGATTTCAATAATTTTCACTAGTACGAAGTTTCGTTCGAAAATTCTATACTTGGTAAGAAAATTAACAATTCTTCCCGGTTCGCTTGAAACAAGAATAATTTCTGCAAATTTAGTTAAATTTTCAAATTGCGAGAAGATCATTCTTTAATTCTTCTTTAATTTAAATTAGATCAAAATATGGGCAATACCTGTATATCTTACACTTACTTGAATCTATGAATACCTAAATCTTATAAAAATTTGCATACGATCCTTATATACGTAGAATAAAATGAATAATAAAACGTTTAAGCTTAAAATCCACGTTCCCCTTCAAGTGGTTCGAAATTCGACGAATCTATGCACATTTTTACGACTAATTGCACGTCAATCGACAGATTTTCTTTTTGGTTTGCTTGATTACATCAGTCGACAAAACTTTCAATTTCTCGTTTCAAAATTCAACTAAATCGCTGATCCCTGTCATTCTCGCGAGAACGACGCCTTATCCGCGACGCGTCGTTGCGCGTGCAATTTCCTCTCGTTGATTCGAACATTTCGCAAATCGTATATCCGTTCGGTGGAACGAGCATTACCACGTAACTGGTTTCGCGAGTCGGGGCACGAAAAGAGGGGAGAGAGAGAGAGAGAGAGAGAAAAAAAAAGAAAAGATAAGAAGAAGCAAGAGGAACAACAAGTGGAGGAGGTGGAGCAGAGGGAAGGTCAGAGAAGGAGGAAGAAGAGGGTGGCTGGGGGATGAGGGAAGAGGCAGAAAACCAATATGAAATTACCCTCGCGCGAGCGAGCGCCAAATTGCAGGTAATAAAGAGGGCCGATAAACAAATGAAGCAACGAGAGGCGCGAGGCGCGGCTTCTCCCTCGAAGGGACGAAAGGAAAAAAAGAAAGAGAAAAAGGATTGAGGGGGCAGGAGAGGAAGATGAACCAGGGGAGGAAAAGAAGCACCTCCGCGTCCGTGTGTATCGCAAAACAAATACTCCGCGGCCGCGATTGAACGAGCCAAGGGGAGAGAATAAAAGAAACAAAAAAAAACGAACCGCCGCGTCGACTGAACGTGGCTTTCGTCGGTCGCCATTTTCGTGCTCGGTTCTCTGTCTAACGATAAGCGACGATCTTTTCGAGATCTGTGCTCACGCTTGAAGAAGCAATGTATTTAGTGAAATTAAAGATTAAATTTGTATATTTATAAATTTACTATATTTATATATATTGAATAAATATGGAAATATGATAAATTTATAAAGATATAAATTTTATATATATATATATACATACATATATATATATATATATATTAAAACGGATCTTGAAGAACAGAGGAGGATAACAATCAAACCAAACAAGTGTTAGAAAATAAAGTGAGCAAAATTGAATTGCACAGTTGAAATATTAAAGAACCGAATAATATCGATAGTACCTCCCTTCCTAGTAATTTCAGACTCTTTTCTTGTTCCAAGAGATAAGAAACATTTTCGAAGAACAATGGTTCGCGGAATAAACGTGCACGTGAAGAGGGGTGGTCTTCAACATATGTCACGTTAAACGAAGAGCTGTTCGTACGGACAGAAGTTGACGCATTATAATTTTACGCCAGCAGTAGGTAACCGGCGAACTTTTCCTCCTTGTTGCGAGTCCTTTCGAAATGGTCGTAAAGTGAAAAATAAAGTATAGCTGGGCTAACGAGTAGCCAGCGGGTTTCACAGTTAGGCACTAACGATTCCAGCGTAACCAGCGACGACCTGTCACCATCGCGAATACATCGCGTATTACTGTCAATCACACGATAAAGAATATTCGACGTTTAACTGAAACGCGTTTCCCTTCCCGAGACACGGAAATAATTCTTCGGCAAGTACAATTAATATTGACATTTAGTATCGACGGATCCGAAAAAGTTGCTAAGAAGACTCAATTTGAAGGAGGATCGATGAAATTTATTTGCGATTTCTACGTTCCCGTGCTAGAAAATGAGCAATGAAATTTAACAAACCAATTCTAACACAGTTCCAAGATTTCTTTACCACATACATTAGATAAGTTTTTGGTGAGCTTGCACAGAATTTTTTCCCTTTAAACAAGGAAAAATATGAAAATAATATAGTAAAACACTACAAAAATGTTCCTCTTTAACTCTCCATTTTAAGATCGACGCCAAACAAACAATTGTCGAAAAATGCACGAGATCGTGCATCTTCTTTTTCTAGAACAAACTTAAACAATCAGGTGTCAGATTCTGCGGTTTAAAATGAATTTAATTACACGTGAATTTTTGAAGATACACATGTGTATAAAAACCTATAAGAAAAATACTATAAAAATTCGTCTTTGGTCAACCGAATATAATTGAATTGTGCACGAGGATTCGAACGAATCTACCAACCCCTTCCTCGTCTTCATCGAACCAATTGCCGCCAAATCGTTAGAAACCGAGCCAGGGGAGAGAAGGTCGACACAGTAGATGGTAATTTGCCAATTAATTAACCGTTAGAATCGCGACGGGACGGCACGCGATCCTCGAGGACGGCGTCCCGCCGCGGTTGGGGCAAGTTGGTCAGCGGCAGCGTCGGAGGCTCCGAGGGATCCGCGATCTCGAGCCAAGATGGCCGCCCGTACGGCCCCCCTGGCCTACTAGCCACTATGGTGGGGGTAATGACGCTCATCACCCGACAGTGTTTTGCTATACCAACATCGGGCCCCGAGAAGATCGGGCCCGTCTCCCTCAAGGAACGAAAGAGACCGAGAGAGATCTGATCTCATCCACGATAGGGAGGCTCGGTGTCCTCCCGCCTCCTCACGCTCCCAAAGAGCCCTCCACCACTTTCAAATTCCACCTCCTTCACCTTCTTCTCCTTCTACCGAGCTGACCGTACGCCTCCTCCTCAGTCTTGTCCTTTCTGCCTTTCAGAAAGATTTTCCTCCGGCCTCGCGTCTTCATCATCCTCTGCTTCTCCTTCCTTTTCGGTTCTTTTTCTCTAGGGCAGGCGGTTTTTCCCCCTCCTCCTTCTTGAGCACTAGGTATTTGAGGCTTTTAGACTTTTCTGGCGAATTGCGAAACCTCTGTTTCGGAAAGTGAAGTTTTGAGAGAGCAAGGTTCGAAGGTTTGAAGTAGAGTTGGTCAAACGGAAGGAAGAGCTGGTTTTCGAAAAGTAAACGGGTCAATAGAATGAAGTTTGATTCGCGGAAAACGAATCGTGGTAATTTCGTTCATTTGGGGGACGGGACAGTGAAGATCTTATGACTTATTTATCTTCTCTTTGTCCTTTCACTTTTGTTAATTTTTTGAAAGCCCCGATGAGTGTACAAGGTATCTGGAAAATACCTGGACTCGGAAGACCATAAGTCTCGAAATTCGAGACATAATGGGAAACATGTAGTATCGTACAAAATAAAGAATACTAGACTCAGAAAACTCCGAAAAAATAATGCGTAAAGTAATAATTGCACGATACAAAAGAATTAAAATAGGTACGAATTCACTATGGTACATCTATTTAACCAAAATATTCATTAAATGTCAGAGTCGAATGGAATTTGACAAATTTGGAAAGCGAGTGAAATATCTTCCTCCCAGGAACAACCCAGCGAGTACCAACTAACTTCTCAGCCGGATTTCATACTTGCCCGTCGTCTTCGCTTCACATTTTCACTTCCACGCGCGCGTTTAATAAGATCTCCTCTTCAACTTCATCTTCGCGCGTAGACAGGCCGGATCCCTTCCCCTTTCCTGCCGATAATAAGCTTCTCGCCGGAGACGGAATCGAGACGCGGAAGATCGATCATAGGCAGCTAATGGAGCCACTCCATGCGGAGGTGGCTGGTTCGGGCCGGGCATATTTCACGCGTGAATTCTTAATTCCCTGCGCGGCGAGGAGGAAGAAGAAGCGAAAGCGGGAACGCACACGCTGGATTGCACGCGTTACTTCGATATGATTTATCGAGCCTGGAACGGAGTTAATGAGGGAACCGTTTAAGAGGCGAGCAACTCTTTTAAAAAATAAGCCTCTGGCCTGCACGGGGCCAGAAATTAAAAAATAAATTGTGTACCATTGGAGAGAGGGGGTTCTCCGGACGCACGTTGCTGGACCGCAGATTTTTATAGAAATCCGTATTTATTTTTTATGACGAAAGGGATGAAATTCAGATAGAAGAAAGTATTTTACAATATCTTCCACGTGTTTTCTATGCATTTGCAGAACTTCGATTTTTCTAGAAGTGTATAAAGAAGTGTATAAAGAAGAAAACAGAAATATGTACAATGAAAATGACCTATAACACAAAGTGAAATACAGAAAAAAATTGAAGATCGAACTACAATCTAATGAAATCAATAAAACAGACAGAACAAATTATGTAGAACCAAAATAACACGCAAGACCAAGTGAAAAAGGAAAAAGGAAAACCAGAAGACTAACAAAATTACGAAAAGAGGAGCAAAAAAAATAAATAAATAAATAAATAAACAGATGTGTATAAAAGTAGAAGAAGCCGAGAAGTGGTCCAAAGTGTTGGCGAGGTAGCCGAACGAGTCATTAACCAGACGTAGCTCTAATGAATTCCGTCTCACCATGGTGAATCCCACCGGTGGAAGAAGTGTTGGCCTTCCTTGGGCTAAGGGACCGGCTAGGGGACTCCTTTCTCGTTAATAAAAGGCAAGATGGCGGCCAGCAGGGGGTCGGTGAGCCAGCGTGGCCCCCCTGCGGCTTTGACGGCTCTATCCTGGTCTTGTTAGGAGGCGGACGAAGAGGCAAGAATTCCATCCGCCAACTGTGGAAAAGAGACGAACGAGCTACGAACGGCTCCCGTGGCGATGCGCAGAGGTGCAGCACGTCACTATCGCGCGCCTAAACACACCTCGTGCATCATTCCACCGATGCTCCTTTGTTTTCTTCGGCCGACCTTCATCCTCCACAGGATCTCTCCTCGCTGCCGCTGCTCCGGGGGTGATCGCCTTCTCTCTTTTTTCCTAGCCTTTCACGGCTTTTCAATCCCATTTTGCGCCCGCGTTCTATGGTTTTCTTCCTCTTTTGTTGTTCCCCCCCTCTCTTTCTTTTTTGTTGATTCTTTCTCGTTGTTGTTCCTTTTTTTTTGTCAAAAAAATTTGGTTGATTTTGCTCACCTTTCGCTGCTGGTCGAAAATTTAAATCACAATAATCCTAATATTGGATTATATGTTAATTGTATTATATATTGGATCGTTATTCGGGAAATTTCATTTCACTTTATTCATTTAGTTCTACAGAAATATGAATTATACTTATATATTTCATATTTTAATCTTATGACGATGGTTCCTAATCTTTCTTGATCATCGTAGATAATTTTTATTGAATTTATTGAATCATCGAATTATTGAATTGTATGATCTATTATATTATTAAGTCAAATGCTGAAATTTGAAATAATCAGTTGGCACTCATTATTTGAAATTATTATTTTTCTTTTTATTCCATGTCAAATGAGTTTGCAAACCATAGGATTAAGAAGCACCGAAACACAGCAAAGAAATAAATTTATAAATTCAACAGAAATGAAATTAGTTGAATTTATTAACGATTGACAAGCAGAGATTAGCAGGATTAAAAGCATCTTTCATAGACGAAATCTAGACTTCGTCGCACTTTAACATTTGATAATTTCGATTAAATTACTAGAAACCAACTGGTGACTGTAAAAAAGAGAAACGTGTCACGATCCATGGCACAAAATATCCCAAGGAAACGACAAGTAACAGAGGAAAATGAAAAAAAGGAAAAGGAGTCACTCTGTCATTACCATTATATTATATTAGCATAAACGATACACCGTAATCAGCCACCTGAATAAGGAAGAACGCCTCAATTGCGACTGAACATCATCTGAAAACATTTTACGCGTCCACGGTATGAATATCATCCTCCCATATGGACAATTTCCTCTCTCTTGAAATTTGCCATTCGTCTCTCACGCGATTCATTATTCGTACATGAAAAGTATCTCATCCAACTGGTTCTTTCCGACCTATTGTGCATTATGCAAAAGGGTCCGACGCGTTGCGAAACATCCAGCCAGTTTCCGGAAGGCGAAACGAAGTTGCGCAATTTTCTTATCAGCTGTCGCGTTGCACACGCGAGCATACGAACATTATGAAAGATATCGGTACTACACTGAGGTAAGTAAGGAGGACGACCGACACTTTTGCCATCGGCTCGCATTATAATATTTCGCCCGTTTCAAACACTTGGCTGGATGCACGTGGTGTACCGTGACCAGTCCCCGAGGACATGCCCGTCTGCAGTAGACGATTCTTTTCAAAAGTGAGACGAAAACAGGAAAGAGCGAAAAAAATACCTGAGTTTTTGGATAATTTGGACAATCATTGGTGTGTGTGTGTACTAGTTGTAACATTAATTAAAACTTTAACTATGATTGTGGATTTTTGTATAAATTTGTATTTTTGTGAGGATAATTTGAAATGCAGGATCTAGGCAGAGTTTGATTATTTACTGCTATGCATTATCATGTATTGTTATCTATTACAATAAATTATATGTACTTACTACGTATTATAAGTAGATTTAGATATTTTGTATATTTTGGTGTATTATGCGCGTCGTACGTATTTTTGTATTTTTATACATAAAAATTCGCTATCAATCTACTATAACTTTAAATTAAAAAATTTTTAATTATTTTATAGTTAAAAATATTGTTATCTATTATTCAAAATTATACATAATTATACATAATTATACATAATTTTGAATAACGAAGTAACACAATGAAATAACAATCTATAAAATATAATTTTCAAAAATAAAACTAGAAAACTTTATCATTTGTTTCAATTCTACAGCAAATGCATTCACTCTGCTTTCGTCGAGCATACTCGTCGCAGCTTAAAAATAATCACAAGCAAATCCACAATCATCGGCACGTTCCCAAATTGAAATAAAACAATAAAATAAAGGGTTAATCGATTCTAGCGTCAAATGTCCTAATGCCGTACACGAACTGTGTAGATCGTTGTCCTTGAGTGTAAAGAGGTAGGTTCGATGTCAAGACCGAGAAGCACGGTCCAGATCGTCCAGATTCCTCGCGTCTCGTTCCGTACCAGTCATTATTTTTAATAAACGCGACGCGTCCGCGGGCGTGGATTATGTTTCGAGTTGGACGAACAGATTATCTGGTTAACCGGTGTCGCGTTTAAACACCCGCCGATTAAACGACGTCGATAAAAGTGCTGAGTTACCGAGCTTACTGTGATCAACCAACCATCCAAGTTGTTCGATGTGAACCGCAATGGCTGCTCGATTTTCGACAGCTGGAGGAGTCTCGAGCGGATTATGGACTGACCTAATCTCTGTACAAATCGGACGAATCGGTAATTCCAACGTCCACGATCGGTAATTAACGATTCAGTTGAAGTTGACGATCGATTCGACTTCGTTCTTTCTAACGCGATACTGATACTGATACTGAGGATTCTTTGTATATTTTCATCGTCATAAGTTTTGTTGTATATTTTTATCATATGTTCGTTTGTTGGCAAAATACTTTCCTATGATGCAATGGTATTTGATATTTGATATTTTCGGTATTTGTTTCTCTTTTCGTGAATGTTAAGGAACAGTTTTTTAATTGTTCAATATCAGAATACAGATACATTTTTAAAATATTCTGATGAAAAGTGAATTTTCACATTAGAAGTTTTCACGTTATTCTTGAATCTCACGATCAAAAAAGGAAGGAAAAAATAGAAAGAAAGAAAAAGAAAAGAAATCTGAAATAAAAAAAAAGAGAGAAAGATAAATGAAACAAAAATTCGTCATATTTTCTATAATATCTAAAACTCACTTTCTAGTTTTCTAGTTTCTGATCCCTGCTCCGATCTCTACAAAAATAACTACAGACTAAGAATCCCATCGAAGTAAGAACAAATTCGAGAAATATTCATAATCTTATCTCGTAGCGTCGCTACTCGCAGGGCACGCGAAGAAAGGAAGAAATCGACGAGAAGAGAAAATAGGAGAAGAATCGTCATGCGATCCACGAGAGAGTCGAGAGGAACGAATATCTTAACGCTGTCGGCGTTAAAGAGACGCCTCGCTCCGACGCCCACATCGTTCTTCGTGTAATGACCGCGACGCCGTGCAACAAGAAGACCGGCAATAACCACGGCACAGAATAAACTCGTTGCGACAACTGCTCGTCAGGACGCTTCCACGTAAGTGACCATTTACCAGCACCACGCTTCATCGACGATGCTAACGGCTGCGACGATCCAGCAAGGATCTCGTGATCTTACGAACCATTCTTCGTCATTACCACGGGAATGGCCACCTTCCTCTTCACGGTCAGATTAGATACTCCTCGTGCACACGTGGATTTAACCGCGAGGGGCGGTGGTCAATTTTTCCATCTAGTTTCTTCCCAGGATGCTGTACTATTTTCTGTTATTTTCTGTTATTTTCTTTTTGATCTTGCTTTTTGTTTTCTCTTTTTTTTTTATACTTTTTTTTTTTAATTTATAAAAAGACCGAGGAAGCTCGGTTAGGTTAAGTTAAGAATTGATCGAGCACACAGTATTTGATATCTATCTATCATTGATTATATCTATCTTAAATGGATTTGTTCTTAAATATCTGGTGGTTATTTATTATTATGTATATCTTGATTATTGATGAGTTGGAAGAAGTTGAGAATATTGGGAGAAATATTTAGACAAAATAAACACTTGGTTTAAAATGTGAAGTAGAGAGCAAGTAAATAACGTTTCAATTGCGTAGCTGAGATTCGACTAATTGTAAGATGAACTAGAAGCACGCGTATAGAATACGAATAGTAATGAATATATAATATAAATACAATCATGTTTGAATAGTATGATATGTTCGAGTAATTTGTGATGTGCTCAAATGTAGAATAATATTTGAGTGAATAATTTCACAAAGAATTTGAATCATCAAACATACAGCCACTCACGAAAATGACTCTTCATGAATATATTACGTATCCCATAACCAATGTCTCCTGCTGGTTGAATTCATTTATTTTTGAACCTAATCTTTTCTCATACGAACGAAAAATCGCTACTAGATAGAGAGAAGAATCACTGGATTCCTATTACGTGAACTCCGATTATATAAACTACTTGTCTGTATTGAAATTACTAGACTATAATTCGACAATAATGGAATTCGACAAAAATATTTAATGCAGATGCACTGTCTATTCAAATTTTGTCCATAAAAATTCAAAAATTCGATTAGAACTATCGAAATATAACCAATTTTTCACGAAATTTTTACATTTACTAGAATGTATCTATATTTTTTATTAAAAAATTTTTTCCTTGCATTTGAATATTTCTCTAATACAAATTTCATAGTTCCAGTAGTTAAAAAATTCTTCCACTTCAATTTACACAAGATCTTACATAAAGAAAGGAAAAAAGAAATTATACACTCATCTTTTCCAGCGTTTCATATCAAACCCAAACTCGTCGGAACGAACCTCAAACTCCTCTGCGAATCCCGTTGAAACAATTACAAATAATCGCCTTGGCGATTATTCGCGTGTGCTCAAGCCCCTTTCAACGAAAATTGAAGACAAATTGCCGGACGGTTCTGTGGCCCTGTTCCGGTTTTCGATTATTTATTAGCGATTCCTTTGCGGTTCTTTTTGCGCGTAATTACCAGCTCTTTGTATTGGTTGTCGATCCTAGAGAACTAAAAGGCCAGCAGCAATGCACGATTCTTTTCAAAAATAGAACAAAGATGAAAAAAAAATTTCTATTTAAAAGATGTACATTTTTTATAGTAAATTGTAAAGTTAAATATTTTATGCAAATAATTATTTCACTGTCATGATTCGACGAAGCTGTATTTTTAGTTCTTTAAGAATGATTTCAGAGTAATTAGATTTAGTAGAAAATAAAAATGATAACTAAAATTTGGCAAACTATTAATTAGATATTTATATTTTTTTCCTGTTCATAAAATTATACACCAGAAGCTCGAATCACATCGAAAGAGTTAAGGTGTAAAATATGATACTTGCAATATTAAAGTGTGAGATGTATCGAGGATGCATTGAGACATGGGACAATTATAATTGCCAGAATGTGGAATGTTTTAAGTCTTTAGATTCAGGATTATCGCTAAAATTTTCCAAAGATTTGAATCAATGAAAGAATCCTCTCGAAGAAGTTTCTCTCGAAAGAAGAAAATTGGAAAATTCGAAAAATCCTAATGTGAAAAACCGAAAGAATAAAAAAGAAATATCATATTGTAATCTTCAAATAAGAAATTTTGTAAAAATCTAGAGAAACACCGTAAATATAGAAAGAAAGATTCCAGTAATTTGTGTCACTCTGAAAATAAAACGTGATTGCAAGTGGTCATCAGTGGAAATCATTGCCGATGCTTGATGTTAGGCATGCAAATTGTTGACCGATTAGGTGGATTGACCTTTCGACGATTGCGCAATCCGTGCACGAGAACGCTGCGCTGCTCTTTGATATCGGCTTGCGTTTCCTTGTTACCTGAATTCCAGCTTTCACATAACTAAAAATTGATACAAGCTATCTCGTAAATCTCAGAGAATCGTATCTAGAGACATTGTGTATCTCTGAAAATTTAACCTGTTAACCATGTTCGACGAATATAATCGTCCTTTAATTTTAGATAATTAGATTAGTCTGATTACAAATTTAGTTACACAATTAAACTCGTATTCATCAAAAATGGCTTTTGCAAAATTTTAGGTATCAATTATTTTTCGTACAGTTGCAATTACAACAACTACAAAACAAGTTTTATATCTGAAATTCGTAAAATACAATTCATAAGAATTATTCATAAGATAATTATTTCTCGTATAATTTGTAAAGATATTTATTATTTTTCATACTTTTCTAATTTCTAGAATCCTTATTTTCCCCATTTTCCTCAAGTATTACATATCCCTTTCACGTTAGTTTTGTAATTTCTATTTATTCCGGAACTATCTCGTCTCGCGATTAATCTCTGAATCATGGTATCTTCTCGTCCCGAAATTTCTACAAAAATAGATTGTCAGACGCGATACAGTCGCACGAACAACTGTCGAAATCTTCTCGATTTATTTGAGGCGTTAAGACTCATCATTGGAACCTTCTCTTGTCGTGATCATCAATCATTGGAACTTGCATTTTCTTTCTTTCTCTCTTTCTCTGTTTCAACCGAGTTCGTACGATCGACACTACTGTTCCTTTCACTTCCTCGTACTTTCCTTTTCACTTGCCTCTTGCGTCGTATTGTGACTTCATTGTTGCAAAACACACTCCTCGTGCCATGTTTCGTCTGATTTCTAGTCTCATTAAGCCATTTTGGTTCCTTTAATAATTATCAAGCTTCGTTAAATCACATTTGATTGGTAATCAACCTTTAAACACAATTCAAGTGAATCTCCTGTTCGGAGCAATTTTAATATTGGAATTACTCGAATGATTCTAACAAGAAGTGAAATTGATTTTTCACAGAAATTTTACAGATTGTAAGATTGTAATTTGAACGATCTCTTCTTTGGATTGTATGTTATTTTAATGCATGTATCTTCCACTATGATTTTTGTTTAGCTGTTTGTCACAATTTATCATGTTATATTAAAATTTATTATTAAACAGAGTATTTAAAGATTAATAATAATTAATAACAATCCTTTTCACGAATTTCTTTTAATTTGCTATTAGAGCCATCTTATTCAACAGTTTTATATAATTAATAATATTAATAAATTAATGCATGCTCCATGTTTTACATTTATGCAATACTAAATTTTCTCATACTAAACTTGTCATTTTATTTTAAATTAAATTTCGATTCCTTAGTCGATACAATTCTTTTAAATTACACATATAGGTACACGTATTATTAATTGCCAAGATGTCTCTGTAAATTATAATAAATATATTAAAATTATACACAATAATAAAAATTGAACAATAATATTGCGATACTTCGATCACTTCGTTCAAAACGAGCAGGTATTCAGTAACTTATAAATGGGAGTGTAGGTTTACCTGATTGATTATTACAAAATACAAACATTATAATTACACACACACACACGCACATTGCTGCAAATCGTCTAAGTACATTCAAGTTGCAGCAAAAAGCAAAAACGAAAGAAGAATCATGCAAGAGAGTCACATCAAACTGTAATAACTAATATAATAATATAATATAATAATTTTGCTGAAAACGAACAAGTGTTCGCTAAACTCGTGTACTAAGGCGCAGACTTTCGTCATCGACTGCAGAAATTCTCGAGCTGTCCGAAAGGCCAGAATTGTCCTGCTGTAATAATCTAGACTAGAAACACGAAGAACAGAACGAAACCGTTAAGTTTCCAAAACAAAAGGTAATTTGCTCGCCGAACACGTCCCTAAAGAGACCATAGCCGCAACGGTACCAGACGAACCAGAGAGAGAGAGGAGAGAGAGAGAGAGAGAGAGAGATCTCCCAGTGGGATAGGATCGCATAACGCAGTCCGTCACAGTGGGTCTCTGGGTTTTTCTCTCTGGACCATCCGAAACTGCTTCGTGGAAACGTATCTCGTTGAAGACATCTAAATTCACTGGGGACCTGGTACCTGTTAAGAATCAACCACCTCTTCTGTCCACCTTGCCCTTTTTCCATCCACCGTTTGCTCGCGTCTGCTTCGCCCTCTATCGGCGACACGTGAAGATCCTCGACGTTTCGTTTGTCCCTGCACCGTTTCGAACGTCTTCCTTCAACCAGTATCTACTTGTTATCTCGAAGATTTCTGGAAGGAAGGGACTCACGCGACAGGATTGATGATTCCGTGCTATTTCGCTGTTCTCTGTTGGTTCTGGGTTACAAGTTTTATAGTTAGAACGTGATAACGTACTTTGAGAGCTTTCTTAACTACTACATTTGGCTTATTAAACACTTGATTAAGTTAAATCCTTTGAATTTCTAATGTTTCAATCTTTTGATTTATTCAGCATTGAATCACTTTGTGTTCTTTTCGGAATTGTCAAATATTTGAAGTTCTGAAATACCAAATTTTTCTAATTATATATTTTCTCCTCCTGCCAATTCTCACATAATTACTATAATTATTGAAGTTGTCGAAAAAGTCTCGTAAATGTCCCTACAGGATTAATTCATCACTTCCAATCGTTACAACGAATTGGCGACTGAACCACGGTCTTGAGAAACATCGAATCAAAATACTCATCACCAGTTACTTCACACAAGTTACATTACGTATTTCTAAGAACCTTGCGATCGAAAGAATTGACAGAAAATTGTCTCGCGCGACAAATGAGTCGCAAAGAAATATCACAGAAACATTACAGAAAGCGGTACAATATTCCGACATTGAATACACTCGCATTCTGCGCGTATTCGCACCTCAGAAAATCGTGGTCTACTCACTACCCGTAACCCATAAGCCTGGAAACCGATCTTCGACGACCGTCACCATACCGATTCCATTCCCGAGCGAATGATCCGGTTCCAGGATGCTTAATTCCCCCGGATATCGGCGATCGTTGCTCGCGATGCGATCGCGTTCACAAATTAGACGTCTCTATCGAGCGGCGGGAGGCGCAACGAGCGTTCGTAACCCGATCCAAGGGAGGTTGGTATCGTGCACGAGAGGAGAGGAGAGAGGAGCTGGCGATCAGACGGGACTGGATGTCCCGTGTTGCGCGGAGAACGTGTCCCATACGCTTCCAACGGGCACATTACCAACTGGAGCTTCGTATAAATATATCCAGCGGCGGCGGACGATAGCGATCTGCTCGCGGCGGGGCCATTTGTTGGCCGGATTCGCTCGTCCAGACCTGCCAACCGAACCGCGCGCGCGGGTCCCCTTCGATGGAACGGGCCTCTCTCTCTACAGACTGAAGGAACGGATCACCTGCGCCGATCATCCTGCGTCGACAGTCTCGTTGCGCAGCCTGACGAGCGGGAAAAATCAACCGGCAACAAATGGTGTCCGATAAGCTGCGCGTTAAGTTGCAATGGCAACTGGGCCGTCTTGTTTCCTCCTGTTTTCATCTTTCCCTTGTCGATGAGACGTTCCAAGAATTGCATCGAGCAGATCGAGAAGGATCTCGCGCGTTTTTCGAAAATTTTTTTGAACTGTAGATAAATTTGTCAGAACGTGATGTATTGTAGTAAAACGTTCTTTCACACGTTCTCGTGCCCGTTGGCTGCAATTTTTCCATTCAGCGCGTGCTAACGATTCTCCAAATAGAAATTCGTTTTGTTCGTTGTGTGATTAGAACGGATGTTAACGTATTTGTGGGGAAATTTCCAAATCGCAGAAATAAAGGAATCTAAAGTTTCGAAATTTCTTAATTCCAAGATCCTCGAATCCCCCTTTAGAGAACTGAGATTTTCAGAGATGTCCAACCGCGAAGCTGCATCAAACGAAAACATAGAGAAATCACGGATCAGAAATGACGAACATGTCGAAACGACACGCGTAGCTGATCTACCGACGGATCCGCTAATTATTTATCTGTTGGGCAGAGTGTAAGGGTCACCGAATGGATCGGAAGTTGAATAAAAAGGGCGCTGCTCACTGGAAACGTGTCACTTTGCCGAACGTCGTGGCCAACCGTGGTCCAACGACGAGTCAAGAGCAACAGAGGAGAGAAGAACCAAGAGGAAAAACACAACGTAACACCGACGACGGCGACGACGACGACAACGACGACGACTACGATTACGACGGAGAAAAAGACGAAGACGAAGGCGAAGAAGAAGAAGTGGGAGAAGGAGAAGGAGAAGGAGAAAAAGGTGAAGCGGAGGCTGGAAGAGAAAGGCACAAGTGGTATAATCGTGATAAGCAGGTGATAGATGCTCCTCAGGCTCTGCACTGCCGTGGCTCCGCGCAGACAATGGCTATTTGTTTCTGCCTCGACGAAGAAACACGTCCTTCCCTTTCTCGCTTCCTCTTCCCACCACCTCGTGTGCTTCCTCCCTCGATGCTTCTTCTTCTTCTTCTTCTTCTTCTTCTTCTTTTCCTTCTCTTTCTCCTTCTTCTTCTTCTTTAAACCGCCTCGATTCCAGCTTCTTTTCTCTTCTCCTCTTCTCGTTCTTCGCGAACAGCGACGCGGCGCGGCGTCTCTTCTCGCGAGTTGGTCGGTCGGTCGTTCGTTCGTTCGTTCGTTTTCGTGGCCCGTGGAACGATGCTCGGGACACTGTAGTCGACTAAATCGCATCGACAGATAATCACAACTTAATTTGCCCCCCGCGGGCACCTGGCTCTGGCAGCCACACGAATCTGGCCGAGTCACCACTTGGGTCAACGCCGGATTATACCGCGACGTTCGTTCGTGGAAGCGTGTGGTACTTTTTCATTGTATGCAGATGATAGTATTAACCAGGGGGGAATTTTAATAAAGCGATGATTCCTTGGGGGTGGAGTCTTTCTAGCGTGTTAGAGATATGAAATAATTGGGAAATAGAAAACGACGAGTAAATAGGTAACTGAAACGTAACAGGGACATTTATTTTATATTTATTTAGTTTACTTTGTCTGATTCTGCGTTATCTGTGTAATTTTGAATATGGTAGATCGGAGGGAATTTCAACAATAATACTCCTTGCTATGGAGTTTTCTCAGCGTATCAGAGTGATGAAAAGATAGTAATTGGAACGTTGGAGAAGCAAGAGGAGTATTTAGTTTCTTTTGATTCGTTTTATATCATCTGTACGATTCTCAACAGTGAATTGAATAGAACGTTTAATAAACGGAAGATTCCTTGGAGTAGAATTTTTTTATTATTGGGAATACTTTTTTTATTCAGGGATATAGTTGGAAAGTAAAAAGATAATGGTTGGAACGTTGCAAGAGCAAGGGAAATATTTAGTTCGTTTCACATTATTTACACCACTTTCAATAGTGTATTGAAGAGAATTTTAATAAAAGGAAGATTCCTTGGGAATTCTTTTACTGGATTAGGGATTTGGGAATTTTACCGTACTATAGCTGGAAAGTGAAGAGAGAGATTTTTTGCTTTCACTAGTTTTATGTTATCTATACAATTTTCAATAACAGACTACAGAGAATTTTAGTAAAGGAAAAGTTTCCCGGGGTGGAGTTCTTTTATTATGGTTTTTAGAGGAGCAAAGATAGTGGTTAGGAGAACGTTGCAAGAACAAAGCAGGTATTTATTTCGGTTCTATATTATCTGTACAGTTTTTCAACGTAGATCAATACTAGAGCGATACTATCAGTTTAATTGTGTTCTTCACTGCATGTCACACAATTGCAAGAAGAATTTGCTGAAACATGAGACGCAAGATTTTACTAAACAATACGACACCGACAGAAGCTCAAGTGTTGCACCGTAGCTCAAATTTCGTACAAATCACACGTCGTCGTACAATCTCAAACTCTAGCCAACAAATTTCTTCAGAGTTCGTGTCAATTCAATTCTCAAAGGGGGTGGAACTGTGCTGGAGGCTTGGTATCGCGAGAACTACGAAAACCGTGGCTCCCTCGGGAACGGTTAGGCAAAGTCGGCCAAGTCATCGCCTCATTAACGTTCCAAGATCGTCATTAATCATCCATGGGGCCCATTGTGCCGCGAGAAGAGGCGCGAGCCCCGCCACTTTACTAGCGAGTGGCCCGCTCGCTCGCTCGCTCGCTCGACGATTAGCCAAGGGAAAATCACTGCCAGCTGAGAGAGAGGCAGCCGTGAATCGTCGGCAAATGAATTTTAATGACGGACAACATCGAGCCGGCTCATTCGAATCCGCACCGACGATTGATATATTAACTATGACTGACGCGTGAGAATCAACCGTGTGCATTCCTCCTTCGATAAATTTGCGACATTCGGTGCCGTTTGTCCTCGCCAAATTAATTCGTGCCATTTACGAGAACGATTTGTAAAAAATTTAATTCACGAATGAGAGATTTGATCCCAATTTTGATATTGTATTATAATTATAATTCTATTATGTTGCAATATTACATTATATTACTGTAGTTATTATATTTTTAGTTACGTTCAGTTATAACAAATGGCCTGTAACGTTTGCTGATCATAGAAGTGCGTGAACGAGAAAAAATATGAATGTGATACGAGAAGCACAACGTTGACGTAGAGTGGTTTTTTTTTTTTTTTAAGAAAGTCGTGCAAGTTGATTAAAACAGAGTCGATTAGAGTCGTGAGAAAGCGTGAGAGCTGTTAAAAAGAGTCGATTGTGTTGTTTAAAAAGAATTAATTGTGTTGTTTAAAGAGTTTATTTGAGTCATTAATCTGTGTTGTTTGTCTTGTGTAATTATTTGTTATTTAACCACCATTATTGTTATTTAATAAGTCATTTATATTACATCTCTACATTATGATATTATATTATATTATAATAATTATACAGTACTTCTTGCAGTAGAAATTGTATTATTTCCTTACTTACATACAGGTAACTTTGAAAACCTACATTACAATTTATTGTAAAAACTTGTGATGTAGCTTTTTAAAAATTATCATTATGTAAATTCGTTGCTTTGCACGCGTTTGCGTTTTCAATGAAAGGATAAGATAATGGGGCAAAAGTCGTAATATAACTCGGTAACTCAAGGAAAGAGAAAAAAATCTTCGAGTTTCTTCTTATCTAGAACTTCTTTGGTTGAAAAACCAGTTTCCGTGTTTCTCGTATTAAGAGGCTTTCAAACAAATTGCGATTATGTGCCCGACAAATTTCCCGCCCAAATGAAATTACGCGCATCGAGTTTCCTTCTTTTTCTCTTATCTCTAATTTTAATTAGAAGAAACGCCGCCAGCCAACGTGTCTCACTGATTTCAATTCGTTTTAATGGAATTTACTCTAGACGGGGAAACACACCCATACGCTGGCCAATGAAAGGGAACGTTCAAATTATACGAATTGAACATTTAAATTACAAAACGTCGAATAAATTACAAACTAATCGAGCTATCGTTCTCCTTTCTTTCTCCTTTTTTCTTTCGTACGTCGAGAGAGAAAGAGATCTTTCGAACAGTGATTTTCTCAAATAGACGGCACGACGCTGCTCTTGAGATCGAGATCGATGGACGTGACGAACTAAATTCGAGCAAGGATATATATCCACGGGTGTCCCGTATGAATAATTAAAATGTATCCCCGAGTAGGCTATCTTTTAAGCTTATCGGCAGGTTTACCGCGGTAAAGACGTTTCGTTTACAAAATCGGACATGGATAAAGACACCGTTCTCGACTTGGGGAGAAATTGTACCTATTATGGTGCCGATTAGTTTGTAATAATTCCCTTTTTATATCTTGAATCTACAGGAAATTGAACTTTCTTTTTTTTCTAATCTGATCGTCGAATGGCTGTATTGTATTGTATTTTTACGTTTATAAGTCGATTATATTTTGTCCATTAATTATCTCTTATATAAAGCCTTTAATAAACAATTAATCCATTAAATAAGTAATTCCAACCTCTGATAAATAATTCCACTAAATAAATAATTCCGACTTATACGAACTCGTCGAACAGAAACACCCCATCCCGCTGTCGATCAACGCGTGAAAAGAAAATCTATGCAAACGACTTTGATCAAAACATCACGAAAGTTCCATCGGATCCCATATCTTTCCTTCGAACAAAGTTCCATCAAAGGTGACCTCAATTTCTCGAGCAATTGCTCCCTATCCAAGCTCCCCTGGGGTAACCGAATCGTTTATCAAGCAAGCGCGAGCATCGAATCATGACAAGCCTCGTTCGAAACGTTTCTCGCGTTGCTGTTCCCTCGTGGATCACGTTCGTACCAACGAAATTCCAGCAGATTCTTCGTCTCTCCTTCTCCTCTCCTCGCCGACTTCTTCGACCGATCCTCTCCCCGTCTCCCGGCGTGTTCGCCGCCGCGGAGAACTTTATTAAAGCTCGATCGGCCGTCAAGATATCGGATTCCATGAAGCGGCCATTCGGCCGGCTAATGCCGTGAAGATGTAACGCGGATAACACCCGCTTTATTAATTAGCTGCTCTAATCTTCCTGGAACTCGTGTCGCGATAGCCAGCTACACGATGCATCATACGTCCGCGGCGTATCGCCGGCGATTATCACAGCAGCGACGCGATTAAACTTGATTTTCTCGTTCGTAGAAACGCACGTCGATGATTCGGTTAAGCAGGGATTTTTGAATTTGTACTGACGGGATCGATTCGGGTCGTTTCAGAGGATTTCGGAAAGGTTTCGTCTCGAGGAAATTGAAGGTGAATCGAGAGGAAGTAAATTTGGCGGAAAATTGGAATTTTTGAAACTTCCATCTTTTTGTTGAAGTGATTGAATTCTCGGATTGATTCATTGATATGATCTATAATTTTTTATTTAGTAAATAACTGATAAATGAAATGGCTAGAAAACTCCCGAACTTTACAATTTTCAAGTAAACTAAACTCTCAAATTTTTAAGTTCTCAAATTTCTAAGATATTTCCAGTTTCAAAACTTCCGCGTCTCCAAATTCTCGAATTCTGAAATTTTCAGTTCCTGAAGTCTCGAGTCTCTAGTTTCCAAATTCTTAAATTTCCAAATTTCCACGTCTCCAAATTCTCGAATTTCCAAAGTTCCTGAAGTCTCGAGTCTCTAATTTCTAAATTCTTACATTTCCAAATTTCCACGTCTCCAAATCCTCGAGTTCCGAAATTTCCAGTTCCTGAAATCTCGAGACTCCAGTTTCCAAATTTTTACATTTCCAAATTTCCACGTCTCCAAATTCTCGAATTCGGAAGTTTCCAGTTCCTGTCTGAACCTCTCGAACTTTCCCTAAATTCCTGAAATTTCCAAATTCGCAGATTTCTCGGTCTTCAAATTTCCCGATAATCAAACGCTTAGGAACCCTCAAATCCCTAAATTCCCCAAATGTCTCAATTTCCAAGCGAACCTACAATTCAGATCCTCGATTCACTTGTCCAAGCCGCGAAATTGCATCGAAACCGATCGCCAGTGAATTCGAATCTGTTCGTGGATGAATCGTCTAAAAACTGGATATCGTTACGGGGAGCATTGACGTTAGACTTGTCGGGCTCCAGAAATACAGGCAGACGCAACTGAGAGCCCCTGATTACACAGAGGCACATGACGACTCTATCAGCCCTCCGGCATCGTATGGAATATCCGTACAACTTGGCACACAGGCGGCCGCCTGCACGCCCGTCTCGGATGTTCCACGCGCGTACAAGCGTGTACAAGCGTACGTACGGCTGAAAAATATACGCGCAGATACGAGGATGGTGTTCCCTACCACCTCGCGGGATATCACCCTCTCAGCCTCGAATGGCATTAGAGAGCCTAGAACCCGTTTCATTAAACAATGCTAAGGGAGGTATATGTATATATACCAACGAGCGTGTATACGTACGATCTTATCGTGATTCAATGCTCCTGTCAGCTTGTCCGCTCGTCGATACGACGATTTTTATAGTGTACCGGCGATTAAGTGGAATCAGAGTTGGGAATGATTTCGAATAAATGTTTGTCTGAAATAATAATTCGAATACAATTTCTTTAGTTGAATATTTTCTTTTTTTTTTCCTTTTTCATCCAGATAATAATTACTCATTCGTAATAACTCATTTGAATATTTTTTTTTTTTTTACGGGGATAATCATTATTTGTTATTCGTTCTAACTTACTCTCTCTGTTTGTCCGAATGACGATTGAAAAATTGTTCGTAATAACACAAATAATCACAAATTAGTTTTCAATTTTGTACGTTTTCATATGGATACATCGCATGCGTAGAATTGCGTACACGGGTAACGTTTAAAAGAAAATTAATTGTAAATACCAATGTGAAAAGAACAAAATGTGAAAAGTTACTTTACATTCACTCATCCTTTATATATGACCATTGACTAATTAGAATAAATCAGACATCGAATGCTTTTTCGTGGTCACCCCAATTTTACACACATGTCACATTCTATCATATCGATTTAGACAGATTCTGCAGCGCTACTAATTTTTAAATAATAATTTAAACAATCCACTTCGGTAATATATTTGACGCAAGTGGCGTGCATTATTGAATGAAATAATTAATTTAATTGTCTAATCGTAATAGAAAGGTTGTGAAAATTATGAAATAACGTTTAGAAATGTTACAGAAATAAAATAATTTAACTATTTCAAATGCATTATTCGAATTATAAAATAATGCATTTCTATGATATTTTTGTGTATTATTTAACAATTTTAACTATTTACTTATAACAATTGAATCAACGATAGAATTTTCTTATATTTCCACGTATTTTTTCATAGTTCGAATAATTCATTTATAACAATTAAGTTATTTTATTTACAATAACGCAAAAAGATAGTTACATGATACATATATTTCTTGCTCTCTGGAACAATAAATAAGCGAAAATTTTTATATATTGCGCGATTATTCAGAAGCGACGATCACTGCTTAACTTCATTTTCGACTACATAATTTTTCTCTACATAAACTTTATTTATATATCGAATGTATGTATATGCAGTTCAATGTAAGTTCAAAATTAGTCAGTTAATCATCATCAGTTTAGTTAACTGACGAAAAAAATTAATAAATTATTACATTTAACATTGCAATAAATTCATGGAACTGTAACATTGCGATAGAAATATGAAAATTACAAAATTATTGTTTAGTACAGAAACAGAAAAACTGTTTTTTCGAAAAATTAACAAAAATTATCGAGTGTTCCGTATCGCTGACAACATCAGATTAATCTCGATCAGTACGAAGAGATCATTACCAATCAAACTTCTGCGTGCACATCGACCAAATGTCAGAAGTGAATTTTTAAATAATATTCCTGAATATTCCGATTGTTTAAACATTATCTAATATATAAAAACTGATAAAAGTGAACTAAAAGAGATAAAAGTGTTAAAAGTAAATTAAAAGTGAATTGAAAGCGTTAAAAGTGAGATGAAAGTGTCAAAAGTAAATTAAAAGTGAATTAAAAGAGAGTTAAAAGTGAATTAAAAGTGTTGAATGCTAAAAGTTAAAAGTGAAATTGTTGACTGTGTTGAAACGCTTACATTATTCAAGAGAATTTGAGCAGCAGATAATCAAGAAGATCAAACGCGTCCAACACAATCAAATGCAACTCGACCAAATTTTATTTTGCAATCCTGAGTTCAACGATCGATGTAAGTCGTACAGTTTAGTTTCTTTGGAGTTCAGTTAATACTTGATCATGATTATGTGAAATTAATTGCAACGAGTTGAATTGCTACAAGTTGAGCAATTGCAATTGCTACGAGTTGAATCATGCGCGTACATGATATATTTTGATTGTTACCATCTTTTAATAATTATCTTTTTGCATGTACATACATAATCTTACTTTTACAATACTATTATCCATTTATTATTAGACACATTAAGTATTTCTCTTTGAATTTATAATTCGGAAAATAATTTTGTCGAATAACAATTATTAGAAAAGAATACAAAATTTCATCTGCTCGAGATATTCCCGCTCAAAAATTTTCAACGGAAATATTTTGAAGACGAGAAAGTACATATCGCAATCCTGAATTTTGCATCAGGAGCGCATGATACTCGAAGAGGTGACACGACAAAACTCCCTGTCAAGCGTTGCTCCTGATAAGAGAGACTCTTCGATAAAATATTAGGCAGGAATATTTTGAAGACGAGAAAATTACATCTGGCCGATAATTCAAATTCTGCATCAGGAGCACATGACAATCGAAAAGGTGGCACGAAAATGCTCACCGTCGAGCGGTGCTCCTAATACAGAGTTTCTCCGATGAAAATTTAAGAGGGAATATTTTGAAGACGAGAATGCATATATGGCGATGTATATCTGATATCGAATTTTGTATCAGGAGAACATGACTCTCGAGAATGTGGCACGACTAAGAATCCTGGTCAAGCGGTACTCCTGACACAGAGGTTCATAGAAAAAAATTTTATACTGGAATATTTTGAGGACGAGAATGTATATCTGGCCGAAACATCAAAATTTGTATCGGGAAGACATGACTTTCGAGGAGGTGGCACGAAAATTCACTCCCGTCGAACGATGTCAACTGATGTAGAAGTGCTTCTAAAACTTGAAGCGAAAATATTTTGGAAATGAGAAGAGATGAGACTACGAAATTTCAAATTTTGTATCAGGAGCACATGACTGTCTTGGAGGTGGCGCGAAAATGCTCCGCGTTGAGCGGTACTACTGATATCAATCTTTCCAAAAAATTTTTAAGCGTAAATATCTTGAGCTACTGAAAATTTTGTTTCAATAATTTACTTATCAGCTGTTTACTTATTACGGTCCAGTCCAGACCATAAAATGTAGGATAGAAAGAAATTTGCACAACCTAAACTGGACTGTAGATTGCGTAGTTCTTAACTTGATATTTGCAAGTTTTGTAAATATTAATATTCGGAGAAATTGAGATTCTGCTCGCTTTGTAAGTAATAATTCTCCGAGATATTAATATTTGGAATACGAAGTGATTACGTACGGATCTCATTGTAGTGTATCGTAAATCAGTATTGTTTTGCATATTTATCACAGGATTCTATTGAATTTATCACGCTTGTATTGAATTCAAATAATTTATTAAAAAGAGAAAACAATATCCAAAGACGATATAATGATTAATTTCAAACATTTTGATAAATAGTCTTCTTTGACAGATTATTAGAAAAATAAAGAATCAAGTATTAATCCAACGCCAAAGAGAAACCAAGCCATACGACTTACCGATAGTTGCACTCAGGATTGCAAAAAAAGCTTGGTTTCGTTGCAATTGATTGTATCCGACGCTTCTGAACTTCTTGAACATCTGCTGGTGGTTCTGCTTTTCAAATTCTCTTCAGCATTGTAAGGGCTTGAACACAATCCAGAAGTGCACTATTAACTCACTTTGAGCACTTTGAACACTTTTCAAATATTAAATAGTTTTTAAACAATTGGAATTATTATTTAGACTTATTATTCAGAATTATGATTTAAAAGTTCACCTCTTTATGGTTTTGATCGATGTGCACGCGACGAAAGTTTAATTGATAATGAGCTCTTTTCCCCGTACCGATCAAGATTAATCTGTTGTTGATCAGAACAAGTGATGATTTTTATTTAATCTTTCGAATAAATTTTTTCTATTTAGTAATCAATAATTTTATAATTTTTGTTTCTATCGCAAAGTTACATTTCCACGAATTTATTACAATATTAAATATAATAATTTATTAATCTTTTACCAGCTGAAACCAAATTTAAATTCTCATAATATTAATTTTTATGTTATAACTGAATTGATACTAAATAAATATTTAAGTTAAGTAGTCGTCGCGATATATAAAAATTTTCGCTTGTTTATTCTTTCAGAATGTACGCAAAAAATGTACGTATTATATAACTATCTTTTCCATTATTGTAAATAAAATATTTTAATTGTTATAAATGGATTAACTATGAAATAATGCTTTGACATATAAGGGAATTCACTAATTCAATTGTTATAAGTAATGTAAATAGTAAAATTCTATACAAAATACAAAAATACTATACGAAAATATCATAGAAATGCATTATTTTATAGTGTGAGTAATTCATTTAATACAATTAAATTATTTTATTTCTATAAAATTTCTAAACGTTATTTAATTATTTATTTTCAATCTTCCTATTGCGATTAAACATTTAAATTAATTATTTCATTTCGTTTCTTGAAAATTGTAAAAATTCAAACATCTCTAATGACAAAGACAAATCTACCAAGACCTGAAATTTAAAGCCATACTTTTAAATCTTGGAATTTGCCGTGCGATTTTATTTTCTTGAACTTTGAACACGAGGACCAGGCGACGAAATGTTAGGATTTCTCGATAGATTCGTTTAAATGAAGTTCCATTTTTTATATTCAAAGAAAAACAAGATCCACTTGGCTTCATAAAATTATTATCTCGTTGCATTTAATTTGATCCTTCTTTTTTTTTTTTTTTTATTTATAACTCAACATCGACATTTATGATCGTTCGCTGTTCATTCCTGTCTGATGATTATCTTTTGTAAAGTTTATTCAATTATTCGATGAAATCAGTTCTGAGGCTAGGAATGGGATTTGGTAACAGCCGCAGGTGTTAAGGAGCGGCTGAGATGAGAAACGGGTCAACCTGTTTCCACGTAATTAGAATCGCGAGTTAAGTTACTACTAGTTGAGAGAGATTGTGCATCAAGAAACAGAGAGCGAGTGGTCGTATCACTAATCTGGATCAAGCAGGAACGAGACTAAAGTTGAGGTTAAGTTACCCTGATTTACGGCCTCATTATAGAGTTCGAAATACAGGCTGTATAAATGCCTGCGCCTTTATAGAACAAGAAGGCAAGAATTATAATTGCATACTGTTTTGAACAAACATGGTGGAAGATGAATTCAGTTCTCACTTATCTGAGTCAATCGAATTAACTCTAAATACAAACTACGTAGGTTTGAATTATTTTCAATTGTCTATGCCAGAAAAGAAAGGAAATCTTTATAATGTTAAACATTTTTGTAGTTCTTGAATAAATTATTATATCAGTCCCAGCAAATCATCATTGTGATAACGATGATCGTTATATCCGTATTGTCATGTTACGATGATTCATTGTGTTCTTTAAAATTTTGAGATAAATTAGAAATAATAAATATCAACTACCCTGCCCCGAAAAACTTCGAAATATCCTCGACATTGTATTATAAATTCACCATCACTGGATACATTTAAGATAATAATGCATTGAAAATAATATTATACTGATACATTAATACCAGTATTAAATTATTTCGTATCTTATATTATATCATATATACTTGTATAAGTGTATTATTTTATATGTAATATTATTTAAATTAAATATTAAATTACATATCGAAATCACACTTTATCGCATATTTTTCTCTTTGCGCGAACGTTTTTAAACATCCCTTGCTCCTGTAAAACCCTCTGAAATGTCCTGAAAATTGAAACTCGATGTAAATACACCCCTCCCCGCTCCCCCAGCCGAGGAACAAGCGTGAATGTATTATTTATGAGGTGCAATGGTCAAGGCGGGCCGCGCGTGGATGTTCGCCGGCTCCACGGAGTTTGATTAATCTAATCGGCCTATTAATATTAAACAGTTGATTTTTGGCACCGGTTGCGATTATCGGCCGTGTAAAGATCACGTCCGGCGACCGATGGAAATTAACGCGACGACCACGCGGCCTGAATCCTAATCGAACGATGCCTGTCGATTGGCCGGCCGGCAAATTGGTTCTTTAGCTACCGACTGGATGGTCATAATTAGACTATCAATTTCATCGTAACGTCGTGTAATTTATCGACATCCCCGTCCTCCTCTCCTCTTCGTCTCTCTTCTGATTGATTCTTTGCACGTTTGATTCGTTTTTAGCGTTGTTAATAAAAGCCTTGATTTTAATCGACGTGACAAGTTAAACGTGGCAAGTTAAACCGAGTTATACCGTTTGCCAGGTTAATTAACCTCGAGTACTTAACCTCGAATGCAAGACGTCTGAAACGAGACGAAGTTGCAGTAGTTTCAATTCAATTCGATTTTGAATCTGAAACTTTTCTTCAGTTTTTATTCAAACGTTGCAACTTCCCAACGACCAGAAAGATTTCTCTCCGTGTTTTATATAATTCATCGATGGATTTTTCGTTGAAAACGATAAAATCAATAGTTACAAAAAAATCTTTTATTTATGAAACACGAGAGAAATATATTCAGAATGAACCTGATATTTAATCAAAAAGTAGACATAGATTTATCATTATATCAAATCATATGTTTTAAAATATTCGTGAATAAAATTAAAGTCTACGATCTCCTACAATATTTGTAAAAAAAAAAAATACTATATATTATCATAAAAGTTCAATCAATTTTAGAAATCAACAACGATCCCCCTAATAACTTAACAAATCTTTTATGTAAAAACTAAATCATAATCGCAGCCGATTAGCTCATACTATTTGTTATATAATTCGTAATTGCATCAGAGTAATGCAATTGTGCACGCGACGAGTTTCATTGATAATGAACTCTTGTCTCCGTATCGGTCGAGATTAACCTAATCTTTCGTTTTCGTTAATAACAATTAATTAAACTCTCTTGATATCGTATTAGTAACTCGATCGATACAAATTATTAATTGAAAATTTTAAATAGTATTTAGAAATGTTATAGAAGACAATTTATTATGTTTAATTCTTGCAAATAAATTATTAGAAATATTAGATAATGTTTAAACAATTAGAAATATCAATTAGAAATTCACTTCTAAATTTTGGTCGATTGGTATTTATATAAGTCTGTAATACACATAATGCTAATTTAAGTAAAAAAATAATTATATTATAGTCAAAAGTTGATCGTCTCTTAAGAATAGTTATGCAAGAAAGAAAGCGTTCGCTTCAATAAATAATTTTTGATGCAGACGTAACAACATTTTCATATTTCGCGATTTTTGTTCCAATTATTCATAGTGCTCCGGTGCAGAACCTAAATAATATGGCAGATATGGTAGAATGTGAAAATGGCACGAAGGTCAGATAATCCCTAAAGCATGAGACGTGACAAAAATCATTGGATATCCGGTCTATTCTATAATAGTTAATCGGTGATTATACAAGTAACGAAATTTCCTAAAATTTCTCTACTGATAGTGAGTGAAGGTTTTTCCAACACCCGATAGTTGCCAAAAAACCAACGAACAGAACGCACCAATGCCGCGATGGCGTCCGGTTTGCTATACCGGTGAATTTCTCTTGCAACAACGTTACTTGATATCCAGTCATTAATCTAATGATGATAATAATGGTGTAACTCGAACGAACAAGCCGTACACGAACGATTCTAAAAACGGGACAGCCGGTTAAACACACATTTTAGGCGCGCCACTCCGGCTGTCCGTTTAACTATGCTTTAGCGCGAGTTAAACCCGACAATTATGCTGTCAGAGGCCGCGGCGAGGGTGAAGAGAAGGCACAAGAGAAAAGAAAAGGATTGACCGAACGCACAGTGTTACAACTTGTATTACAAAAAATGAAAAAATTAAGCGTCGAAATTCCGCCTTTCATTGCACGAAATTTTATTTTATTTTACGATTTAGATGTGGATAATAGTGTGCTATCTAAACGAGAATATAATATATGAAATATAAATAATAATAATAATATATATAATAATAATAATATATATTAATAATAATATATATAATAAAATAACGCATAATATGATAATACATATGCATACATTTCTTGGTGAATATTTCTTATATTTCCAGTGATTTCATTGTTTATTTCTTATTTTATTAATATTATTAATATTATATTATTATTTGATATTAACATTAAAATGTCACATTTTGCTCGCTTTTGAATCTGTTAATACATTAATAATAGATTTTTCGCTGGCTAGAGCATCACTTCGTTTCTCCAAATTTGAAGCAGATATGATATTGGAGCGGATGATGTATATATATATATATATATATTAACAAGAAGTTTATTTCTTTCCCCCTCTTATTCGTTATACTATAGGACATACGCATAAGCGTTTGGAATTTTCTTCCATCTCGTTGACGATCGCGAGGCCCACGCTCCTCTCTCAGAAAGAAGAAATTACCTGGACCGTGTCTTGTTTGTTCTCTCATACGCGACAAAGGGATTTCCATGATCGTAATCGTCGACCAATGATGAATCGGTCATCTAGGTAGACCTAGTGAGAGAAAATTGACGAACAATCGTCGCTGATGCCTCGTCCGAGAGAAAGTCTCGCGAGTTTCTCCAATGAAAATCACCCTCTGATGCTGGTTTGGCGAGGTGTAATAACAGTCTCGGGTAATTTGCACCACCCGCGCGTGTTTGTATAAAACATAACGAATAATGATAGGATATCGTGTCCTTTTTCCTTACTTTTGGTGCTTTCTTCTCGAATTGGAAAGTTGATATCACTATGTAATATTATAAGTGGTATTCTTAAAGTTGATTTAAATGTATTTTATGTATTTTATGTTTAAATTTTTATGGTAGATTGTAAGTTTGACAGATTTTTTTTCGTGTGTTTTATTAGAAACAGATGAAACCTAGTACTATTATCAAGGTAAATAAAATAAGTATTATTGAAATAAATGAGGCAAATCAATTGAAATGAATCATTTACCCATTATTCGATATTTATAAGTTATATAGTTATCGATTCTGGAATCGAACGACTTTCAAAATAAAATTGTTACAAGTTTTGCACCAAAAAATGGAAAAGGTTTCTAACGATGATTAATATAATGTATCTACTTTTAACTATATAATTTATGTCTATTTAATTTTATCTGATAATATAATAGATGTCCATTTACAAATGATACCAATTAGAAATTAACATCGAGTCAAATTAAAAATAAATATTTCTAAAAAAATTCGTGTCCAAATGATCAAATAAATGAAGAAACTCAAATAAATACTTCTGAAAAGAAAATTCACGTTGCTCAAGAACGATCGAATAAATATTTCTAAAGCATTAGTAATACCGGCCGGAGAACCATCGCAGAAAAGCACAGAAACAATCGAGATAAATGCTAAAAGCAAGCATCGTTTGTATGAAAAGCAATCACACCGAGGATAGTCGAAGCCAGAGAGATAGTCGTGGCACAGAGTAGTGGAATATTTTAACGGGACGGAAGTTCAAAGACACTGGACTCTTGATCATTGAGTCCCGAGTGAAAAACGTCGTTACAGTTGCGTGTCTGCGGCACTGAACGGTACCGACACGCTATCAAGATTGAAAAACCAGCGTGTATTAATATCGATAATCGTGTCATTTGCTTCGTTCCGCGTTCATAATTTATTTGACCTGTCGCGATAGCGGATTATACGTTGGTTAATAAAAATGAAGAGAAATTGTACCAGCGATGAGCTACATATATAAAAAAGTAATTACTCTGAAATTACCGAGGATTTTTATGCATTTCTGAGATATTTCACAATGAAAAGTTTATGCAGAATGTGCATAATACAGTGGAGTGTCCTATAACGAACAATGTTTCTTGAATTTTTCTAAAATTACTATTAATTATTAATAATATATATTATAGTGTAATTTATTATAATATATAATAATAATTATTTTTATTTGTTAGCATTATAGAAATAATTTTATAATAATAACTTGTTACTGTAGTATAATATTTTATTACGATGTATTTTACAAACTGTTACTTTTTTAAACGTTCTAATATTTTCTCAGTCTAAAAAATACAAATTCGCAGAAATAATTGTGATTTTCTTCTCTGTTTGATTTCCTTACTTTTTTTAACTTCTCTCCCACTTCTTATTCCACTTTTTCTATTTCTTGCGGAGAGAGTTTCTCGACCATTTTTCCGACCAATTTTTAACGTTGAAAAGAAAAGGTGCAGAGTCAATGACGAGGCATAATTTGTGTCACGATTCTGTCCTCTTCGTGGTCGATTCTCGATCTTCAGATTTCACTAATGAAGTAACTACTCGCGGCCAATTACTCGCCGATGACGAGAGAACGACAGTTGAGTAACTGCAAAATGATCGGAAATGATGAGCTGCACGGTTTCTCGTCGTCGATAGCTGAGAACGATGAACATGGCTGTGATTGATAGGCCTCCGATCTTGTTCGCTACGTCCACTCTGAGTCCTCCATTTCTATTTTTCATTTTTGTTCTTATACCGATAGATGCACAGTATTTTCAAATAATCACGTTTAAAGTAGAATCACGTTTAAAACAGAATCACGTTTAAAACAGAATCACCTTTAAAGTGAATCTCCGTGTCTCAAATTCTTTAATACAAAGTATCAAAAGGTTGGTGTTTTCTTGTTTTTAGATTGGTGTTTTCACGAGACAATATATTGTTTAAAATAGGATTTAAACTTAAACGAATCTTTATATTTTATATTCTTCGACAGAAAGTTACTTTCGAAGCCTTTTTAAATTTTTCTAGGTTTTTCTTCCACATTCTTCGGAGGTATTTAAAATTCTTCAAGTTCAGATTAGAAAAATCTGAGTCTGATATTCGTTTCTCAATTCGAATCATTGACAAGCTCAATAATTCAGTTTTTACAGATATATCCAATTTCGACTTCATTCGCAACCATGTACGAATGAAGCAAAACGAAGGACCCGATAAACGATCTAAGACCAAAAAATGTCGTCGTCTTAGAAGAAAATCGGCGCTGTGTCGTGCGTGAGGATATTCACACGCGCGTGACGATGCCCCATTATTTTCACCCGATGAAACAATTAGTCAGCCGGCGAGCCAGCCGGTAATTAGACAAAGAACAATTACCGCGATTCGCCTCGTTATCTCGCTCGGAACACGTGTAAGACAAGCTGTTATGAATCGTTCGTCTCCGCGTGGTAACCAATCGAACGATAATTATAATTGGCCGCCATCTCGTTACACGTTGATCGTTTCCTTCCCGAAAAGCACGCTCCATGCAACTCCATGCAAAACGCTTTTATTATACCTCCACGAACGATTTATCGGCCGCAACGGCATGACTTATCGCCCCACCGTCGACGATTTTTAATTGAAAACAAACGAAAACGTCCGACGAGTGGAAATAAAAAAAAAAAAAAGGAAAAGGGAAGTCGATCAAAATGGTAATCGGAACGTTTAACGAAAATTGTCGGCTGATTGGTTCGTTGCTTCGAGTAATTGTAATTTTTGCGAGATTGTAGCTTCGCTTGCACGATGAGCGGATAAGATTGCGTTAAAATTGTTATTGTTATTGGAGGCATCGTTGGTGGATATCGTCTATGGAGATATTAGTTTATAATCGCCGGTGGTGGTGTTATTTGATGTTGTTCGGTATATTAATTTATAGAAATTGTCGGGAGGCGGTTTCATTTCGTAATTCGAGAATATCGTAGATTTTGAAGAATCTTGTAGATGAAAATTATTTGGCTAAATATAAATTTGTGGGTGATTTTTGTTTTTTTTCAGAAACTTGCTTCCAAGGACTTCAAATTCAACTTTTTCTTAAATTAATAAATATAACATTTTAGTTTAATTTAATTCAGAATAATTTAGGACTAGATAAGATAAAATAGTAGGATATCTAATAGCTACCTAATAATCTTAGGATAGTAGGTGTACCTGGTTATTACAAAAATTCGAAAAATATAAAGAACTTGTGATTTCAAAAATCCTTATATTAATAGGGATAAATTCATAAAGATTTCATTACTATTATTTATATTAGTAATGTAGTAGTCATAAGATATTCCTAAAATGAATTTATATATATTATATATTGATTTATATATATTATATGAATTTATATATATTATATATTATATATATATATATATATATTATATATATATTATTAATTCAAAAATATTTTAGTAGATATCATTGGTAGATTTTATTATTGTATTAGTAACAGTATTGAATAATAATTAAATAATAATAATATAAAATATAAAATGATATAAAATAATAATTGAATGGCAATAATTCCCTCTTAAATTTCATTATCCTCAAATCCGCGAAATCGATCTCGTTTTACGACTTATGTGCTTGCTGAAAGACGATAGTATAATTAAACAACGCTAACGTGGAAATGAATGATTGTCTAATAAACGGAGACCACCTCTTGCGTGTCCTTGCCATTTGAATTTCTCTTTTTATTCAAATCCGTAGAATCTAATGTACAATTTATTCACTCGAGTTATCGACCGATAAAAAGCTTCCGTAAAATGGCACCGGTTAACACGAACAGAAAAATCAACCCCTTTACACGCTTCTTTCATTCGTATTTTATTAATATCTATAAAATCTGATCTACGATTATTTTCACGATTCACATGCTCAACGCGATAGCATCGGGCAATTAAATAGCATTAACGCGAAAGTGAGTGCCCTTTTAAAAGGAAACGATGAACCGTCACGAAATGCACCCTCTCACGCGTACGATGTGAATTTTAACTTATTATTTCCTTGTAAATGTTTAATGCCATTTTATAAAAACACTATGAATTAAATTGATATACGTGAAAAATGTAAATGCTGAATTGAATTGAATTGACCAAGGGATATTTAAGATCAGAACCACCAACGACTAGAATATCTTGAAAAATTTGTAACAAAGAAATTAAAATGCAAAAAAACAGAAAATTCAAAAACAAGTCTCCTTCTAGTTATATATTTTATTAAATTTTATATAATTCTAAGCATAATTTTTTTTAATTATCTGGAATTAAATATTTCCAGAATTTAGATGTTATTTAAAATCTGTCGAATCTGCGATTACCCACACGACATCCGTGTCTCCTCTGATAAAAATCCCGCTTCGTCGATTCGGAGAAACGATTTGCGTGCAGCCTCGTAATTTCATCGATGAAATAAAAAAAAAAAAAATTAATACGTGGTAGAAATGGGAGAGAATTTTAATCGTTCAAGAAGACGAGGAAAAGGCGTCGAAAAACTGTGCCTCGTTAGAAATCAGACGTGCTGATAATCGATTCGTTAATAACGTCTGGTTCGATTCATTATTAATGGTAATTAAGTTCGTACAGAAATTGATTACGCGACGCGTCACAGCTGGACGCTGTTAAATAATACATAGCCAGCTCGTGGTCAATGACGCGTGACAAACTCCCATTTACAATGTAACGGAGCACCCTGAGCGTTCGCCACCATGCCACTTTTATCACCCGTGCGTAGACTTTCATTCGTGATCCAATGTTTTTTGCGACGAACGTTGAATTTTTTTTACATTATTTTATTTTACTTTTTTACTTTATTTTATTTTACTCTACTTTTTCTAACCTTATCTTATTTTTACTCTTAAAATGAAACGAATATTGTAATATTGGACATTTCTAAATTGTCGCAATACAATTATCAAAATACATATCAAATGAATCTATTTAATTCAATCTCAACGTATTACAATTAGCAAAGAAATAAAATTTAAACAAAAAGTTTTGCATTAAACGTACCTCCTAGTTTAGAAGACCTGGTTGAAACATGTCTCCATTACTTCAATTGAAAAGCCGACGATTTAATTAATCGTTGTAAATTGTTCGTTCGACGTGTTCGATGAATACAGTTTCGTGAAATTCTTTTTTTTTTCATAATTTACATTGAAACAAAATTTCACTCTGACTGAAAATTTTTGGCAACCACTGCATATAGTTATACATACGCGGATCAAACGATTTACGGGCGAAAAAAAAATATATATATATATATATATATATACAATGGAGATTCGAATAAATCTGCTCGGTAAATACCGTCGTTTTTATCTGCCCGGGAAAAATATCGACGGTGGCTTGATCGATTCCCTCGTTTTTCGCCGCTGTCTCGCGCTCATTCGATTTCCGAATTTATTGGACGATGCTCACGGTATTTGAAATCGCGAACAACTGCGGACTGATCCGCGGTGATTATTCGTAAATTACAAGGTTTTACAAAATACTTTTTATCTTCTGACGCGTGAAATTTAGTATTTCATATTGGATGTTTTACATTTGGTATGTCGTATTTCATTCATACTTTCCGCGCCGAATTTTTCGTACTTTTGTACCTATGTACATTTTTTTAATACAATTATATTCAACGGTTTGAAGTAAAAAATGTATGTAACTCTACAACATTTCTTACATGTCAGAAAGTAAAATTATTATTCAAAAAAGATTTTTAAATTCTAAAATATTGATTTATTTTTGTATTCCTTTTTATAGTCCTTAAATATCGAAATGAGCGGACGATCTTCACGAGCCTCATCTAGATATATGTAATTTAATATCGAACGAGTAACTGTTTTGTTTTCCGAAAATTCCATTAACCGAATCAGATTTGGTCTCCCATTTAGTTCAGATAGTTTGTGTTTCGTAATTGGTATAGGTATTAGAAACTCAAAGTGGATAATACATATCGAATAAATATACAAAAAAATATATAAATATACATTTAAAAATGAATGTATTCCTAATTCGTTATATGCTCCTCGTTCAGTTCTGGACTTTTGGTAATTTTAAACGCTCGAAGGGTTAATTTCAGAAACTCATCATCTCAACGAAAAAAAAAAAAAATTATATTTTTATAACAGAAACTTTTCAACTGTCACTGAATGTGTAATATACATACCTGTAGATATAGAGCCTGGCACCCCCAACCACCCTCTGATCCCCTACCATAGGAGAACCTGTCAATTGCGTGGCAACCGGGTCCACGATTGGATAACACTGAGCCGAGTCGCTATATCGAGCTTCGATTATTGGTTCACCATGGGGTAGGTGGGCGAGGCATTTGCACACCGGCATTTCCTCTTCTTCTCTCTCTACCCTTCCCACCGAATCTGCCCCTAGTACCGGTCCAGAGTTGCAGGACCAAAAACGAGCTGCCAATTAACCAACAATCCGAAACAATTTAGCCGGTCAGATCGTATCTGCGCTTTCAGCGGGCGAAACTTCGAAACCAGGACCCCTTAAGCTGCGTTCATACTGGTCGAATTGAGAACAGGATGTAAGAAGGTATTTTAAAGATGTTTTTTTTTTTCTTTTTTGGAGGGCAGATAATTAAGCTACCTGAAAGCTATAAGATTATCAGTAAGCATTCGTGAAAGTTACAACATCAATTATAAAAAGAAACAGAACACAAATAGAATTGGAAAGAAATATACATACAGAGTTATAATGTATCTAACAAATCTTTCGTTGCTAATCTCTATAACAGTATCAAATACGAAGTAAAGTCTTTTTAATTTTAATTATGTAAATTATAATCATCTATAACACAAGAACACTATTTCAGAGTTAAACTTTTCTTTTTTTTGTCTTTTGTCACTATAGATAGGTATTGATTCGAAAGTATTCGAAGGATGGAATGAATGAAAATTGATTCGCATGAATTGCATTGAAATAAATAGCAACTTTCTCTTCCATGCAACTACTAAATAAAATTTATTTAAAAATAAATTTAACAGACGATAAAATTATTTTAAGAGTCGATAAAAATTCTTATCAAATTACATTCAGGCCTTTGAATTTTAAAAATGCAAGACGTTGAAAATTCTAAAGTGATCCTGATTTTTTTCGAATTTCATCTTCATCCCTTAGAAGAGCATCAAGCATCTGATCAGAAAAAAAAAGAAAAAAAAAAAAAGAATCCTTACCAATTCTACGTCTAAACGATCTTCATTCAACCACAACAGAAATCTGAAAGTTCGCCAAAGAAGACGAGCATACCACCCATGTACGTTTCCCTGTGTGCTCCACCATCAGTTTGTGCGCGAAACGTGGGATTACCGGGTAGGAGAGATCGTGAAGCTCACGTAATAAGAGCGAACGAGGAAGAGATCTCTCAGTAGGTGGAGGCGAGCGCCTACTTCTGTGCCGGTTTAGACGCCGATAGGCCGACGGCGCTCTCTTTGCACGCTTATTACCCTAATGCCAGTACTTAACACACTGTTGCTCGGCCGTATTCATCGAGCGTATTCGTCGAGCTTATTTGCCGTGGCAACGACCGGCTGTGTCCCGGTTTACCTTGGGACCCCCCTCGAGCGTGCCGTCCAGCCCCTTTTATCTGGCCATTTTGCATTTTTTCCCTTGCCCTGCCTCAAATTGGCAGATCACTCCGAGATTTCTTTCGAGGTCTCCACGGTGAGAGATCGGTGGATTTTAACAGAACTGACCTAATATCGTCGAGCTACGTTGTTCGCCTGTGTTGTGACGATCTGCATTGTGAAGTAACGCGACCGCTTACTGGTTTTTCAATTAACACCGATTAACTCCAAATGATCCGAAAATTCTACAATTTCTAGAGGCTATATAGATAGTTAGAAAATGAAGTTAATAAGTTCATTAATTAATAAATATCATTAATAAATATCGCCTGACAGATCATCCTCAACTCCTAATGAAATATTAACGTATGTGACATTGAGGACACAATGTCATATTGACACTGATCAATGACATTTCATCAATGTCAATTAACGATTTTGTTCAAATTAAATAGATTTCGAATTTCCAGTGATAGATTGTAGTTTCCAACATCATGTACATGTAGCGGGGAAAAAATGAGGTTAATAAGTTAACGAACAAGCTAATAAATATCACCTGATAAACCCTCGGCTTCGAATACGTTGGAAAATCGTGATACGTGTCTGATAATCGATATGTGCCTGACACATTAACGCCACGATTTACAACGATTTCGTTTGGATTGAGTTTCGAATTAACGATTCGAAGTTTATGGTAATAGAAAATTGACAACAGTGACAGGTCGTAGATTTCGTGGCTGCCGTGCTCGATCGACGACCACGGGATCGAACGTTGCAAAATAAGAAAGTAAACCGTATAATGCAAACGCCTGGAACACGGTAAACATCCAGCCCCGCAAATTACACGCTCCAACGTGATTATATTCGAAACACTGATTGCTATACCTGAGAGAGGTAAACAGTAATGACTTCGAGATTACATCTATTTAAAGGTTATAATAAAGTTCTAAGCGGTACACGATGCGAGCCAGTTCGCACTTTTACTCGCAATGTCTGCTAAACTGCCAGCATTAAAGCCTATAATGTTGTTTCATCGTTTGGAAAAAAAATATTCCTCGGATATGTATGTCCCGATTATCGTTTCAGCTTTCGTTGAAGAAACGTATCCGAAGAATTACTAGTTTGTTTAAGAGAATCTTCCATATCCTCCGTTCAAATCACGATAAATGACGATATTTTATATCCATTTTATGAGAGGAATTTCACTACGAAAGTTCACTCTAATTTTGACTTTTGCCAGAAGTTATGAAGAACATCTTAGAAAGTGTACAGAATTTTTGATACATTACGTAAATTAAACAGATGAAAAATACAGTAGCTTGACATTCTATATTTAACGCTAATAATATCATCGGATCATAGATAATAATTTATATTATTACATTATAAACTATAATATTTTAATCTTTATATTTAAATTATATTAATCATGTAATTATATTTTAAATTTCATTTATATCAAATAACTATATAATTTATAGATTTTACTATTAAAATTAAGGATATTTGATTTTATCTGGCATTTAAAACTATCTAAAACTATTGTGATTATTGATACCTACTTAAGAGCATTTGTTGAGAGTAATTTTTATCACTCTCCTACATTCATATGAATACTGTGACCGATAACAACAATTACTATAAACGAAATCATTTCAATGTAAGTAGCCAAATGGACGGATAATTAACTGACTTCCTAATTAAAAAAAAAAAAAAAATATCGCAAAAATTAAACGACCAACAAACTCCAAAAGTTTCCAATTTACGATCTCCAAATGCAAAAACAAACTCGCCGCGCCGATGGATCAAGGAACTCATTTATCCCAAACGATATAATACGATCCGGTTCACTTCGTGACGAGAGAAACAGAAATTATCATAACATTGCTCTGTCAATTTCGAACGATACGAGAATGCAGAGAACGCCCTGCCAGAAGAAGCAGAGAAGAGGATAGAAACGACGCTGTCAGTGACTCGATGCAGAAAAAACGAAGGGGGGGACTGTTTCGCTCTAGGCACCCGGTATATAGATCGTTCGTACGCGATGCTACCCCAATGGCGTGGCGTTCTCGGCAGATAATTATCACTAACCATCAGCTATTTGCGAGGAATGGCTGATAATTGCTACGTTGTTCGGCCTCTACCGACCGATAACCCGCCTAGGACTCCTTTTAGACGAGCTCTGCTCGCAGTCACTGCAACCTCCGGCGGCCCCCCTCTGCCTGAATCTTCCTAACCATTTTTGTTCCTCTCTTTTTGCACGCTCCGCGAGACCCTTCCACGTTCCCTTTTCCTTCGAACGGCGCGGTGCTCCTCGCTCGTGAGTTTGCCGTACAATGAAAATTTTATTCCTTAGTATTTGTAACTGCGAGTAAGAACTCTGTATATATTACGATGTATATTTGAAATTTTTATATATATAATCTATAAAAATTCTATACACATTTTACATGTAAACCTTCGTGCATATACCTTTCATGTAATAAAAATTTCGAATATACATATTTATAAATATATTCGTTTCAAATGTATTCATTCACGTAAACCCTCAATATGTAAATAATGGACTTGACCACTTCACAAGAAAAAAAAAGAAAAGAAAAATGGCTCAATTGTTCAACATATTACATAATAAAAAATATATATATATATATATATATATATATATATATATATATTCAAATGTACTCATTCACGTCAACCCTCAATTAATAAATAAATGGACTTGTACCACTTCCCAATAAAAAAAAAAGAAAGACACAAGAAAAATGGCTCGACTGCTCAGCATTCCCGCTATCAAAATAATAATAGTAAATAACATTCGCGAAAAAGGGCAGGAACGTTGCAACGAGAGCGGCATCTTTCCTAGAAACCACCCCCGCTATCTTGTTCTTCGAGACACGCTATCATTAATCGCAATTAATTCGCAAATACGACCTTACCGGCGTGATTGCCGGTCGTCATGCTATCTCGTTACATTTTTCGACGCCCACCCCAACGACTGATACTGACGATCACTCGAACGAGAAATCGGCAGAGGTAAAAGAAGTTTGAAGAGGCAACGCCGCATAACACACACCCTACAGCGGAAAGGCACGCAACGTTAGCGCGCGTGTACTCGCGAGCCACTGGTTGGATAACTCTCTTATTGCCCTGTAAATCGTAATGTTACACCAGCAATTTAATAAGCCGGCTACGTTCACTTATCCCCACTGACGAGCGTTGGCTCACATAATAATGTTAATGGTAGCGAGTATATCTTCTAGGACAGCTCGGGGGAGCCGGCTAAAGCGGTTTATAAATGTGTTATATATATATATATATATATATATATATATATACACGTGTGTGTGTGCGCGCGAGCGTATGTGTGTAAGTATGTGTGCGTAAATAGCGTAAGAGTGAAGTGGTCAGTGAGTGAATGGTAATACACTGACGCACGCGTGGAGAAGGCTGGTGCAACTTTTGATTGGGAACAGATGGTGATTCAATGGTTTTCGCGTACCAACTGGGGATGAATCTTTTGTTCAAGATTAGTATTATCTTTAATAAACAATTTTATAAAGTTTTCGATGTATTATATAATAACTCGATAAAATGATCGATCAAAATAATTCATTTCACTTGACAATAATTTAACGAAGTTTTAATTTTTGGAATCTTGTGTCTGACTCCGGCTGAAGGGCCATTTTGTTGGTAACCTTTTTTCCCCGATCAGTCAATATCATCTTAAATTTTGCAATTCTACGAGATTTAAAAATACACTCGCTGTATTTATAACGTTAGGATAAATTATTATTTGACCTTATGCTCTCTTTTGTATGAAAAGATTTTGGAACATTGAATAACGTCTTGACACATATCGAGCTAATTGTTGGACATTGGATATTAATTTTTGGTGTGAATGATAAATTTTCAATAAATGGAATTTAATAAAATAATTTAGCAAAACGACTTTTTAGTTAATTGATTGGTACGGTAGGCTCTAGAACTTCTGGAACGGATGTTTTCCTACTAAAATTTTAGGGAGATTTAATTATCAGAACAGATCCGCAGATAGTCAAAATATTTAAAAATAGATGAACTGTCCAAGAAGTTAAGAAATCTCTAGATGGTTTCTTTCCCATGAAAGAATTTTTTTAAGGCCGACTCTTGGTTAATTAAAATAGTAGATTTGGAGATAATCAAGGGAAGAATACGTAGAAATAAACGAGTGATCCCATGTAATGGATGTTAAAAAAGAAATTTTTTATATTTCAACACTTAGAAGGTATCTAGAAAGTTGCAATTGATGTTGTAAATTTGAAGAATTAAAAAACTTTTAAATTGAAATTTTAAATTGATTCAATTATCATAATGGAAGATTCGAAACTGATCGAATTAAATATTCAAATCTAAATATCTTTCACATAATAAAACTAATTCTTGTCGGGAATCATGAAATCTTAGGTAATGTCCATTCCATCTAACAAGCTAATTTTAATCTCTACACCCAAAAAAAATAATACCTAAATACGTAATATAGAAAAACATTTATTTCAACCAAATTTTAGTCAGTATCCTCTTGCTGACTGAATTTATTTGAACTTAAATTTCTATTATATAAGCGAAAAATTACTAATAGAAAATATTATATGAAAATTAAATAAATTAAATAATTAAATAAAGTGTTGTCCCCCGACAAGATCATATGAACGAAATTCTACTGTAGAAACATGTTAACCATAAAATAGTTCAGCATAAAACAGCGTTACATTACTCAACGTTCATTATAGAACTTTCTCCAAGATTTTTCCTAACTGCAAATATGTTCAAACACGTCCAAATACCTAAGCTATTCCAGTGACTTCTTTTAACACTATAACTACAAAACTTGCATCAATGAAATTCGAAAGTTCTCGATACGATAAAGAACACAAACTTTTTATTAATGTACTTTACGAAAAATTATTCGAATCTGTAAAAATACACTCTTGTGAATCTAAATTCCTCGAATTTTCACGAAAAATTGATCGCTTCGATTATATTGATATTCACTAATAATTGTGTATCCTTGAAGATAGAGAAGCGAACTTAACCATCTTCGGTTTATCAAATATCCATCGAATCGTTTCTTGCTACGAAGGTTCAACTCCAGCCTGAGTTGACAATATAAAAGTTAAATGTATATTACAAACTTAAAGTTTATTCGTGATAGTTGTACAAACTTAAAGTTTGTATATTACAAAAAGTTTGTTGGTAAAAGTTAAATGTATATTATAAACTTAAAGTTTGATTTCGTGATAGTTGGTATACTTTTTTCTGATGTTTCGAAAGTAGTTTAGATTGAAACTTCTTACAAAGTTCTGTTTTTATATGCTTTTAAGGAGCTAGGATCAAGCAAATCAGCGTTTAATATTAATATATGTATATAGGAAGAATAATGCGTGCAGTGAAGCACAATTTTGTCGGTCCCAATTACAAAGTTATTGTTAAATGATAAAGGCTGCGAAATTTACCAATATATTGAAAATATATATTTGTTTCTATCAAAGGATTAAAAACCAAAGTTGAAATGAATCTGATAAAGAAATCTAGTGATAGATTTAAAACTAAACGAAGAAATTCAACGTACACTTCGATGAAATATCCAAACTTTGATACTACGGATTTTTATACTTTTATGGAAAACGTGCTTTAACATTAAAGTAAATCATACGAAAGAACTTGTAGAAATAAAAAAACAAAAGTTAGATTATTCAACTTTTCAAACTTCGTTAAAAGGAATTAAATTTATGTACCTGTTACCTACTTATGTGCCTTAATATTAAAATAAACTTCAAAATTATTTAATCAAAATGAAATTAAGATGAACTTACTAATTAAGCTATTAAACTAAACCTTAATAAAGAGAAGAAGTAAATCTAATAAGTTTAATGCAATTTAACTTAATTAAAATTAAAATAAAGTCACAAAAACGAGACACCAAACCTAACAGAAATTCTACTAGACACGTAGAAAATAAAAAGAAAAAGCAAGGTTTAATAATTTAAATTATCTTGATTAAGATAAATGAAAATAAATTTACTGAAACGAGCAAAACTAAATTCTAATAAACATGTAAAAACAAAAGAAGTAAACTTGGCAAGCAAGTTTAATAATGTAACTTAATTGAAATTAAATTAAAATAAATCCTGGTAAAGTAAGATGCCGAGCTAAGCTCCGAACAAACTTGTAAAAATAAAAGGAAACGAATTTGATAATTGAACCTGGCTGAAGAAACACTTCTGCTTTCTATTTTTACAAATTCTTTTCTACAATTTACTCCGATATTGGAGCTCTCTCTCTCTCTCTCTCTCTCTATTACACAAATATAGATACAGTTACTCCAGTTATTACATTCTTCGTACCGAGCGTTCTAACGACCTATGAATAACATACCGAGCATAAACGAATGCTTGTTTCGACTTGAATAATAATTTTCGCTTCGTGGCTAGCAGACGGACGAACGTGCACACACGCTCGGCTCCTCGGCTTCTAAAACTCGCCGCAAGAAATCAGATAACACAGTCGAAGAATCCATCGAATCCCTCTTCCGATCCGTGGAAGAAGATGCTTACGTACGTTCGTGAGGATCTCGATTCACCTGGAAGGCAACCGTAATTACGCGTGGCGACTATTCATTAAGCTGATTGCACCTTCCTTCTTCTCCCTGTTCTCGTTTTGCCATTGCAACTGGCCGGCAACGTTATCACGGCTGGTTCGCGTAAAATCGACCGCTACCCAACAGTTGCCATGCATACACGTTAGAATTGCGCTTCTATCTGTCGATTTTTCTGGGACACCCGTTAATTCGAGGTCAGCGTTCACCCCGATGAGGGATCGTCGAACACCGCGTTTCATCGTTCGGGATATTATTACCGCGAGATGAAGGAAAAGGTGCTAGCAGATTTCTTTTCTTTTTCTTCCCCCTTTTCTTTGTTTTTTTTTTATTCACCTTCGTTTCTTCTTCATGTACAGTTCGTTACATCTAGCGTTTATAGTTAGTTGATCCATGAATTTATGTCTACCTTTTTGACTGAGAACTTGAAATTCGTTTTGCCTGAGCTTTGACGATTTGTTGCATTCGTTTGCTTTGCTCAAGCAATTCGACGTTTCTAAAATGTAAAAATCTTGTGGGTGGTGTACTCTAATCTTGGAGATCAGAATTCTCAAAGGAGAAACCCAAAGATTGGACGAAAAAATGATGATGCAACTCGTAATGTTTGATCCGTTTCGAGGCAAGACTTGTTTCTCCTCAATACTCATAAATGACTCGGCAGGTCGCAACTGATGATTGGACTAAAATACTATTCGGAAACTTCTAAAAGTTTGGAATTCCTCCTCAGCAAGTAATTCCAAATATTTTGAAAATGTTCCAATTGCCGATTGCGAAGGATTGTCCGAAGTTGAATTCAATTTATACTTTACACTGTTATGAACGAAATGGAGTTTCCCTCGAGAAGCAATTGAAATAAATTCCCCTTATCGATAACTACAATCGACCGAAATAGAATATCCCCCCCTCGTCAATAATGATTATTGGCAACGAAAAAAATGTTCAATCACTCATATTACTTATTTAATTTCTTCATCAATACTCGCGCAGTCTTCTAAAAAATTTTCTCTGCATTTTGAGATTACTATCATCATTATTTATCGTGACGACTGTTATTATTATTATTTTATTTTTTTTTTTTTTTTTTTGGATCGGTTAAAAGATCCGAATCCACTTGCGAGACGATCGAGTCTCCAATTATTAAAAGGGCTTATCGCGCAATCGGCTTTCTCGCAATTACCGCTCGCGAATAGAATCGGTGGACTCGTCTTCGAGTGACTTCTGGCCGGATACTAAACTACCCGTGCGTCCGATCGATCGATAATGAACACGTGGAAATATTCGAGGGGGATACGTGACCGTGCATACGCACGCATCGCGAGCGTGTTCCAATCGTGCAATGCACAGGCGAGCAACGATACATCTCTTCTGATCGAATGCGTTATTATCATCGCGACGACATTGTAATATCGTTCCCCACTGTGAATAGACGTCTGCTGATCGTAGAAGTATTCGACGTGACTTCCTCCTGCAGGATCGTTGATCGATCGAACGACCGATCGATCACTAACCGGAGACTATTAATATTTCGCCAACGATCGTGTACACTCGGACGGCTATTTTTGTCTAATGATTCTAATTACCCTAATTATTTTTATCTTATTCGATGATTCTAATTATTTTCTATTTTTAAGAAGCGGATGTCAGCGAGGATTTCTTATTAGAAGATTTGAAGAAATCTTTGTGGGAAATTAGGAAATTTAGATTGGATTTGATTAATAATACGCGGGTACATTAATAATTAAACGATCATTTCCTGGATACGAATGGTTCGATGAGTTAAAAGATTAAAATGCGTTCATGTGATTATTCTTGATTAACCATGAAATTTATCCAAGTTGAAGGTTAAATGTTTGATAATAATTAGTGTTGAAGTCAATTCATTCGAAATTCATCTAATCTCTGGTTTAATCTAGTTCGAAATTGTTTCTGTGGAAACAAACTCTAGACACGCGTGAAATCTTCACGAAAACAAATCCATACAAATCTATACTGACTACACTGTTTAAATCAATATAAATTTGCTTAAATAAGCTTAAATTCGAATTAAATCAAGTCTGCCGATTGGCTCGAATTTCACATTATACAATAAGCATGTAATTAAAGTTAAATTGATATTATACAATAAAAACGAAATATAATTCATATTTAATTCTTTAATTAAAAGAACGATATTTAAGTTGAGTCTCTACCATCTACTCATTCAAATATTCATTTAATCTATATTTTGATTATATTTTGATACTGACGTTCGAGTCTAGATATAATTTAAACAAAATGAACTTTAAAACGTTCCGTAATTGCTCAAGATTTACATCCGCGTAAACCGTACGCAAAGCACGCACGTTCGTAGGCTATAAACGGTATAATAATTTGAAAAACACGGAAATCTCCTTACCCGCTTGGGGAGAAAAAGCAGAATTAATTCTGGAAATTTACGTCGATGTAAACGGCTGGAATTTTTCGGGCAGGGTGAAGTTGAAGTATGCAGAGAAGCGGAATCGGTTCGAATCGGACTCCGAAGAAGTTCACCGCCGGAATGTGGAAATCGATGATCACTCTACTAGCTGGCCAAGGTATTCCATTGAACATGCTGATACCAGTGTGTGATCCGCCTCATTTACGATACACGAAACACATTCAACCGACATTCTACAGAAAATTCCTCTCCACGGATTTCCATCAACAAAATTATTACGCGGTGAAAATAAAAGGATTCGTGCATCTACTTACAACTCTCTCAGCTCATTAACGGTGTTCGGAGAATGGGAAGAAAAAAGCTTGCTCGTAGTTTATTCTTACTAATTCTACGAATTCTATATATTAATAATAAAGATTATTGTAATTAATAAAGAAGAAAATATAATTAGTAAATATTATACTCGAGTATAATAGACAAAGAAGATTGTTTCGTTTGAAAGAGGTACGCCAATTTTTCGAACATACTTCCGAATCTACGGGAAATATCTGTTTAATTCAAAAATATCGTGCAAAAAAGAAAAATTTCAAGTTTTTTATACAATCTGATTGCATGTTTATATATTTCGAATAAATTTCCCCGCATTAATAATACTTTGCAACGGAGAAAGATTTTCGGCAAATATGCAAATTCTTTTGCTTTTTCATTCTTGAATAATTAGAGATAAAGCAATTTCTATTAATTTTCATTCGACTAATTTCAATTTAAATCATTCGAAAATTTCAATTTCAAAACAGACAAGAAGACAGTTAGGGAGAAAAAAATTTCCAGGTAATAAAATTATTGAGTCGTTTAAAACTCTCGCTGGAGAAATTAGCGGAGGAAAGTAATCGCTTTCCTTCAATTCAATTAAAACGCATTTGCTACACCGTTATTAGCCACGCTTCCGCAAATTACCCCTGTAATATCGAATCCAATAATTCACAATCCTTATTATACCAGTCCTATAAACGCGCCTAACCGCAGCCGGATCGTCGTTCGAACTTTATGCAAATTTACGAGAACGTTCAACGCGTAAAGTCGGCATAAAGTCGATCAACGGCGACGCGGTTCGTCCAGCAGCACACACAGCATTTTTATCGCATCGATCCGAGAGAGCCAGCGAAAACCGGTGTCGTAATGCAATCGAACGAAAATCCAGTCTGCTCAGAACTGCTGGAGAAACTCGTGACATTTCTTTTGCGATCGACGCAAATTATTTCAATTATTGCTCAATTATTTCATCTTCCAGCCAAGATCAATGAATTGCCCGAAACAATGTTATGAGATAAAGGTGTCAGTGCATGCACATTTGCTCGATTGTAATTACTCTGAGAATGTTCGAAGACTCGAAGGTCGATCCTCATGGTATTTCAATAATTTATAAATTCTTCTGAAAAATTTGCGATATCTCTTTCTAAAGAGAGGAATCATCGAGTCTTTGTAATTTATGCAAGTATAATTGAAGATCATTGTTAGTCGACCCTCGAATCATTGTACTTCAACTTTACATTCAGCACAGCAGAATGATCTGTGACATTCTAAAAAGCTGTTTGATATGAAACTTGAATCGAAGAATCATTTGTACATACTGATAAGAATTTCGTTTGTGCTCGAGATGTTCTTTAATTTTAGAGAAATATGAATGATGAAAGCGACAGAGTTGAAAAAGAACAAAGAAGATGCGAAAGAAACTAGGTGGTACGTATTCGTACAATTTTATAATTGAAAATAAAGTTTCAATTTTTGAGAGATCACTGGTGTATAGATATCAGGAGGCTCCAAAGGATTAAATGAGATTAGATCTTGATGGAGTCAGTTTATATTGGATTTGATAGATTGAGAGCATGGAGAATTAGAAGATCAATTTTGCAATAATATCTAGATAATGGTTGGTGTTCAGAATTGGGAGTTGAAATTAATTTTGAAAAAAATTTCGAAACTTTGAAAATTAACTTTGAAAAATATTTGATGCCATCATGGAATTGGAATGAATTTGGTCCTTTCTGCAGAAAGCTTCTTATCATCTTTCAGGATAATCATCGTGCCTTTCGTACGATGAGATAAGAGAATCTACTGCAGGAAATATTAATTACATTACAAATATAAACATACAGATTATACAAATATACATTGAATCAATTAAACATACATTATATATGTAGATTACAATCAAGCGAAGCTGATCGATTCTAATTAAATACGAAACCTATATTCCAATTAAAAAAATTAAAAATTTCCTACAAAAACTCTTTTATAATTAATCAACTCTTTCCAACGGAATCTACTTCTAACTCTCATCTACCACGAGAATCTTTTCCACTTACGTAATGCACGAACAGCTTACTAAAACGCGGCCGAATCGAACAATTCCAGCAACAGCGAGCACTCGAACTGACTGCTCTGCCCGGATTGCGAATCCGGAAAGGAAGATGGAATTGTGTCCTGCAATTTTCCCTGATTCTTACGATTCCTCCCCTGTCTCAAACGGTGGAATCGAATTCGCGGAATTACACGCTGAAGACGATGCAATGCCCGGTGCAAAGACGAATCGTGTACGAGGGGATTCAGATCCGTGTCGGCCGGTCGTACAGAAAACGATGGAAACGGCCTGAAACAGCGTTACGCGCCTAATAACCGAGTATCATCTCTCGTGTCGGGCGCGGACGAGCGGGGGAATTTCTACGATTCGAGATCTCGATCCGTGGATCTGTCTAATGTGGCCCAGCCACGCGAACCTATCATAACCTGGGCTAACCTCGGCCACCTAACCACATGTTTGCCAAGCTAACCTCTTACAGCCTCGATTTCCCTTGGATTTGCATTTCTGCCCAGTGCTAACGTTCCCGCGGGATCAACGTTCTTCGCCAACGGTCCCGTATTTCTTCTTTCCCTCCTTCCCGTGTTTCGCTTCGTTTCGCTTCGTTCCAAAAGGGAAATAATCACGGGGAGTCGGAGAAACGGTTTGATTGTTCGAACGGAGATCGGCCGCCGCCATTAACATCATGTTAATGCGATCTCTGCTCGAACTTTTTTTTACAGAAAACGGACATATCCAGCGATTTACCTGCGAAACTGAGGATCGGCACGATGGTTTGAAACGTGGTTTCAATCACTTTCTCGAGCTTTCGATACACGACGGGTTGGCAGAGGAATGGCAGAGGAGGAAACATGACTGTGATTACGCGATGCGATAAGTATTGAGACGCACAATCGTTAGTCGATTATAATCTTATACTGTGTATCTCATATATTGGTGTTGTATCAGTTTTTCTGTTGGCTCGTCCTTCTAGCCAAAAAGATTATTTATTACAATTGTCAATATTTACTTCATACATCAGAGTAAATTTCTTGTCTTCTTTTTAAGTAAAATTTTTGAATATTATAAATTCATTGTTATTTTATATATATATATTTATTTATTTATTTAGAGATTTATATTCACTTTAGATACATAGTTATATATATAAAATCCTATGTTCTAATAGATAATGTTTCCAAGATTTTCAAGATCTAAAGCCTCTAGTACCATGATTCTTGTAAGAATTGGAAGGTTAACATTTATAAAAGCAACTTTCTATTTTATGATATCTTAGAATTTTATGATATCTACACAGTTAAACTCTAAATTTACATTTAGATTTCAACCACACGGATTTATTCTTGTATTCGAATCGTTTGATAGATTGAAACTGATAAAATCACGGTGAAAGTGACTTAATCATACCACAATAACATTATAATTATAGTACATAATAATTCAATAAAATAATAATTCGATAATCATATTCTTATAATATTAATATCAATTAACAATAATTATAAATTATACGTGTTAACATGTATAATTATAAATTATTAATAATAAATTATAATAAAATTATTAATAATAAATTAATAATAAATTATAAATTATTAATAATATTAATAATTTCACTATAATTCATCAACATTATAATAATACTCAAATGATACGTCGAAGGTCAATTAGCGTTTCCGAAGATGAAATAGCGTGTGTTTGGACACATTCTATTCTATCGAACGTAAAACTCGAAATGGCAGATTGCAAATGGATCCAGTTTCTTTCGCGCTGGAAAAGCCAGTTTATTATGGAGGAAGGGGGAGAGGACAGAGAGAGAGAGAGAGAGGAATAAAGAAAAAGAAAAAGTGAAACAGCGTTGTCAGACTATTTATGAGGTTAATTGTTAAAAGCGAGAAGTAGAGATTGCTCACAATTGAGACCAGTTTCCGCGTATCGTATTTAAGTTCCTAGAAACCAGTTTCCTTGGCCAGAGTGAAATTTCACGTAGAGACCCCGAACTAGCAGCAGAGTCGGATCACCGAGCGACTCCTCGAGTGATTCCTCGAGACCAGTTCCCCGAGATCAAAGTGAAACGCTCGGATCGGTTTCTGGCAAACCGTATATAGACACCTTTGGAACCAGTCCCTATTATCAGACCGAGTTTTCTTGACATCGGTTTACTATGATCCGCGCCCGCAGCACGGAGAACTCTTGCCAACGACGGTGAACACACTTTGTTGGTCGGGCTGTTAGGACTCAATTGAAGTCGCGTGAAATACTGAATGACCGATACTCCGTCGTGTCCAATTCAAACAAGCGTGTCTGGTCAGAAGCTGATTTAGAAAAGAAGGCTCTTCGAAGATTATTATTATCGATTCCACGTACGTGTGAAGAACATGACTAGGACGATGGAAAGTTATCGATAATTTCAACTGATGTAGAGTCGCTTCGGTTTCATTTCAAATAACTACTTTGATAGCTGTGAGTCCGTTCATTCCGAAGTTGAGTTTACATCCCACAGCTGGTGAGAAAGCGAGGGTTACTTTTTCCTCGAAAGTCGTAAAAATTCAAACATTTCAATGTGTGGAAACATTAACAAAATTTTTATTGCCGACTAAATCCATGATACTGGTAGATCCAATGCACGATATTATAAAACAACGAGATCTTGTCACGATATCCATTTACAATTATCCTCTTGGCAGTAATAAATCGATAGTTTTAGTCAGAGAGAGTTGACTCACCAATTAATTAGAGAGAGTTAATTCACCAATTCTACCAAAGAAAAAAGAAAACTTTACCAACAGAAAACCTCACGTTCGTTCCTACTCCGAAAGGGAAAAAAGTCGAAAAAGCTGAAGCAAACAAGTCGGTCAAAGACCAGAATAAAAAGAATAAAAAGAAAAGAAAGAAAATGGAGAGGAGAAAATGAAAACGAACAAGAGGCGAAGGTGGAAGGAGGAAGGAGAAACGAGGAGGCGGCTGAAGGCAATGCGTGTGGGTTCAGCGAAGGGGGTGTCGGGTTACCAATGAAATACTGGTACCATTTTGTTTACAATATTGTCGAGGGTGCGAGGAGGAGCGTGGGGCAGAAGGTCGGGCACATCCACTCGGGCTCGTTGTCCAGTTCCACCGGGTTGGAACACGTTGTTGCACAAGGTGAAAGAGACGAGAACGAAGCGCGATGGAAGAAACGAAAGAAGACGGAGAAAGCTGGAAGACAGTATACACGTCGTACAGAACGCGGCCCTCCTTAAAGAATTATCTCTTTCTCGCGGCTTGGACCGCTGCCTCCACGGAGATCCCCTCGATTGGACTGATTCTTACACGCGCGGCCCGGCGACGAGCCTAAATTGCGAATTCCGCCGCGTTCCACACCGACAAAGCAGCGCGAGTCAAACGAGCTTGTTCCCCCGCCGCCGGATGACAGATTTATGGTATTAGATGGGACACGCGAATTTGTGTTCCCCGGTGACTTCGATCCCTCCGATGGCCAGACTTCGGAGGGTAACAGAGAGAGAGAGAGAGAGAGAGAGAGAGAGAGAGACTGTGCACGATGGAGAATGGCTATGTTTCCTGCGAGTTTGTTGAACCCAGTTCTCCGAGAAACGGATTTTCGAACGATTTTTGAAGAAGTCTTCGCCGACTGTAATCGGAAATACAGAGGATTCATTCCTTTTTTGATCAAGTAGTTGTTCTTTTGAAGAGTTGACAAGTCATCGTTGACTGTAAGAGAAATAAAATTTTTCTTCTTTTTTGTTTAAAATTATAGGTCGTTTAGTTTTTAATGGTGACGTCGTCCTTCACTTTGAAAGCAATAGCATTTTTTTCTCCTCTCTTATTCAAATAGGTAATTTATTTTTTAACAAGAAGGTCATCGTTAACTATAGAATTTTTCTTCTTCTTCTTTTTTGTTTAAGTAGTTAACTTACTACTAGACTTACTTTTAAGAATTATTTAGATCATTGTTCAAACAACCGTCTGATCTTCTCGAAAGAGTGAAATCCGAAAAAAAAGTCAGGAGAAAGATCAATAATCGAGACAATAATCTCGATCTTCATTGACACAACTTGACACCGATTTAGTGAAGAGGGGCAGGGAATCTGCATCGCGGCGCTTCGATACAGGAAGCGTGAAAGAAAATTGCAGACCGCCGCAATTTCTACGCCGTTAACATTGCTCTCCTATCGATCTAGCCGCGAGTTCTCGCCTCTAATCATATCGCGAGCAACGTCTTCCTCGATGTTGCTCAGCCTACCGTGAACGACCGTCATTCCGCCGATTTGTTTTCTCGAATCCAAGCGGATCGTTTGACCCCCGATACAACCCCCGGATTCCGCGGCTTCCGGGAACGAGATCAACGCCCGTTGAAAAGTCGCGGGCTTCCGCGAGCACGCCCTATCAATTTCGAAACCCCGTCATCTTGATAATTTTTTTCATCGGTCCGTAAATTGGCAAGGTTCGATTTATTGAACCTCGGTGACTTTCGCCAATGCGATAATTTGGAAAATTATCGAACGGTATATGTTGAGTTGATAGAGAGCCCGTAGTGGCTCTAACTACTACTTGGAAAAGTATCGCACGTGAAAGAATAATAGTTTGTTAAAAAAGATATATTTAGAGTCACTGAGTGTACCATAGAAGCTAGGAATTGAAGAAAATATCCGCTTGGAGTTTGGTTATCTCGGAACAGAGAATTTATCGAAATAAAACAAATTCCTAACAACGACTGTAATATCAAGATTTTATGTAATATCAATTATGTGTTTTATGTCAATATTAATTTCACGTAACGACAAAATTAGTGGAAAACTTTCTGTACGTTAAATTTGATTTATCGGTGATTTCAAATTTTTGCCACTATTGTTTTATAATCATTGTGCTTCTAACTTAACGAGGTTAAAAGGGAAACAAGATTAATCAACATCCCGTTTCTTCGATTAACTCATTAAGAAATCAGGAATCAGTTTATCTCATAACATCTAAATCTCTGTCTAGAAGAAATAATATCGAAAGAGAAATCAATCGAATCGAATTCTTACAATTCCACGTTGTTAAAAAAGAAACAGATTTAAATCACTGAAAGAAAGTTGCAAATAAAATCTATTCGTTTCAACGTTTGGCCCTTGATGGTTTGAGCTTCTTTCTTTTTTATCATTTACCTTCCAGTATCCATTTTGTTCTCTCGCGTTTTCACCGTGAAATCTAACAGGAGCGTGTCCAGCAATTTGAGAAAAGAATCGATTCTTCGAGGAGATGACGATGATCGATCGGTGAATCCAGTGTGTTCCCAGAGTCGCTTAATCCACCTTTAATTTCAACTTTACGAGCGTGCTTACCTGCTCTGCTCGGTGGTCCACGTCTCGGTCGTCCATTTATCTCGTGGCACACATTCGTGGAAAAAGCTCGTGTCGGCTAACGTGTTATTCAAATGCAAACATCCGCTCCGACTCGCGGCTGGTGACTTATTGGCTGGATGAATTGGAAACGCCGATCGTGGATGATGCTGTCGGAAGTTACTGCGAATGATAGAATGAAAATGGGAAAATGAAAGCTTCAATTTCGAAGCTTACGCACTGGTCATGGAGAGTTCGTGGAATGCCTTTTCTGAAATTATTCTGTTATCAATTGTTATTCATTATTATCGATTTATAATGGTCATCTTGATAATTTAAAGATCAAGGTCAAGGAAGATTTATAACAGTCATTTGACAATTTGGAGATCCAAAGATTGAGAGGTCAGAATATTAAAAGACTCGAAGAATGACTAAAAGTATGAAAAATCAAATATTCAGAGGAACATTCAAAAATTCAAAGATTCGGACATCGAATTCGATAAATCGAAGATCCAGAGACACAAATCTCTTTCTGAGACTCAAAAAAAAATCCAAAGATTGAACAACTTAAAAATCTAGATATTTAAAAATCCGAGAATTAAGAGAGATTCAGATATCTGCAGAATCTTACAACTAAAATCTCAAAATTCCATTTTCTTTCTACGCCCTCTACTTTCAAACCTTTCACGTCCAAAAATTCTCTAATCTATTTCCTAAAATTCTCAAGTTCCAATCAATCTTCTCAAACATACCTAAGCCCTATTCTCCTATATATCATTCATAAAAATTGCCAAAACATCCTCTACTTCCATATCTCTTACAATTCTCTAAATTCTCTAAATTCTGTTCCCTAAAACTCCTAAATTCCAATCAATTTTCTCAATCCTATACTACCGTGTACGTGTAAAACTTCACCAAAACACGTCAGAAAGATTCACAAAACAATTGTATGCCGGCAAAAATTTCGATGTTAAAAAAAAATCCGCGATATCGGAGGACGCGATATGGGGAACACGCGCGCGGAACATTTGTCAGACACTTTAGGAGCTGTCGGCCCATTGTTTTCCCATCGATTCCCGCTTGGAAAGCACGCCTTTAACCGATGTTTTACACGCTCGATTCCTGGAACCGGATCCTCCACCTGGGATCGCAGACTTGTGGCATCCGAGTTGCACGTCCGTCGAGAAACAAGAGAAAGAGAAACGATCTAGAGGGACACGCATCGACCATGCAACGAGCTATAGTAAGAAGAAGACGAGGATGAAGAAGTAGAAGTAGAAGAAGAAGAAGAAGAAGAAGAAGAAGAAGAAGAAGAAGAAGGAAAAGAAGAGCCAGGTATACGTGGTCCGGGACCACGAGGCCCATTTTGCCTGTCAGGCCCAATTCTACTCGGCACCAGAAATCTTGGCCTCACTCTCTCTCTCTCTCTCTCTCTCTCTCTCTCTCTTCTCTGTGGCTGCAGTTTATGGCCGTCATTACCTCGATCGGGCCCTGGCTCAGATTAAACGATTTGTTCGTGTGCACGGTCCACTTTATCGGGCCGTGCGTTTCGATTCAGGGCCAAAGTCAATCGAATTCTTACCCTATTCGACGATTTCTCGATAACTGAGAAATTGAAAAATTAAAACATTGGGAAATTGAAAATGTTCATTCTCTCCGAAGATCGCTGGTTGATTGTTTGGACAGTCTGTTGAGTGAATTCTGAAGTCTTTGAACATCAGTCAATCTAGATTAGATGAAGTTGGAACTGTTGGAATTAAGAGGAGGAATTGATAGTTCGAAATGGAGGAGTGACTGGGTTTTCGTGTCGACTCGAAGTTGGATTGGAATATTTCATTGGAATCATTGAGAGATTACGAAAGATAATTGAAACTGCTGAAATATTCTACGGTGTAGCGATTAAAATAAAATTTAAAAAATCAGTATAGTTCTTACGTTTTTTTCAATTTATGGAGTTGATCAGCTCTCCGTTATCCTTCGTCTGAATAAAAAAAAAAAAGAGAAAAAAAAAACAACAGCAAAGGAAAAGGCGAAAAATTTCGCGAAAAGAGCAAGAGCAACAATTTCTCAGGGATTTCTAGAGACACGAGCGACACGAAGAAACGTGGAAGATCCGCGATTTCGGAGGCACGAAACGCAACGGTCTTAGCTGACGTAGCTAAGAGAGCGTGAGGACGAGCGCGTAAATTAAGGAGGATAAGTGGCCGGGGCGAAGGATGAAGAAGTTGGGGCACACAGCTCGTTCAGGAAGTGCTTCTCGGGTAATTGACGATTCCGCGTCCCTCGCGGTTGTAGGCCCGGCTTAATGCCAGCGTCCGCATATCTCTCCGCGTGACGTGCACGGAGCAATTGGAACACAATATCTCTCTCTTTCTTTCTTTTTCTCTCTCTCTTCTTCTTCTTCTTTTTTCTTTTTTCTTTCTTTCGTTCGCGAAACCCTAAAAGCGTTACGTGACGTTTTCACGTGCCGCACGAACGCGAGTCCCGTAATTAGAAAAGCAAGGACGGAACCAAAGGAACGATACATTAATGGCCCTCGGAGACACGCGTGTAATTTTGGCCAAGCAATTGACGTGTCCGCCATTGCTGCGGGCAATACTGTGGTTTTCGAACCATTTCTGAAGGATTTAAGCGTAATTTATTAGAGGGGGTAAATGCGGTTTCAGGGGAATTCGGATGAGTTACTCTGACGAAAATTATTATCAGCTGTTTTTGGAATGTTTCACTCTAGAAACACTAATTTATTATATAGAAGACCAGGGGAAAGAGCATTTGTTGTATTTGTAATATTTATTAGTATTACATTTCACTGTAAATATAGCTTCGAAATTTAAGAAAAATGAGCGTGATGAGCTTGAAAACATTTTTTACGCGAATTGCTAAAATATGATTATTAGAGGTTCTATTAGATATGATCCAGGCCAAATTTGAATTTCTTACAAACAGTAAATAGATGGATTTCTCATTAAAAACTCTGTAAGAAATAAAGTATACCTTCTTGCTTCTTTTGACAAAAATTTTAAAATTTGTTCTTCGAGATTATTATTCGTAAAATGAATTACATATTTCGACGAAGATAGACATTCTCTGTAAGTCTCAGGTTCGAATCAAAGAATTGCGAAACATTGTTTCCACGGTATTCTACTTATCCGAATGATCATTCAGCATCGGAGGACCATTAAAACGATATCGATTTCAACAGGTACATGTTAGTACCGCTAGTTTTTACGATTCTCGTTGCTCAGAGAAATTCCACACCATAAAACTGAGCTAATGATACGTTATTCCACTCAACCATATCGATTCGACTACCGTAACTACTTCGCGATATTAACCAGCTTCCACAGTTTCTGTTCTCCCTTGTTATCAACGAGTTCCAAAATAAAACTAATCGTACACCGTTGCAATACCAGGATTGTTCATTGATCAGCCAGAATCGCGAAATTTTACTGGACTTGTCGATTCTGTGTATTGAACAATCGGAATCTTCATACGAGAGATCAACAAATTTCGGAATCTTTCAAAATTCATTAAATCCATTAAACACATATTTTTCTACCTCCATTCTTTCAGTCTGACCGAGTTGTACAAATCCATCAAATTAAAGGACAGTTACGATAAACTACGAATTTTCATGCATCTACAGGAAATTTTAAATAATTTTTACAAAATTGCACAAAATACGTATAATATAAAAAAAAAGATGTATAAGTTCTTGATATTCCAATATGAAATACACGTGTGAAGTATAAATTCGTGTAAAAATTCGTAGTCTAGTTATAACACACCAATAATCTATATCAATAATCTATATCAAAATTTCAAGAAAAAATCAACTAACATCAAAATTCTTTAAAATTCCTTCAAATAACTTCACTTCTTTCCTACTGTTTTCGCACGAATTTTCATAAAAATTTACAGTCGAATCACAAACCAAATGACTAAAACCAAAATTAACTAAATCTACGCTGAAATCTTCATAAGAAAAAATCCTTCAAGATCATCAAAGTTCATTCAAAAAATTCCACTCTTTCCCTACTGCTTCCACGTGAATTTTCATAAAAATTCTCAGTCGAATAACGATAACACCGCAAAAACTAAAATTAACAAAATCTACATTGAGATCTTCATGAGAAAGAAAATCCCCTACAATCTCACAATCTCCTTAAAATTCCCTCAAACTCCACTTTCCTTCTCATTAGACTTTCACTTTAGCAGCTCTAATCAAGTCAAATCTCGGACAATGTTAAACAAAAAAGACGTAAAAATCCAGATGAAACCCTATCCTCTATCCATCATTTATCCTTAGATCCTGTGCAACGCCCAATCATTGTAGACCTCGAGCTTATCCTTAAACCCGATCGATCGGCGAATCGCTGGATCGAACCAGTCGATACTCTCACGAGTGTCATCGCGGCAATGAAAATATTCATCGAGCTTTGCTTTTCATGCAGGGTTAAACATTGTACCTGGATAGTGGCGTGTCGTTGAGTACCGGTTGTGACGAACGATCGGCGTTTCAGGATTCTGCCACGAGGGATGGGATCGAGTACCTCACAAGCAGATTCTTTAATCGTCGAGTTCGAACCCTTAACGAGTACTTTCGCGAATGAAAACAATACTACCAAGTAATCTAATCTAATTGTGATTTGTAAACGTTACAGATTTTCGTTCTTATATTGTTGTTTGTTTTTTTACTTTAAATATGGTTTGCAACTTAACCACGTGATAATTAATACAGAAGCCAATAATACCGAAAAATAATTAATAATATACTTTTTTTTTTTTGAAATTACAAACTCGCGGACCACGTATGGATATGTTATATACATTAAATTTGCACATTGAACTTTACTTTAATAAAACGTACGTATAGAATAAACATGATGAAATATATATGCTGTATATTGTACATTGAGCATACTGCGGTTACAATATACAGTATGTAAATTGAACTTGAAATTATATAGATTTGAACTTCATTTGTGTAAAATGAAGCAGGCATTCTCGTCGAAAAATTTTCGCATTTTCGTTTGAATAAAACGAACACGCTGCAAGTGTACTCGTCGGAGGAGCATTTTGTACGTTCGAGCCAATGTTCGAAAAAAAAATCCACGAAACGAAGCTTAGATATCGAACTCGACTCGTATAAAGTGGTAAAATGCATTGCACATGTCGAACAGCAATATAATATATACATTTATAAGCACAGATTGGACTTGATCCCATCCGTAGCGAAAGGACCTCGCTCCGTCCTCTTCAACGTCCTCTCACTTCTCCTCCTCTCCTTCTTCTTATTCTTATTCTTATTCCTTCGTTCCGTCTTTACTTTTACTACTCTCCGGCCAGTACCAGGGAAGACTCTGTTTCTCGAAGGAAGTAACAGTATCCGAGTGGATGGATTCCGTGCGAGGTGTGCAGGGACCGTGTGGATTGTGTGCAGAATGAACGCAAACTGTGAGGGTAATTTGCAACACCGGCAATTTACATAATTAGCAGTTCTGAACTCGCGGCCCTCGGACTCGAGGCCTCCCCACTCTTTTCTCCTTCGCAACACCGCAACTCTCTCTCTCTCTCTCTCTCTCTTTTGTTCTCCTTTCTTCTCTTCCTCCTTTCTGTCTTTATTTCTTCACTTTCGCTCGTTCCTCCTCTGGTTTTCGGTGGTAGACCGCCGCAGCTCGTTAAGAGAAGATATTGTTGCACACACGCGGGAGAGAAAGAGAGGATACACGACGTTGATGGTATTATTGTGCGAAATGTTCTGATTCGAGATGAAGGTGGTTCGGGTATTTTCTGAGGCTGCGCCGGTATCGTGGTCTCGAAGTAACGTGGTGATAATTGCTGGTCTGTCTCGAAGAATGCTCGACGAGACAGACACCGGTTTCATTGAGCGCGAACGATTCGTTTACGGGCAAAGTGAATTCTTGGCGAGTTACGGTTACGACCGCGACAATTTTGCCCCGTTCTATCGCGTTTAATTTTATTACGAGGTAATTTGTAGAAAATAGAGATGCTTTCGCAACTCAAAATTAAAGTCCCTTCCTTTCGCCTTGGTAAATCCTCAGACTGATCGTTTCATGATGAAATATTGCAACAAATATCGTTTAAAACGAACGTGACCAATAATTATTCCCCAGTCAACTAATGTGGAGAATGTAGATAGACGAAATGAAATCCAGGTCTAAATTTTATATATAAACTACAAGTAACAAATTTAGATTTTGTCCCATTTATCACATATAAACTTGTGGATCGATATCAATGTTACAGGACTATCTAATGATATTATTAATTATATGGTACAATATTACTTAATAAATCTGACAACGAAACAAGCGAAATTTCTACAAATTATAAATCCTCCAATTATTTAACAAAATGTTGCAAAATCTATAAACTGTGATTTGCGATGTAACTGAAATCTACTAATACTATTACCATTTAGTAAATTACTGCGCGAACTTACTTGCACTTTGTCAATTTGCTGCTTATTTGATAAATCACCGAGTGGATCTACGATCATCCACGAAACAACTTTCAACTACGTTCAACCACGTTCGACCATTCTGTCCAGTAATTTCATATTTGAAACAAGGTAAAAAAGAAATACTCCAGAACTTCAACGAGAGACGAGATTTTATCCGGACGATATAAAAAGGATCGATAGAAACCGAGCGACGCGCTAATTGCCAGATCACCGCGTAATCATCAATTGAGAACGAGCTGCCTCGCACGAATATTAATGAACCTGTCGAGAGTGGCGACGTTCTACCCTGAAAACAGACTTACGAGCTGTCGACAAGCAGTAGAACTACGAGATCTATTAATTGGCGATCGACGTCCTGTGCCTCGCCGAACTTAATTATCGGTTCTTCGTCAACATTCCAATTAACGCGCTTCATTATCCCTCGTGTAGCCCCCACCACTCACGGTAATTCCCAATCAGAGTAACGATTAATACTTGATGGTAATTCCGTGTTTAGCAACGCTGATTATTCTATTTTTTCTTTTCTTTTTTTTTTTATTTTTCATTGATCATAAAGTATATATTTCGTAAAATGAGTAATAATGGAGATTGGAGTTTGGTTACTTTTATATTAATTTTTATATTGATTTTTTCCCCTCTTTCTGCTCGTTTCTGTCGTTTTCTATTTTATTACGGTCGAGAAGATTATGGTGGATTGGAAGAACTGAAAATTTGATCGTGAAAATACCAACGATTGAGAAATGTTTCTGACGATTAGCTTAATTCGGTATTTGAGACAAATAATTGGATTTAATTGCGGATAAATTTAACGTTAGAGCTATGTTTAAAGAGATATGAATAAATAGTCTTTCATATCGATGATGAATCTATTATATTTCTTTCAAATTTGAGAAATTCTTTTAACGACAATTAAATTAAAATTAAAATGAGCTAGAAATTATTGTAAATAACGTAACAGAATTAAAATTCTACAAAAATTCCCAAATGGGTACTATCTTTTGATACCTGTTTAGAAGAAGTCTCTAATTCTCTCGTCTAACATCTATAATCATATAAAAAAAAAGAGAGGAATATTCAAAAATATAAAAAAGAAATTCTTACACACTACAATTCTTCCTAGTACATGTTTAAAAACCTCAAAGAAAAAAAATCAATAAAATCATCATACTACTCCAAAATCATCCAAAGTGAAACAATCATAAAACTCTCAGAAATATTCTTTCATCCCAAGATTGCACAGAGAAGTAATCAGCAAAATCACGAAAAATCCAAGATCACAAGAAAAAGGGAATATTCGAGAATCTAAAAAATATTTTGCCACTTTAAAATCGGCCAAAAATTCAACTAAAATTATTACAACGCGATCCGATATAAGTATAAGAACATTCAAGAATCTTAAGGATATTCTTCTATGCCCCAAAAAATATCACGATTAACTAGTAAAAATTATACAAAGAAAGAGCACGATTAAAAATCTCAGAAACACTTCGCCACCCCGATATAGCACGGTATGAGTTTACTTGGCAGAATTTACGTGGCCGCCATTATATTGTCAACCGATAAGTGGCAGGTTAGAGGCTACCGGTGAAGTTCACGAAACTCGCGGCCCCGTGTAGAGTCGACAATCCCGGCAGAAATAATGACTCTTTGTAATGATTCGCCTCTGCATATCCGCCGTTTCGGGCGGCTTCGAAGACGCCGCTTCGTTAATTACGGGGCAGCCGGCCGCTCGCGTAATTATTCGTCCTCCAAACGACGATTATAAAGCGATTATCGACAAGGATCAAGCTGTTAGCCTGCGAAGGATGCAGAAACGACGCTTCCGTGGAAACGATTTGTCTCAACCTCGATTCTATCTTCCTTTCAGTTTCCCCTCGAGCTTACGCGCGTGGAAATTATTGAATTTCAACGGAGCACGTTATGGGATATTTCTTTTAGATGAAAGTCAAAATTATACATCCAGGGAGACGTGGGTTCCACAGACTTGGCTTCGTGAATTTCTGTCGCGAGATTGTGTTGAAAAATTGGCGAAGGACATCGGATTCTTCGACGGAAACTGAACTTTTCGTCAGTTGAAGGATTTTTGGAAAAAATGAATTGTCTTTTTTTAATAGACGTGTTGGCAATTCCTTTGCCTGGAGACACTGTTCAGTATTCAATTAAGTAGTAGAATTAAATTCTTCAGTAAAAATTAATTGAAGGATTTTTAATTACTTTTCAATGGGGAATGTTGAAGATTCGTTTGAAGAAAATGAATCGTTTGAGATGCTGGATTTGTAAATTCGTATTCTGGAAAATTGTTGCAAAATCCATGAAACAGTCCACTCCTCGATGGAATTAGATTCTTCAGTAAGAAACACGATAGGATTTTTGAAGAAAGTGATTGGTTTGTTTCTTTTCTTTCAATGGAAATTCCTTTTTTTTTTAACTGGAGAAAGTCAATTATCCAGGAAGATGTACGTGTATCAATGTGGATTCCTTTTTCAAATTTTCGGTAGAATGTCAAAAAATTGGTAAAGGATGCTCGATTCTCCAGTAAGAGGCGTAGAAGAATTTTTGGAGAAGGTAATTTCTTTTAAATGTGGAATGTTGAAAATTTTTTTGATGAAAGTTAAATATTCAGAAGGATGCTTTTTAAACTTGTCTCCTGTAAGATATCGCAAAATCATCGAAGGATATTGAATGAAATTCTTTAGCAAGAGAACACTGAAAAAATTTTTGGAGAAGGTGAATTATTCTTCAATGATGAAGACTATAGATTTCCTTGAAGGAAGTGAATTATTCGCAAAAATGCATATTTGGGTTTCTTGCTTTCTAAATTTACGTTCTGAAGGTTGTTGCAAAATCGATGAAAAATCATCGAAAATCATCCTATTCTTCGATCAAATTCAATTCTTCAGCAGGAGACCTCGAAGAATATATAATTTGAAGGAGGTAAATTATTTTTTAATAAAGGAAGCAGAAGGTTCCTTTGGAGAAATTATTTAGGAGGATGTGCGATGATTGTAGATTTTTTAATTCAACAAAGAACATCAGATTTCTTTCCTTTTGCAACAGTTCTTCTAACTTGTCCAATTAAAGGCTGGCTGGTGAATAAAACGCACACACGTGTTGTCATGAAGAGATGATATAATTTATTTCGCTATATCGTTAGAACACGAACTGAATCATCCGTATGACCGTACAATCCTACGCCTTTTGCACGTCGAGTAAAATCACAATTCTTTTATGTACAACGTATTTACAAAAACGAAGCGGTCGAGCGTGCAAGCCGATCGTTCCACCGAGAAATCTCACAATCTGTTCGAATCTCACCCGGCTTGATTCTGATATCGATAAAATGTCGAGAGAAAATAATTTTCTCTACTTTCAACTGCGAGAAAAGAAAGAGAGAAATATTTTTTGCAATCGTCGAGAATTGTAAAATATTCTCACTGTAATTTTCAAGAGTTTTCAAAAGTTTGAAAAGTGAAATATTTTCAATTATATCAAAAATTGTAAAACATTTTCACTGTTATTTTCAATCTAAAAAGTTGAAAAAGGACAAAGAAGTATTTTCAATTATCAGATATCGTAAAATATTTCACTCTTATTTTCGATTTAAAAGTACATGTTTCATTTAATTTTCGATCGCAAAAAAGAGAAAAATAGAGAAAAAGAAGAAGAAGAGACGAAGATTTCTCGTTTTTTTTTTGTTTATTGTTTTTTTTTTTAGACTGTCACGCTCGGCTGTTCCGTAAAATATAATCGATATAATAATTTAAATCGTCAGTACATCTCGGACATCGATTCGACAAAGGGAAATACTGGTCGCTCGTGGGATAACGACGTTAAATACAATTCGCAAGTTACGATTCGAGTTTACACTGGATTTTTCACTCATCTAAAAAGGATACGAAGTTTGGCACTCTCATTTTTTCCCCCCTCATTCTCTTCCGTTTCTCCTTTACACGGCTTACACGTACTGAAATATGTTACGATGCGCACGTCGATGTAAGTGCCTGGTTATAAATCAATCTGTTTTACTGACTAAGTCAATTCTGCAAGGGATCCTGCCTCGATTTTTAAATTTTATCTTCAAGTTTTTTACGTTGATTTAAGGAACAATTTTTAATTATATTTCTAACAGCCTATTTCATTTGCAAGTAGAAAACTGCAATGATATTAGACTGACGTGTCTTTATGAAAGAAAGATACATTACGCACAGAAGATAATAAATGCATTTTAACGTGTTTCGTATGTGCAGGCCCGTGTTCGCGCGATGTTAACTCGTTAAATACCAAACAGTGTAAAATTCGCGTAAATGCAACGTTGTTTTGTAATATACAGAGGTTTCTATCTGTTAAAAAAAAAATAGAAAAAATAATTATCAGTAGATCACATTATTGTAAATAGATACGTGAATTCTTTCAAATTTCGTTAAAATCGAAAGATCTATGTAAAAGAAAAAAATAAATATCAAAAATAAATATCAAGTGTTGGTCACAAGAAAATTTGTAAAATCAATCATACAATTTACACGGTAATTATCCATTTGTTTGAACGAAATTGTAATTAATATTCGATTAAATGAATCCTCGTTGGTTAGATCTACTTATTTTCTTTTCTTCTTTCTTCTTAAATATGCGTGGCACCTGCCAACTAAAAGTTAAGTTAAGAAGTTGAAAATTCACGAAATGTGGCGTTAAATTTTCCAACAACAACGTGTCGAGAAGGAAATTTGCAAAAGACTTCTATTATACGAACGAAAGATCACCGGTAGAAGGGAAAAAATCAGTGGACATCAGCTATACTAATTTTTCCATAACAAATTTATATAAATAAAGTAAGTTAGCACGAGCAAAGTTCCACTGAAAATTGGCCAAATGTTGCATAAACACGACGGTCCTTAAAGAGTTAACAAGCACTCGTTCTTTCTTTGTTTCCGTAACTCTCTGTTTGCGTCTCGTCCATTACCGATCATTTTCCTGGGAAAGCGATCGAACGTGCTTTTCACTGAACGAATTATTTACAGACACATGCGCACACGCTTACATTCAGCACATTCACTAACGCACGCATACACGCAGATACGCGTCCTTCCGTCTCGAACAAAAGACGTCGTTCTTTTTCTAACACGAGACACGCAGTATTCGTCTGATCCGTCACGGATCACAATCTACGATTCTTCTCGATATTTATCTTATTTATGTACATACACGAGAGCTGGCTGCTTCGCCGTCGGTCGATTTATGGCAAGATGCGCGCGAACGCGACGGTCTGTGTTTATTAAAACTCGTGAAAATCCAATCCCCTTCTCGCCGATCGAATGTTCCTGACGAACCCATTCTTTTTCACGAATCGATCGGTCGAGGGACCGCGGTGTATGAAAACACATCCAGAGAGGGGGCGACGAAAATTGATATCGAGAGAACCAAAGGGGGAGGGAAGTTTGAAAGATCGAGCGTGTTCTCTCAGACGTTTGTTTCCGCCGGAAATCAATCCATTTGGGACCTCGACCAAAGTCCCGTGGAAACAATGCCTCCTCTATTATCCAGCTTCCGTGGAACGAGAAGTGGCGTTCGAAAGCCAATTTCATCGTTCAATTTCATCGATCCTCCATGGAAAGCAGCTCTTAGCGAGCCGAGTTTCTCGTCGAAAGCGTTCTTCTGTCGCTTTCGACGCGAGAACACGAGAACACGGACACGGGTAGCTACGTCAGTCTTGCCAGTAGGGAGATCCGTGATGTTCTTAGCAACGCGTGAATTTAATCGTGTTCTTTTTTTTTCACGTCGTCTTGTCCCATCTGAGTTCATTGTTGCGATCTTTGGGCATTCGTTTTGGACATGCGATGACAATTCCATCCAGCCTTGACTCCTCGCCTGTTGTTTCGTACGGCGCCATATCTTCTTCGGCTTTTATTTATACTCTATGGAATTTTGATAATTCCGTTTCTTCAACAGATACTAATTATCTCGGATAATATCCTCCTTCTGTTAGTCTCAAAAAAAAAACTGTCGTTGCACGCGCAACTCGATAATAAAACGTCTCGTCGAACCGCGACGAATTTTCGATTCTGTCTCGCGATCTTTCACACAACCACTTTATTTCGTCGTCTTTTGCAATCTCGTCGAAGTCGTTCCTTCGTCATCGTCCCAATCTCCCGAAAATTTCTCCGCACTTCACACGATCTTTGGATGTTCGCGATAAAAACTTTTTGCTTCAAACGTTCCTCTCTATTATTCACTCTCTCCCTCCTCAACGTATCGGCCTTCTCCGACTCAGCTTTAACCTGATCCCAAACGGGCTTGGAACCTTAGAAATTTCGACCTTAGAAAATCCAAGGTCCCTCTTCACCGTCACTCGAAATCCCAAAATCACGGCTTAACACGTGCGTTTCGTACGCAATTCCTGGCACCTTAGTCCAGGCAGAGAACGTCTAGCTACGCCTCCGAGCCGCTGGAACACTCCTCCGCCTCCGGATCGATGTGCTCCTCTTCCTCCTCCTCCTCGTGGTGATAATCACCGGTCTCCTGTTGCCATTTGCTCACGTGATGAGTGTTCTTATTGTTGGAATTATTGTTCGCATTGCCACCTCCGCCACCACCGCCGCCGCCTCCGCCTCCGCCACCCCCAGATTGCTGCTGCGCCTTCGCCTCCTCCTCTTGCTGCATTCGCTTGTGCTTCGTCCGTCGGTTCTGGAACCAGACCTTCACCTGCAACGAGCAATAATCACTCTTCGTTAGTTTAAATCGTAGTTTCTATCGTATGGGATAACGTGATGTTAACTAACCCGGCCTTGTTAGACGAATAATTAACCTCTCGATTCGTATGATAAACAGCAACCAAGTATGATTATCAGCATATTTTTAGCAGTTGCCGGGACGTGAGATTTAATTTCACTTTTTAAAATGCGGTATTATACTCCGTTTATATTAGGAATTTATTGGGAACAGGTACGCAATTGCTTTGTTTTTATAGTGTTCGTATTTTGCCAGTATAGGTAAAAGTATAGGTAAAAGTAAACCTAAAAAATATTATGTAGCAAAAAGTAATATAAATGTTTTGTTAAGAGAATATAATGTGAAGAAATACATAAAATATATAAAATATACATAATTGTATCAGTATTGTGTATATATAAAATATACATAATACTCGTAACTCAATATACTCAAAATTTTATGTACCCACATATTTGCCAACTAATTTTTTTAATAACATCCACCGATTCTTTTTACATTTCCAATAAAAATATGTATAAACTTTAACTATTTTTTCTTCTTTTTATTTTAAAAGCATACATTATAATCATTTCTTCTAGAGGAATATAAGTAATTAGAATGACGTGATATAATGGTACTTTAGTAATTGTGCAATTTATATTAATGCGTGTAACAATATATAATTTGTATTAATGGGTTTAAAATTGTGTACTTTAGTAATAAGTGTAATTTATTATTACACGATGTTGATTTGTGTAGGTAATTCTTCTATTTTAACTGAATCTACTGTGTAGATTTCGACAGGATGAAATCTTTTTTAATCTACGGGTGTCCACATTTTGTTGGATGATCTCACCTATTTTTAAAATTGTAAATTGTTGTTGCTGTTAGGACAAATGTCTCGAAACAGGTTGCATGCAATGTCAGAATATTAACATATGATATTCCATGATCGTCCGTAATTAATTGTTTTCTATATTTCTTCGAGATAGCTGTGAAACGTACCAAAAAGATCCATCGTATGTCCCTGAAGAGTAAAATTTTCTTTTACTCATCTATATAGATTAGAAATCATATACGGCGGCGGAGTATAAACGATTCGACACTCAGTTCCACATCGTCCAATCGATTTCAACGTTCTCGAGGCAACGCCAACCATTGGAAGGGCTGTCGACCCCTCGAGCCTCGGCAAATTAAGTGGCAACTAGTTATAATCCACCCCAAGTGTATCAAGGAGCCACCCCTTAAACAGGGTGTATCCGGTTACAATGGCCCGTGTCGTTGACGCGGAACCCCTTGGTCGAGGAGAAAAAGAAGAAGGGGGGGAAAGGGATGAAACTGCTGCGACGAACCGGAGAAAGCGTGCATTGTCCCCGAATTGACTGTTAGATACACATTGTCCTGTTACGGCTTCCTGCTCGCGCTAGAAGGGTTGAAAAGGGCTCCATTTTCAAATTATCTACGCGTGAAATCAGCATTGTCACGTTGGTCGCAAGATGGACGAGAAAGGGAGAACGTGAGGGATGTTTGTCTAACATACTACCGAACGTGGTTTTGACAAGACCCGGATTAGTCCCTGTTCAACGTCGAACGTTGAAGAGTATCGAGATGATTTGATAAAGGGGTGGATATGGTATAGCAAATGGAAATAATGTGATATCGATAGAATAGCGATCGGGCGGTAGTGTTTAGATGGAGTTTAGGAGAACGAGGGTGAATGGACTTCGGGAATTATTTCAAGCTTTGAGGCATAGAAATCTTTTTAGTTTAAAGTAGATTTTTGACGATAGTTTTGGAATTTGAATTTGTTCAAGTTTTTGGAAATATTCAAAGGTGATTTCGTTTCGACAGAAATTAATTGTCTCCATACAAAAAAATTGTAGTTGCAGGGTTTATTCAATTTTCTTTTTAAATTAACGAATCTGTGGCCTGTTTGATCGATTCGTAACATTTAAAATATTTACAAATTTGATATGAATATTTTAGTTGTAATAATAATGATAAAAGTTTTCTTCGATGGAATAGAAATTCTACGAATAGCTTCACCCCTTTCAAACGTGTGACTGCAGTTCTATTAAGTCACTATCAATTAATTCAATTACCGCTAATAAATTGAATTTATTAAGCCTAATCAAAGGACCTAAACACACCAAAGGTAGAATGTCATTTAATGCTCAAGTTTTAAACACAACGCAGCAGTTTTATACAGTTAAAGACCACATAAATTATTTAATTCTGTTCTAAACACTTCACTTTTCTATAATTAAAGTGATACATAAAAATTGGCAGAAACTACTTACTACTTACTCATTTTTCTAAGAAAATATTTCATCCCTATTTTACTATAATCCTACAAAATTACCTACAAAAGATCTGGTCTATTTAATTTGCTTAAAAATTAAGAAAAAAAAAAAAAGAATTGCGTCAACATTATACTTTATACTTCCAAAACTAAATAAAACTGGACAAACAGTGTAAATGGAAGTACTACAATAACAAACAAATTGATATTCTGTGTGCGTGAATAAATAAAATTTATATCGAACCCGCAATTATTAAAACATAGATTCTCTCGTCAATCATAATTCACTTTTATAAAAAAAAAAAAAAAAATGGGATCTTCTCGTTTTACTTCTTGAGCTTACTTTTCTTGAAAATGTAAATCCCATCCAAAAACTTCCACCAGTCCCATCGAGAAACCACCCAAGACTTTAACAAATATCCCGATCCTCGTACAACGAGAATGATAAAATCCTCGGGAATAAAATCGCAAGGAAGAAAATCGTGCCGATATAAATCGTCCAAGCTGCTGGAAGCTTTTATGCGATTTTTACAACACGCCTCCGTAAAATACTGGCGTCGATGGAGCGGCTCGACGGGGGTGGTTGGACGAGTATAACGCGGAACACGAGAGGGTGGCAAGAGAGGGAGGGAGAGAGGGAGGGGGAAAGAGCGTCAGGTTAAACCGAGTGTAAATCCAGCCGGCATAAGGGGTTGGAGTAAAAGGGGGGGTTGGTTTTCGAAAGCGTTCGAGCTTGATCCTGGGGGATAGGCCACGTATCTACGGGTAACAAGGGGGGTGGCCGGGGTTTCCGCGTGCGTGAAGATCCGCCAATCGGCTTTCAGGACCGCCCGCGGTCGCCATGGCAACCCTCGGGGACTGTAGGGTGATTACGAAATGGGGGTAACTCGATTAAACGTACGACACAGTCCTGCAGGGAGCGTTCAAACGTTAGGGGATGATACTACGTTAACCAACGGGGGTTGCGACTCTCTATTTGCCCTCTTAATCATCCGTTAAGTGCCACAATCCTCGAAAAGTTCCCCCGAGTACACAGACAACCCCTGGTTCTCTCTCTCTCTCTCTCTCTCTCTCTTTTCGCTTTCTTTGTCCGTCCGTCTTTATCTAGTCACATTCGTCTGAAATTTTCTTCCCCTTCGTACCTTCGTCGTGCGTAGATACCTACTTAATTCCTCGGCTAATTGTTCGTGCTCACCGGCTAAAGGATGAGGCGCGAAGGGATGCGAGATAATAGGAGAAAGGAAAAAAGATAGTTCAGAGATTCGAGAAGTGAGATGATTTGAATTATTGTGTTTCGAGATAGGAAATATGTGCGAACGGAGGATTTTATGGTTAAAGTTGAAAGCGCGTTTCCTTTATCTTGAAGTTGATTTTCCGAATTAAATTAGATTTCTATAGTAATTCCGAACTTACGTTGTTCCTTCGATGAATACATCAGCTTCCATTTTGAAAATTCTGATTTTATTTAAACATCTTCCAAACCCATTCGCCTATAATTCTTCAAAATCCAAACTTCGAAACCTAAGATGTTTCAAGACGCGAAATAAAAATCAGCACGCTGAAACTTCGATGTAACTGAACCAAATTTAATTCTATCTAACTTTCAAACAAGTGAATCTTGAACTTGACAGAACAAAAGCTGTTGCTCGAATATTGTCCCAAACGTATCCCAAAGAAGTAGGACAAACTCAAACTGAAAAGTATTTAGCTCGTTGAGAGTTGGATCTTAGCCGAAAGTTAGATCTACTGGATCCAGCTTGCAAAATTTTCAAGACGCAACTTAGTCGGGAAGCTAGCCAAAAGCCAGATCTCGAGTCCGAAAAGAAGCTTAGCGACGCGTAAAAGATGAACGAGCTCGACTCAATCGACCACGACTCGATTCTAAACGGAGGTGACCGCCCAATCCGGCGTGGTCTCGCCCCATCCGAGGATCCGCAGGACGCCAATTAAGCCCGTTGTCGGGTTGTCGCCATCAATCAGTGAAATTTCCGAAACGCAAATATGGTCAGGCAGTCGGTGCTGATCGCGAATCCTTTCCCGGCGAGCAGACGACGTTTCCTAACCCGTTTCGATTTCTCGCATGGTGACTCGCCGTGACGCACACCTGTGCCACCAGCGTCTCCACCAAAGCGAACACCGACGCCGTCGCATCGAACCTTTGCCTCCATTCGCGTATAAGGTGTTCACCTGTCACTTAGGCCGTGTACCGGCAACAGCAGCTTCAATTACGCTTTTCCACATGGCGGGCGCGTGCACGGCCTCGTTATCCAACGTCGAGGAAGAGATCGCGCTACCGAGGATGCTGGACCGCGCGATCCTTCGCGATCCCCCTAGATCGATATTAACCGTAATCCACGTGGTAATTCGTATTGGTATTCTAATTATTATACGATCACGTCCAGTCGATCTCGTTACGAAATTGTCCTACAAAAGGGACGAAAAGAAGAAATACACGTGGTAATTCGTATCGGTCGAAGACGCGCTTGCAAGACCGCGGAGATCGGTTATTCGCATCGAATGGTCGCTCGTTTCCTCTGCGATGCTATGTTTGGAAATGTTTGAAGAGAAACCGGAGATTTCGAGGAGAATTGGACCTTTGGTAGGATCAGACAGGTATCGAAGTTTTAAATAGGATTTAGGATGTTTCTACGACATTTGGATCATTGAGAACATGGTTGTTTAAATTATCAGGTAGTGACCGGATCAGATCTTGATTGATAAAAACTAGAAGATAATTAAGAAATATCCTATGGAGCATTCTACGAGAAACGGAGTTCTATAACGAACAGTTTTTCTCGTTATATGAAAACGTTTACGACAAACAGGGAATGCAAATTTATAAATATAATTTAAATAAATTTAATTATATATTTATAAACATGAATAAATTTAATTTGTAAATATTTATAAATATAATTTATAAATTTATGTAATACATAAAATTTTAATGTACAAATTAAATTTATTCTTATTCAGGAACATATTTATATTATATATATATATATATATATTTATTTATTCTTTTAATTTATATATTGAGAAAGTATAAAATAAATATTCGTACATGTAATACGTATAATATGTAAATATTCATACAAGACTTTATAAGGAATTAATTCATTATAGGATACCCTACTGTAATGATTTAAATGAATTGTATTCTAGTTCTCCTTTAATCTTCTCGTCTTCTAAAATTAAAATCGCAGAAGAAAGAAATACGAAACGAAGGTAAACGACGATCTCTGTCGACGGAACGCGATAAAATGGGTTTCGATCAAACCCATCTGATAATTGGTATTCTAATTATTATACGATCACGTCCAGTCGATCTCGTTACGAAATTGTCCTACAAAAGGGACGAAAAGAAGAACACGGGGAAATCGAAGCTTCCAAAGGCCTAATCTACTCGAAGACCTTTACGTTCGCTGTTAAACATAATTATCGGCTCTTTTTTACTGTCTACCGTGGAAATTGGATGTTCCTTAATAGAAATTAACACCGTGATTGTCATTTGCAATTTTCTCCTCGTCACCGTGCAGAAGCGCAAGCTGCTCCGTCGTTTTATTGTAATTAAAAGTTCGACACCACTTTGTGGAGATTAGTAAAACAGAGCTCCGATTAATTCACCGAAATCTGTTCGACACTTTGCGGAAAGTTTCTGAAATTTCATCATTCTTTAAAATTTTAGGTATTTTTGCAAATTCTATAATTTTATCGCTTTGAATAGCTTGAGAAAAATAATAAACAAAAAAAAATAAACAAAATCGCAAATCAATCGAAAACATAGTATTCGAAAAAGGAACCAATATATTGAAGGAATATTTATGTTTCATTATATACAGTATACATATATAATTATTAATTCATATCAAATAATCTAATTTCTATAAAAAAAACTAAAATACCAACAAATATCAATCTTCTAAATATCAAGTAACAAAGATTTACTTCCAAAAAAGAAAAAAAAAAGAAAAAAACAGTTACACTGATGCATCAAGCAAAATTTGACAATCGCAAAGAAGGGGCAACAAAACAAAATTAGAATGAATTATTGACAGTGATTTCAAAGTTATACGGAGGATTAATTAAAATCGACGCCAATTTTCTCTAAAAATTGTACATCCGAAATCGACACACGCAGAAAATCAAGAATCCGATCGTAAACGACTTTGATGATCCATTCTCCATACGTTCCGCCCCCAAATATCCGAGTAATTCTAAAATAGAAAAGAAAAAAAAAAAGAAAAGACAAGAAGTAGACTTGCCTGTGGAAACCGTCGAAAAAAATGATTCTTCTAAGCCGACGATCAAACGAGAGGAATTAAACAGACGCGATTCTCCCTGGCGATCCATTCGTGTTGAAGATACGAAAGAAAAACAAGCGTATCGCTTTTCCCCCCTCGAATAAAATCCGCGGGTCTGCGTGGACCGGCCAATGGCGGATGTTCATAGCGTCCGGTAATCCCCTAGGGCCTGGCCAGTCACGCTCGAAACATTATTTTTAACCCCGTGGACGCGTCGCGACGAATCCACGCCCCGCCATGGATTGCCACCGCTGCCACGGCTAAATAAACCCGGCGATATTATTTTTCAATTGTCCGTGGACGCACATACACACACACCGGCGAGCCGCACGCATGTTTTGTTAGGACGAAATTGAGCGTGATCTGGACGCTCAAGGGGTGGCAATTTCGCCGGATGCGCCTTCATCTGCGTGCAACGAACGGTTTTCTTTCTTTTCATTGTCGGCAAACGAGGTGGTTCTGCTCGTGGAGGATCGCGTGTGAGATCGATGAAAAAACGTTACAATGATGCAGAACACGAGCATCCTCGTATATACATATACTGCGGTATATAATAATTTTTTGTTCGCTGGTTTTGTTACTTTGTGCTCTGCGAGAGGTTAAAAAGCGTGGAATTGATGACGGTGTTTTAAGGCAGAGGAGATAATGGAGGAATTGAGATATTGGGTGATGGCATTGGGAGAATGTTTCGAGCGAATTCTGAAAAATCGAACGTAAATTAAGGATTCTTGAAGGATTAGTGATCAATGAAATTTTATATAGGTAGGTAAATTGAATTCTTGACGATAGCTTGGGATTGTAATTCTTTGATCAAAATCGGACGAATATCAAATGGAATAGGTGATTATACTTATCCAAGGCAGAACTTTTTACTTATTAAAAATTAATTGATTCTAAAATCCATTCTTGTTATAATATCATTTAAAATTTCACGTTATTGATATTACATACATTTGAATATTATGCAAAGTTTCATCGAAAAATGTAAAGAATAACACACCGTCAGGAAAATCACAATTCAATATATTCACGTTAACCATATTCAGCGATATCGAAATAAACTTCAGCCAATTATATGCTTTCCATCACTTCGCCATACTAAAGATAATTAACACCAGAATTATCGATGATCGGAGCGCAAAATTTCGATCAGAGACATTTACAGAAAAGATTAAAAGAAACAGAAATTAACAAATTTATATTTGTAATATATTAATAAATATAATAAATTATACAAAAAACTTAAACTTAAACTTCCCCAAAAATACACTGTTTGATATCTATACAATTTCTAACAAAATTATGAATTGGTAATTCTAGTGTTATCTTGGTAGTTCTAGTGTTAAAACCGAAGTTTTTCATTATCAAAAAAAAAAAAAAAAAAAAAAAGAAAATGACTCGAACTTAATTTAACGGTAGAAAAATTTTCGAACCTTTCTCGAAAGATATCAAAATCGAATATATCACGACTATAGAGAGACACGAAAATTGGCGACTATATTGGCCAGGCAGGGCCCCGCCAATTTCATCGAACACACACCAGTTTCCGGCCGGTGCCTCGTATTTACCAACGGTTCGGGATTTCTTTTTTTCCCGGCGGATTTTCAGCAAGATTAAAAAAGGGAATGATATTTTGCTAACGTCACGTTTTTCAAAGAGTGGCGCGACACCTGCGTGGATTAACGATACCAGGCTGCGACGCGTACCAGGGCGGAGACGTCGAATCAATACCACAGAGAGGGTGCAAGATTGATCAAATACAGATCCTTCAAGTTTGGTCAATGGTAAATATCAAACAGCAATCATTGTTTTATCCCTCGGCGATTGATTTTTTGTTTGTCTTGAAACGTTGCTAAAAAGATATTGGATGTGAGCCGTGTACGTAGACATCGAAAGACGGGACAACCTATACGATATCAGAGGAATTTTTAATGATTTACAAATGATTTTGTAGAGAGATGACGATAAACTACGAACGAAATGAATCTTTTTTTCTTTGACGAATAAAGATCTCGATAGAATTATAAATATATTTATAAAGTGTAATCAATCATAAAATTCAATCTTTAAATGAGTGGAAACAATAAATACAGTATTATATACATTTTGCATAAATAATAATTGCCTTAGACCTTCGTTTAAACGTTGCAAATAAAAAAATAGACAATACCAAGCATTTTTAACAACAGCTGTCAACAATTTCCAAACAGATAGCTACCAGTCAAGAAAATTATCAAATAAAGACAACAACTGCCAAAGAAAGCAAATGTTACACCGTTCTTTTAAATATTAATAAATAAAAATCGATGAAACAACGCGTGAAAGATAATCAATTATTCAATCAATATAAGACAGTGAAAAAAATTCAATCCTCAAAAACAAAAGGACGTAAAGCATTTTGAGCAAATGTCTGTCAACACAATTTCCAAACAGAGCGTTACTGTAGATAAAACTACCAAAGATGCGAGAAGAAAGACTGCCATTCTCGTCTCGCAGAACAAGCATAGTCTCGTCCCTAAAGTGTAACGATTTCTTCGAGCGGATCTCGAATCGGAGGGAGAGCTTCCTAGCGAGCGGAGGCCGACAGTATGCACAAGTCGACGACACACGACAGTGACATGCCAGAATCGTGACGAGAAAACCAATGTCCTCTCCCCTCCGTTCGTTCCTCGCGACCAAAAGGGATGAGGAGCGAGTTTGAAAGAGAGGAATCGGTTTGCCTCGCCGCTGCACCGCGCCTATCGTTTACGCCGATCGTTCGAATCGGGAATATCGTTCGCGTTTCGCTTCCTTTTCATCGGCCTTTGAGCTTCGCCGATCGTTTGTAGCCAACTTTCGCGAATTTCCTTCCGAAGGAATTTCTTTTTTTCTCTCTTCTTCTTTTTTGTTTTTTTCTTTCAATTTTATTTCAACCGCGAACATATGTTGGAACTTTCGAAATCTGCAGATAGATACTTTCTTTTTGTATCAGCGGATGAATGCCTCGAGAGATGAAATTCTAATTCAAACGTAACGGACTTATTAAATTTTGAAGGATCCTTCAAAGAAATTAATCAAAACGTAACGAAAAAAAAAACATAGAAACCTCCATTGCATCCCTTTTTCAAGAGATATATTAAAAAGAGATTAATTAAAAAGATTCTTCTTTTTCTATCGTGTATATGCTACCTGTACGAAATATTGAAGGATATTGTATGTGAACGAGCATGAAAGCGAGACAGATTTTTCTACGCAAATTTCGCCTGTTTAATTACCCATTGTCCATGGCCTCCTCTTGCAAAAAGGCATTACACGCCAAGTGTAGAAACAACACAGAAAGCCCTCGTCACTATCTAGTTAGCATAATATCGTTTTTACGGCGAAACGATAAGCGGCTCGTAAAACGACCGTCGGACTACAGGGGACCGCGATGTACGAGTTATATATACTCGTACAAGTCTCGATAGCGCGACATAGCTACTCGCGTTAATATTCAGGCACTAAATAGTCAAAGTGTTACAATTTCATGAAGCAAAATCGTACGACGATAAACCTGAATTCGTTACAAAATTTGAAGCCTTCACTTTCGAAACTACGCCATTTTTTTTCTTTTATTTTATTTTAAGATGTCTTTACACTTTAAGACACTTCCCTTCTCGAGAATGCTGCAAATTGTCACAGGAAAAAAGTTTTCCTCGCAACACCGAATTCACGATGGATTTTGAAAATCATAGTTTCCTCGGAAACTCGATGTAAAAGATTGTTTCTCCTGGTTTTTATTGAACTTTGAATTAGACGACGAAGATTCGAGAAATCGTTTTCGCCTCGTTTTGGAGACACTCTGTGTATACATATCATAACTCGTGCCAAATCCCAATGCCAAGAGACGAGGGAATGAACGCTGCAACGAAGTTTCTGTCAATTCGCTCGCGGAAGACGTTTCGCCCGACACGGCTCGATGAATCACTCTTGTACCGTTCGATTCTCGAAATTCCGCGTTCCTGCTTGCCGGGAATGAAAATCGCTAAACGGAAGGGGACGAGCAGAGAGAGAGAGAGAGAGAGAGAGAGAAAGACAAAGACGGCAGAGATGGAGAGGGAAAGAACGGTACGGCAGCGGCTACCGATATAATATCAAGCGGCTATTATTCCCGGCGAATACGCGCGCCTTTACCCTTTTGCTGGTCGTGCGTTACGTTGCCTCGTGGACGATAATGGAAGAGGTTTTGCATATTATGCAGGCCGCGTGCGGATTCTCTATGCATAATGAGGCGTGTCGTCGCTGGACTAAGAATAAAGCATTGCGAATGCGCTGTCATCCCCCGATATTGTACGTGAACGTGGCCTCCTCTTCCTGGCGCAATTATGCGACCGATTCACCGGGCTACCCATCGCCCATCGATCTCTTTCGCTAATTATATTTCAGATTAACGCCACCGAATACGCCACCGGTGATACGTCCGCTTCCAATGGAATTCATTAATGAAATCGCTTCTCAGCGATTTCAGTAGTGTGGACGCTCGACGATACTGGAACTGTGCGTGTGCAAGTTTGCTCTTTTATTAGGAAAAAATTAATCCTTGCTAGTGTGTCAAATGGAACTTTATCTTGGAGTAACTCTAAATTTAAATGCGTACTTAAATGTGTTGAGTGTCCGTTTCAATGGAATTTATCAATGAAAACTAATTAATATATTGAAGAATGATTGATATCGATATATGTATCCCTGGGAATTTTGTTATCGTTGAACGTCTTTTCTTAAGTAGTCGAAATGTACTAATTTTATCTTGTTACGCAATCTTTTTTGCTGCTCAATTGAATCATCGTCATTGATGAAATAATTGAAATCTAATTGATTATTACAATATATCACTCCACTTGTCATGCGTGGAATTAAAAAAGAAATAAAATGACGGAATATTCAAGGTCGAAACTAAAATCATTTAATACCCATTTCAAATCGTTTAATAGATTTACAATGGCATGTACTCGAAGGTACATTTTTCTCATTAGAAATCGAAATATTTCATTACTAAATTACATTACATAACTTGAAGATCGTCCGAATATTAAATTTTAACTTTGCGGAAAAGTTTCTATCTCTACTTTTCCAATATCTACTCAAACGATCGAAACAAAATAGCAGCGTGAAGTCTCGATGCGTCGTCTAGGGACTTTTACGCGTCGTCGATACTGCAGTAGCGCCAAGGCCGCCCTTAAACCTAGGGATCCCTAACCTGACGTACGATAATTGATGGGAGAAATCGACGCCGCGGGCTCGATAAGAATCTCGCGATCTTAACTAAAACGTTCGCTATTTACATTTTCATGGCACCGGTAATTTGAACTTGGAATTAATTTACCCAAGTATTTGTAAGATATTATAAGAACGAGGCATAAAGGCGAGCTGCGCCGGTAAAGATTGAATTGCAAATGACCACGCAATTCAAACGCGGCAACAAGTGTGTACTTTCCTGGGTTACTGATGAACCCGAGCGTGCGCTCGCGCGCGCGCACGCACGCACGCACGCCTGATGCTTCGATCAATTAGATTCGTTTTTCTCTCAGTTTGATCCAGTACCTTTTACGTGACCAATCTGCGAAGCAATATCAACGTGAACGCTGATATTTCATTGTTTCCTGTCTAACCGCTGTTTTACATTCAACCAGTTCCCCGCACATCGATCGTTGCGACATTGTCTCTCAACATGGTGCCTCGTCGACGCTCGTTGACGATGCTTTGAACGTCGGTATATTTTTCAAATAATCGTAACGCAACGCAACTGACAAGGACGATGTTATCGTTCCTAGCAGTTTAATGACGTCCAATTAGCAACAATGTGAGGCTGTTACGCGGTATAATGACAAATTCATAGGCCGCTCAACGAAACGTGACGGTACACGCGGCAATAAACAAATACGCGTGATGCACGTTTTATTGACTGAGACAAGATCAGATGATAGTTCCGAGATGATACGATAGAAAAATCACGTACGTAAAAATTACGATTATAAAGTTCTTGAATTTTTTATATCATTTTATATTTAAATTAATTTGTGGCGAATTTAAAAATATGTTTCTTACAAGTTTCATCAGTCACGTTAGTTAACAACTCTGAATAACAAAGTTGCAAACTGAAGATTCCAAGTATCAAATTATTGCTACGTCAATGCTGATGTTTCCTCGACATAAAATTACTGATCAATCACTTATAGTATCTGCCACCGATTAACAAAGTGATAATTCACAATAACATTCGAACGTACACGCAAATAGGATGACTAAAACATGGTACAAGAGCAAATCTTCGAAACTGTACCCAGTCCTGAGACACACACACGAGAACCGACAAAAACAGTGAAAGAAGCCCGAAAGACGAGTAACCTGCCATCATCTCCAATTTACACCACTGTTCGACAACCGCCGAATTTGATTAGACATCGAGAGGGCCCGTGGCCCGAGGATCTGGAACCACTTGACGATGAACGTGCAACGACGAGAAACGCCTGCAGCCACCACCCGACAATGTTCTCGCGTCCATGCGGACCCGGCATTACGCCGGGTTTAAGGCGAAGCGACGAAAAAACGGGGGACCGAGAGGATGCGCGCGAGATTATAAGGTTGTTAACGACGCGGGGCCGCGTTCCTGGCCAACTGAAACCCGATGCAAATTGCGCGGTAATATACAGTCCAGCATGCTAATAACGTTGCAGTGAATATCACCGCGTATTTCGCCTCGAGAATATATAGCCGTGCCGCGTTTATTTTGCCCGCGAGATGATTTAGGTCCAGCGCGCAGACGCTCTCGTTTATTAGGACGCACCCGCAACGGGAACATCCTCCTCGCTGCTGTGAGAGCGTTGTGTAAATAAATTTTCTTTTTTTTATATTCGTTCATTTACTACACACCACTCGTTTATTCGGCAATTGAAGAGACTGCTGTGACGAAGAGGCAAAGACTCCATTTGTAATTTGTAATTTTAGTAAACTGACGAAAACGAAAGCCAGGTACTGTTTCAAACTAACGCAGTTAACGTACCGTTTCAAATTTATTTTATTTCATTTTATTTTAAAGAAATATCATTTGTGATCGATTAATGTCCGTGTTGATAAATTTTGCTACAAACCCTTCAATTGCTAAATTATTTGACTTTCGTATATATATATATATATTATTTATTTGTTGATTCAATTGCTCACTCATTCATTTATGATTTAATTCCAATCTTTTCACATTCCACATTTTTTTTGTACGTTGTCTTTTTGTTTCTTTTTATTTTAATTTTTCATCGGTTCATTCATTATTCGATTTCAATTTCCATTTAGATATTACCATTAGATATTCATCTGAAATATACAATTAATTTTTCCTCCTTCCGGATGGAAATCTTCTACTTATCTTTTTACAGCGCAGAAATATACCTTTATCATATGTATATGATCATTTCTCCTTTATTTAATTTCAATTAATTTCTTCGTTCATTATTCAACATCAGCTCCTCGTTTGTCCATTCGTCGCTTAAAATGGAAATCCGCTTATCCATTATATTTTTATTCAAAACAATAAATACTTCGTTCGTTACGGACAAAAAAAAAAACGATCGATAAAGTATACCAAAGGGTACCTCTTTCTTGGACGAACCAATTTCGGCCCCTGTAATCTGTAATCAGCGAAGACCGATACGAAGCAAACGAAAACAAACAGCTATTAACCTCTCGAGTCGAGCCGATATTTTAACCAGTTATATTAATTCATCTCGTCTATTGAAAGAATTTCAGGTAACAAATAAGTGGTAAGAGGAATAAAATTCGATTACAGCCCTCTTTCATTGTCCTTCGCGCTCTTCATCTCTCTTGACCATTCTACAGCTGCGAAAAGACGTTTCTGTCGTTACGCTGATAAGCGGTAATTAACTGAATGATTTACGGGCCCCCCTTAAACCGGTGTTAACCACGCTCAAACCGATTATTTTGTAAACTCCGAGCAGGTACGTATATACCACGTATATATACACCGCGATGACAAATGCCTGATTTACTGCTGACCTTCTTTTCTGCTTAACAAACCAAATACCTCGTTAATTACAGCTGCCATCGCACAACTCGGCTATGAAAAAGCACCAGGCCATTTCGTGCGTAGAATAATCGAACATCGCCATTTTCAAGTTTCTCTCTCTCTCTCTCTCTCTCTCTCTCTCTCTCTCTTTCTCTCGATCTCGATCTCGATCTGTTCAAGATCTCGCTCTTTCCTTGTTCGCCGTTGTACTTCTGTTTCTGCGATTACTTATCCCTCTTCTTTTTTTCCCTTTTTCTCTGCACAGCATAATCTGCTCACAGATTTATTAATACGTTACAAGCTGTTGATCTCTTTGCCTCACTAATTGTAAGCGTTAACCCGCTGACGTTCAACGGTTTGAGATAGCGCTCGTTGTCGTCCCTTTTCGAAACATTCGATCTTTTGTCCCTTCTTCGTCCGTATTCTACGTTCGCAAGTTGCTATTTATCGCCAATAATCGTGTCACGCTCAAACGTTGCCCGAGTTGGAACATCGGTCGAGACATCGATAATTCATCGATCATTCAAGATGTAAATCCATTGGGCTCGTTCGCTTGTTAGCTCTTCTCCTATGTTCGTTTAACGCAACTTCGTACGACGACTTTGTCGATCTTTTAGTTCGCGAACAAGCAAGATCGATCTCGATTGGTTTCACGCTGTTAATTATCGGGTCAGTGTCGATCCTCCAACGTTTCCCGTGCTTCTGTCTTGGTTCGAGCTGGTTTCGAGGTTTACGAGCATGATACCGATCGTTCCTTCGCGGCGAGATCGCCCGTTCTGATGCATGGAAGCGCAGATCTTGCGTTCCTCGTCTACCGATGGCTTTAATGACTCGAGATCGTAAGCCCGAGATGCGCGAGTCACGATGATTGCAACGAAATGTCCCAGTCACGTGGTATCGGGCAAACGATGTTCGACTCTACGATTCGTTTGCATCGCGGTTAATACGATGTTAAAAGAGTACTTACGCCGAAGCTAGCGTATTTTTTCAGCTTGGAACGAAACTTGGAGCGTAGCTTCTTAAAAATTCGCTTTTTTTTCGACAAATTGTCGGTGGTTGGAAATATTGAAATATACGAAACGAAACATTGGATGATGATTTTAAAATTACTAGCGTCGTGATAAAATTACTAGAATTGTGATTAAAATTAGTAGCATTGTAATAAAATTGTTATAAAAATGTTGATTAAGAAGTTTAGATCATTTTGAAATCAAAGCATTTTCTACGATAATGCTTGGAGAATTTACACAGGTAAACGTATAAAAGAACTAAAATATATTGAAACTGCTCGACTCAATATTTACAAAATATCATGAGACAATATGTATAATGAAAATATTGTTCGCAGTCACTTTCGTTAGGTGCTTCATTGCAGAACGCTACAAGTGAGATCGGAAGTCCACTTTTGCCTTTCGTTCCTCGTAGATCATCGAAAGTCGATCGATCTCATTAACATACGTCGCTTGCTCCAACAAATTATAATTTGCGTATTGGGATTTGCATTTCAACACCGAATGATGTTTACAATTCTATTTCCAGTAACTTTTTCATTTCTTCTCTTTTTTTTTTTATGAATCGTACTTCAAAATGATCGTAATTTAGTTTATTGATATTCGATAATATTTAATCATTGAAATTATTAATTTCATGAAAAATAATTAAAAATACGACGATGTCGATACATATATTGACCTCGAACGTGTTGAAATTTGTATTAATTATAGTTTCAAACCAAATTCGAAAAATTTCAATACTTTGCATTGAATTATATCGTATCGATGAAGCAAAATTTTAGAAATTTCAACAAAGTATCGTTTGAAATTGAAAATTAAGATAGGTCTGGAGTTTATCGAAACGAAATTAAATTAAAATTCTGTACCGTGAAAGCGAAAAACTGGATCAATTGCAAAAGACTAAAAGACATTTATATTTCTCAAGATCAAGGAATTTAAAGTCTCGGGCCTTGAATGATCCATCATTCGACAAACAGAATATTTAAATGGAACCAATTCCAAAACTAATTTTAATTCGCTTTCTCTGTTCTACGAATCAACTTTCGAACCGATATCATTTTCACATTTTACGACGCGGCGAAATAGTCCGTGAACTTCCGCGAAATACATCGCGAAATGCTCTGTGTGAAAGTATTTACTCGAATGACCACACTTCCGGTGCAAGCGTGAGCTACCGGATTAAAAAGTATCGCGAGTAAATCGCGTTTCTTCGTAACAGTAGAATGTTCATTACGTTACAACGAATAATTAATCACCCGCATCTTCTCTCTTTTCGTGCCTTGTTGTTTTTCGCTTCGTGAGGATCGTCATCGATCTCAGCAACGTTTATTCGGCGTGCGTCGTCGCGTGTGTGTGGATTTATTAGAGAAAGTTAACGCTTGTTGCTCGACACACGCACGAAAATGCACACGTATGTACGTCGTGGCTTCACGGAGAGCACGAATGATCAACATTGTAGCTGATATCGGCATTTATCATCGATGCGAAACGTTGATCCGCAGAATCGTTGGAGATTAATCGGCTTCCGGCGGCCTCGTAATCAATTAAAGTCGTCAGCGTGGTATCAATTTTAGAAGCTCTCGGATGGAAAATGATTCGCGTCATTAATCCTGCTATACTCTTGCTTCGACGCTTTTTCTATGATTGAAAACACACGTTTACTAGCCTACGGGAGATCTAATCTTTCGGTAATTCGTATTGTGATTCATCGTTTCTTTATAGTTTATCCCTGATATTCGTTTAAAATCTTTTTTTTCACACGGAAATTGATTGATAGTTATTTCGATCGTTTTTTTAAAATTGTAATCGTTAATTAATCCATTTGCAACAGAATGTGGGGAACGTGATGATACGTCAAGATTGCATTGGTCATTTTCTCGTGCAATATATCTATAGCGTAATTATGAAAAAGAAGTATTTACACACAGTGTAAAGAAGTTTTTATGCACAGCATTAGTTCATTACGAATCCATTATCAAAAGTTTCGCAATGTGAAACGTGAAAATAAAGCGAGAGTTCTGGCCAGAATTCTTCAACAAAGGCAACAATCAACTTTAGACTTTAATCAATTCTACTCGACAATAAATAAATATCGCGTGTAACCAATCACGCGTGTTTGAACTCAAACCATTTATAACGAGTATCGTTGCAAATGAAATTAAATATAAGCTACCATTCAATTTCTCAATTACACACCGAACGTCGAATTTCACAAGCGTTTAACAACACGATCGAACATCGGCAAAAGTCGAAGCAAGAGAGCGAACTGTTCACCTGCTCGACCTGCTTGCTATCTCTTCATCTGTTCGATTCCCCATGTTCACGCGCCATCTACAGAAACGTTCTCGTTCATTTTTAATTGCTTAACATAGGAGTGTTGGCACGCTAATTGCCACGTGAAAGCTCGTCAGCGAGCGATATAGTGAACGATGTGCACCCCATCCAGCGATGTGCCAGATCCAGCAATTAATTTCTTTACTTTCTTTGGTTCGTGTTGTTCACGATTTTAACCGAAGCGATAATAAATCGGAGAAACGGAGAATAAAAAGCAGGCTTTCAATTCGAACTTCTCGCCATCGATCTTGCGGAACAAATAGCTTGTGTGCGTACAGCTTTGTCATAACAAAATTCACACTCTGATACAGCTACAAGTAAAATATAAAAATTGTATCAGAGAAATTGCAAGGGAAATAAGAAACATCGTAATAAATCAATAGAATTTTCATCAATTGCGAACTATGTAGTTGAAAATTTTAATTGACATTGAATGAAAAAGATGAGATTGACATAGGAATATATAATATAGAGAATTTTTGCCAATAAAAGCCGATATTTTTCAGTGAAAATCTTATTGACAACTGTAACGTTATATGATTTTTATCGTATTATGATAAATTTGAACATATGTGTTGACTATTACATATTACATTATATTATAATATGATATAATATACAATATATAATATAATTTATGTAGTTTTTCCATTCACTTTAATTTTTTATTCATTTTACTCAAACTACTCCAGATACGTTGCATTTCCTCCATTACACATGCATTCGTATTTCGTGATACTCTTTACTATACAATATTTAAAAATTCATGTCTCCAATTAAAAATCTTTCCAAAGATGGACCATTCCATCTCTTCCACATTCGATCTATCCATTAGTCATTAGGTCATACGTAGGATTGTGCTGTCATCACGTAATCACTAAAAAGCAATCAACTAAACTTTCAATCGTTAATCGATTAAAGACTGGAGTTTCGAACGACGAACGCTTGGCCATAAAATTGGCTTCTAACGATCCTCTTTATCGAATCTGTTTTCGCTCTCTCTCTCTCTCTCTCTAAAAATCGATCGAGGAAATAATCAAGAACGTTAATGAACATTCACGCACGATTGCTAAATTAAACCATCGATGTTTTGCAAATGTAAGTTACCATTATCCGCTGATTGTCCATCGATCGTCGAGAAAAATTTTCATCTCCTGGCACAAAGAAAACGCGAATCAACGATTCGTTGAACGGATCTCGCGCGCAAGATATATCCGTTCGGCTAATTACAAGACTTAATCGCACGCAATTAGGGATCATAATGAGGACTCCGGGGGTCGCGTGTAACGCATACTCCGCTTTATGAATCTTAACAAGCGCGAAAACAAGCTGCTTGACGCGCTCACGTGCACGCGTGCACGCGACTTCTCTTTTGAAGAATTTGTATCATGTTGCATGCCTGTCCTCTCTAATTATTAACCTATCCTGTTCAACTTGGACTGTATTTTAATTCAACCCTTTCGGAATTAATACAGATTGTAATTTAGATCTGTTCTAGTTCTCCTGAAGGAAGTTCAAATAGCGTAATAATAATACCATGATGCGCGTTGTTTTTAATTCAATATTCATTGTACTTTAATTTGAGAATTCATTTTTAATTCATTTATAATATCCGGAACGAGTTTTGCTAAAAGATTCCGGAGATTCGTATAATTTTTAAAGAAGAATATTTCAAGTGTTAACGTCGGTTTACCCGTTCAAGGGAACAGAAATACTCATCAAGAAAAAGGACGTGCTGATTATTTTCTTGTCTCAGAGCACATTTGCACGAAGAAATATTGTGGAATACGACGTAATTTAATATTATGATCACATAAGTTACTGACAACAAGGATGATTTAAATCTTTTCCTTTTTGATAAAATTCAATGCTTAAATTCCCATTTTTTTTTTCTTTTTTTTTCAAGAAGCTACATGATAACTGGAAGGATACAATCGATGATAATAGATTTTTTTTTTCCTAAGTAAAACATGCAATCCTACAATCTGACTAGCTCTATAGGATTATTTTCCTTCGCGAGATGAATCAGATAATGAAATACAACCAGCAATTAATGTTCAACACATCGTATCATGCAAACGTGAATAATCGTTACGCAAAACGCACGTCAATCGCAATTAATTGTTACTCGAGAGAAGTAAGAGAATGAATTTCCTACCGGAAAAACTACGAGGCTCGATCTGGTATTATATCTTGTCGTTGAGAAAAGTTTCGGTCTCCTGGTATAATGGCTTATAAACTGATTTAAACATTTGCTTTACTTATCTCGCATAAATAGCAAGCTCGCATAAGTTTAATTAACGAGCGCGGGTTGAAGAACCAGCGAGTTAAGAAACGCGCAACACGCAATCATCTACGCGATGTTTAGAGGGTCACTAATTGTAAATGCTACTTGAACTTACACCGTTCTACGGTTAATTGCATTCCGAGCATAGCTTTAATGACGCGATCAGCCTTACTAACTCCTGCTTTGCATAATTACGGCCTTGAATTTTTTTTTTTTTTATTTCAAAAGATCGTACGAATTGTAAATCCACGATAAGTGTATTAATAGTACGAGTCTTGTAGAATTCTGGAATTCTTCGTTTCGAAAGAAATGAAAAAATTATCGATTCTCGAGAATTTTCGATTTTCAGTTTTCCTTGAACTTCGTTCGTTGCGTTCTCTCTTCCAGTCGCTTTCGATCGATTTACATTTTACTGACGTTAAGAGCCGTTTATTTTCGAAAGTGGCATGAGTCATTTTAGTCAGTGATGAAAAATCGCACGATTTGTTAACGTCTGCGCGAAATTATGTATATACTAAGAAGAAAATCTATTACATGAAACTGCAATGCATTTTACGTAATCGTAGAAAAATCCGAATTTCTACAGATGAAATAAAACCTACTTCAACCTAACCAGGTTCTGTTTTCACCCATACTCGCTAATCGTCTTCAATCGTCACAAAATAACTATTACTTTATTCTCTACTTTATACTTTATACTCTATTCAAACAAAAGACTACAAATTTCCCTCGTTAAACAAATTTTCAAAAGATTACGAATTTCCCCCGTTAAATAAATCTCTCCTAGAAATTTTTCCTAGTGAA